>VWZZ01005826.1:516307-546490 GCA_013399095.1 Psophia crepitans | reverse complement strand
GGGGGGATGGTTGGACTGGATGATCCTTGAGGTCACTTCCAACCTTAATGATTCTATTCTATTCTATTCTGAGCTCCCCTGGGACTCAGCTGCAAGGAGGCACCCGAGGAGCTGAGGGGGCCGGCCCGCCAGACCACGGGATCAAAGTCCTGCGGACATGTGGGACTTCGTTGCACCGAAAGGTTGGAAGCAGGCGTCTCCCCCTGCACCTCACTGTTTGCTTTCAGCATTGCAGGAATCCAGTGCATGAAGCTATCGGGGTACTCCAAGGGCTATGGGTACAAGATGGGGCAGACCTTTACGGGGGACTCTGACCACGCCTGGAACGCCGTCTACCTTGATGGAAGGTGGCATTTACTCGACAGCACCTGGGGAAGCGGTGCTGTTGACGATTCTTTTACCGAGTTCACCTTCAGGTAAAGAACCACCCTCTGTGTTAATACAGACACCTACCCCACAGGCAGAAGAAAGCCGATGGGTGTGACGACACCAAACGGTGACACGTTTTAGGTCCCAAAGCCCCGAGGAAGGTCCGTGGGCTGCCTGCACCAGGGATGGAGCACGTACCTGCAGCGAGGCACGGCCCCGAGCAGCAAGCCGCGTGGCTGCTGCGACTGAACTTGCTTTGCCTATCGCTTCTCCAGTCCGCGCAGTACCACGCGGCGCCTAATTCACAGCTCGCCGCTGCCTGACAGGGGGTGCCCCCACACTTCCAGACCACAAGCAGTGCCTCCCTCTTCCCTGGGGAGCCCGTGGTTGCGGGGGGTAGCGCAAACACCCTGCTTTTGTCCAAGAGCTCAGCATTTGCCTGGAGAACTGCAAACCCAGTGACCCCAGCTTCTCGGCAGCCCAAAACACTCCAACTACCTCCTGCTGAAACCCCTGCCGCCGTGCAGGGGAAGAATTAACGATTTATATAATTACTCATTTTCCTTTAACCTCTTCCTCCTTCTTCCAGGTACAACGAGTTCTATTTTCTGACTCACCCGGCTCTCTTCATTAACAACCACTTCCCCGATAACAGCAACTGGCAGCTCCTTAAACCAGCCCTGACGCTGAAAGATTTTGAGAGCAACATGCTGCACAACAGCAATTTTTACATGTTGGGGCTGCTGGCCGCACACCCGGAGACAGCTGTCATCCACACAGGTAACACCCCGCGGCGGGGAAGCTGCGGAGCCTCCTCCGTTACAGCCCGGCATCCTCCGCGCACCACGCGCACGTGTCGGGAATTCCATTCCCAGCCCGGTGCTGGCAAGCAGCGCACACTCACGGCTCTCGGGGCAGAGGAGGGGCTTCTTTCTTTCTTTCTTTAGAATTATTTATTAGCTTGAAAACGAGATTAAAACCCTTTAGGGTGTTCCAAAAGCTTGACTTACTGAATGCTGGATAAACAGGCACTTCTTTATGCAGTACTCAGCACTCTGAGTAAGGCCAGCAGCCCTTTTAACAGAACACCATTCAGGTAACACCACTGAACTGGAGGGCCCACGTCTAAGATCACCTTCCCTGGATTTTAAAAGAGCCGCAGGAGGTAAAACTTAAAGGCAACAACATTTTAGAACTTAATCACAGAACGGTTTGGGTTGGAAGGGACCTCAAAGATCAGGGACATCCCCCCCAGCCCAGTCTGCCCAAAGCCCCATCCAACCTGGCCTTGGGCACTGCCAGGGAGCCAGGGGCAGCCACAGCTTCTCGGGGCACCCTGTGCCAGGGCCTCAGCACCCTCCCAGGGAAGGATTGCTGCCTCCCAGCTCAGCTCCAGCTCCCCTCCTGCAGCTTAAACCCATTCCCCTTGTCCTATCACTCCACGCTCCTGTAAACTGTAAGTCCCACTCCAGTTTTCTTGTAGGCACCCTTTAGGTACTGGAAGGCTGCTGTAAGATGTCCCCACAGCCTTCTCTTCTCCAGGCTGTACAAGCCCAACTCCCTCAGCCTGGCTCCAGAGCAGAGGGGCTCTGGCCCTCGCAGCTGGATGCAGCACTGCAGGTGGGGTCTCACCAGAGCAGAGGGGGAGAATCCCCTCCCTCGACCTGCTGGCCATGCTTCTTTTGGTGCAGCATGTTGTCCTCAAGCTGTTTGGGAACAGCTCGGAGGGAGGCAGGTTACCTCCTCCCTACCTGCTGGAGGGCTGCTGCACTGTGCCTCACGGAATAACCGCTCTGGACTAGCGATCAGGTCTGCTCACACCTAATTGAGCCCCTCCTGAGCCTGCGGGCCGACGGTACTTGCAGTTCACGGGGTTTCATACTCTAGGACCACAGCCCCGCCGCAGTGGGTGCCAGACCAGAATAAACGCACGGCTCCAAACCAAAGGCCACTCTTCCCCTCACTCTGTCTGAGGGACGCTGGTCTGTGCAGACAGCTGATGAGCTGCAGACAAACCATCAGTTGCAGCTTTTTCTTTTACTGTTAGGGAAGCAGCAATTTACTGGGACAGATAAGCCTTCCCAGAACAGGGTGTAGTGCAAAGAACGTGCTGAAACTCCTACGCGGTCTCTTTTCTTTTGCATTTCGTAGTAAACGGGAAAGCCTCCGTATCGGTGGATTGCCGTTCTGCCACGTTATTTACGTTTAAGCTGAAGGGAACAGATGAACACGGCTTAATGACATTGAAAAAGCATGGAATGAAGCTGGAAATCTACCCCCAGAAGACAGGGAGTCACAAGCTGCAGATCTTTGCCAAGCCCTCCAAAGCCTCAGAGGAGGTCTACAAGTGCGTGTTAGAATACGTGGTAGAGTGCAAGTCCGTGGACAAGGCCATGCGGTTCCCCAAGGACCTCCATCAGCCCGTCGGACCAAGCTGGTTCACAGAGCGGCAGGGGTTCCTGAGGCCCTCGCACCCCCACCCCATCATTCACACCAACGACGGGCGGTGTTCCGTCACCTTCACCCTGGGCAAAGACATAAGTGTCTTAGCCTCGCTGCACTCCGACAACAGCAGCCTGACGGAGGAGATGAGAAGGCGACACATCATGCAAATCCATCGTGGGAACCAAATTGAGTTGAAGATCCACCTCCCCCACGCCGGCAACTTTGTTCTGAAAATCTATGCCAAGAAGAAGTCAGATCCTGGCAACTACGACTACATCTTCAACTACCTCATCACCTGCCTGAACACGGAGGTGAAGTGGCCAGCCTTCCCGCAGAGTTACACCAAGTGGGCGGAAGATTACGAAATCCTGGAGCCGCTCTCCAGCTTGCTGCCGGCCAACCGCAATGTCCAGTTCAAACTCAAAATGCACGGGATCGCCAAGGTGCTAGTTCAAGCGGAGAACGCTTATCCCCTCACCCAGAGCAGGGGCTACTGGGAGGGAACCTGCAACACTTCGGGGTGCAGAGAGGTGTTCGTGATGGTGCACGAGAACGCCAACCACAGCTTTTACTCACACGTCCTGAAATACGAGGTTGAGACCCAGTAACAACCCCTCCTCGTTCGTTCGCCCGCCAACATTTCCGACGTGCCCAAAACCGATACAGTTTTAGTTCTCTCCATCAAACCTGTTCTTTCCACCGAGGCAGGACTCCACTTGCAGACTTTTGCAAGACCAAAGGCTCAAAGAAGTTCAAAGCAGCAGAAAACCCTGTTAAGAAGGGAGCAGCAGCGGAAGAAATGAAATAAAAACCCTCACCTATTTTGTCCAGACAAATATTTTGAAGAAAACAACTGACGGTCTGGCCAGAGGTGGTTCTGTACCGGCAGCGATGGCTGGGTTCCAAGTGACGGACCAGAAGAAAAGTCTTACAGTAGCTACTCCAAGAAGATCCACCTAGTTACGGGGCAGGATGCAGAGAGCACCCCCCGGTTTTGAGCAGCAATACTGGTCACGAGGAACTTCAGGAGGTTTGAACCGAGTTTCTGCGTCTCTTTAGTCAAGTTGCAAATATGTCCCAGGGGAGAGAAGCGTTAGGAAGAAAATACAACGCCGAGTTTTCTTGTGCACTTCATTGTCTTACGAATTCAAGCGATACTGCGAAATGACTTTTTACACTGACTCTTAAATACAATAAACAAAATGATTTTTACTTTTTATATTAGAGCATTTGAATTGTAAACACTTTTTTCCTGCAATATTAACACTGTAATGGTATCTCAAGCATATAGGTGTTTCTGAAACTAGAACTACAGTAAAATGGAGAATAAAAGTTCTCAAAAAAACCCACTCCTTTACTCCAACTTGTCTGTGCAACGCTGCAACTACGGAACTTCAGGGGTTAGGTGGAATAGCAGGGCCAGCGACATTCCCACCGCGTAAAAACCTACTTGGTGCTGTAAAACCTCTCGGTCTTCTGGCGAATCTCACCAGGAACACGCATCGTAAGATCAAGCATCATTTTCATAGAAGATTCAGATGTCCATAAGCGGTAGCGTGACCCAAGAGTTTTTAAGTTTGAGCTTGAATTTAAAATAAATACGGTCTGTTTTGCCATTCTGTACGACCAAGCGATACGAATTCCCACGCAGAACGCGGGGCTTGTTCCTGCGCTCCCCTCCTCCCCAGCGACTGGGCGGCAGGAGTTACGCACGCAGCAAAGGGCTGCCCCCCTGCAGCGGGCGCGCTGCCTGCGACCCCTCCCGCATCACCCCCCCGACCTCAGCAACCAGGCTCGAGCCCCGGCTTTAATCAAGTCCGGCGAGCTGGAGCAGAACCCGGCGAGGACGCGGGCTACGCAGGCACGACTGCCACGTACGAACAGAACCTGCGAGCTGGGTTCCCTCCCGGGCGCCGGAGGCACAGCAAGGCTTTGGGGGCTTTAGAGACTTGGAGACAAGCGAAAAGAAAGTGAGTTTTAGGTCCTTCACCAAGCAGCGAAGCGTCTTTGCCCTCAAACACTGGCAGCGGCAGCTCCTTCCCCCCCGCAGGAACGCTAACGCGCCTTGCGGCCCGGCAGGCAGCCGTTCCCTGGGCAGCAGCACGTATTGAACCGCACAGATGCGGATGCAAAAACAGAGTGGGGGATTTTTCTGATTGCCTAGGCCCTTGACGGCTAAAGCGACCCTTGTCTGTAAGCACAGCCAGCCCCGGGTTATTCTGGTGCCTAGCAGAGGAATTCTTGTTTCTCAGATCCCGTTTTTCAGACGGAGGGGGACACGTTTCAGTAGCTTTCGTTTCACAGGTCAAGCTGATCCAGCCACATACATCACTTCTTACAACAGGAGGATAAGGAGACGTCCCAGAGAGCTCAGAACTACAGAAAACCACTTTTTTCCCCCACAGGAGGGTCAGGGGTACCCAGCTCCACACGCCCTCCGTGCAGCCAAACACCTGATGCTCACCGAGATGTACACAACCAGCGGGCAGCCCCGGCGAAGCCTCTCTCCGCAGGGCTACACACGTGTCGACATGGGAAAGAACGACCCCCCTGCCCCGTAGCTAGCAAGATCTCAGGGAACGCTCCCTCCTCCCCCCGCAGAATGCTGCGAACCCCCAGCACCGGCAACGATACACACGGACACAGGCGCAAACACACACATTTAACCCCCCCAACGTGAAGAGTGGCCCAAGGCGCTGTCACACTCAGGAAAGAACATGTGTCGCACACCACAGACAGGCAGAGCCTGCAACAGCCTCCCGCTGCCGAACGCTGGGCTGGTGCGAACAGAAGAGCTGCAAATAAATTTCCACGGTTTTCGGTTTCAAACAGAAAACAAACATCTGGCTCAGCCCTGTGTAGGAAATTCTTTAGCGCTACCGAAGGCGTGAGTTCAAAGCACAAACCCCCCTACTCCAGCTTCATTAATTATAAAGCTTCCAGGGCCAGGTGATTATTCCAAGGGATGGCTGACACTGCAAAGGCAGAGAACGCCTGAGACACCCTGCAGCCCCAGATAAAAGTGCCTCAGAAGTCTGTGCTTGCTGTGACATCTCCCTGCAGGATAAACAAGTCTCTTTCTCCTTCCCCTTATAAAAAGTGCACATTCCTCAGCACAGCCAAGACTCCAACAGCAGGAGCACATCTCAGCTATCTCAGGACCACCAGCTCCCCGTTTCAGTCAGTTCTCCCCCGGCAGGCCTTCGGACAGCAGCTCCTGCAATCCCTACGCCACCGAGACGTGCAATTACTTAGCTCTATGAACTTGCACCACTCAGTTTTGCAAACATCTTGTTTCTCAGGTAAATTAAGTATGTGCAGAACAAGCTGTTACCTCTGGCACACGTATCTCTGCACGTGCACCTACTCAGGAGCTAGCTTCCTCACAAACGGCACGAACACGGTCTGTACACAATCAGATGGGCTGCTATTTCCACGCTGGCCGTGAGGAAGTCACGGGTTTGAAATCAAGCAGTGCAGCAAGCGCAGGGAACCGTTCAACTCATCACACTGCCTTGCTCAGCCTCTGTCCGCCGTGCGCTGCGATCCCAGAGACAGCAGCACACGGGAGTCCGCGGGCACCGTGTACCTGCAGGGAGACGGGGGAAAAGACAGAGCACGTACACCACCACGGAGCAGCAACTCAGCGTTCCCCTGCTGCAAATTTTACTCTTCAGATCACTTTAGGTCACATTTTTACAGCCTACTCCCCGAGTGAAGCTGCTTATTACATGTATTGGAAATTGATAAATACTGTAGGATTATCGCAGCTAATTAAACAAATGGATCATCTGCAGTTTCGCTCTCCGCTCCCGCCAACATGATGAACTGCCAAATATCTCTAAAGGAAAGGGATATGGAAGCAAACATCACTAATGAGCTCAAATGTCTTCTAAACTTCTGAAAACACTTCGTGCATGAGGCAACACTCAGTAACTTGATTAAGAAATCCTCAGGAAATATAATACGGTTTGTAAGGCATTTACAAGTTCGGGCATACCTGCTGTAAGACAAGGTGAAGCTGATGGAAAGGAACAGGAAACGTAACGGATGTGGACAAGGGATGTCTCCGTCCCTGGGTTTGCCCGTACAAAGGCCGGGAAGGCTCAGGCACAGAACTGCGGAGTGCCCCTGGAAGGGGCGCTAACAGCTCGCCTTCCCTGAGCAGATGCTGAAACGTCCCTCCAAGCAGGTCACAAACGTGTCTTAATGCAGCAGTTCAACTCGACCAGAGAGCCCCCCAGGCTGCCAGGATTCGAAGCAGGCTGATCCAGCTTCCACAGCAGCTGTGATTCCGTCTGCCGGCCAAGCGGATCCCCCTGTTCGCGGGTTCTCCTCCCCACCCGATTTCATGCCCAGGTCCCACTACTCTCCTGTCTCTCTAAGGGCTGTGACCACAACCAGAACTCAGCCGTTCACTCCTCAGCTGATCTGCAGAACTTCAAGTGACATGCAAGGCAAGACAAAGACACCAGCGGCTGTACGAACAGTAACGGGCGAAAGCTGCAACAACCAGGAAAGATTAAGAAATTTCACTACAGAGAAATACTGGGGAAAATACAGGGAGCCTAAAGGGAAGAGGAGTGACATTCCTTGCTCCCTGAAGGACGCAGCTACTCTGGGAGGGAAAGGCCGGAAAGGTGCTGATCAAAGCTCCTGATGAGAAGGCAGGAAAAGCCACAAGAGATTTACTCGGTGCATTTGTATGAACAAGAAAAGAGGTGTTTTCCCGTTCTGTTTTATTTCAATGCTTTTTACACGTATAAAATATCCTTAAAACACTTTATATTAAAATTAGCAAATGGTTTGCTTCTAAAAACCACCGCAGTCTCCCTGTGAGCGAGCGCACACGTTCCTTTCTGACCCACAGCAAGCCCACTACAGCGCTGTGGCGTAACACCCTCCCGTCAGATCAAAGGTGCTAGAGAGGAGTTTCCACCCCACGACACCCATCCGTTCAGCTCCAAGCGGGACAGCCGGCCTCCCATCCCAGCTCCAACGGCAACTGGTTTACAGGTACCTCCCCAGCCACGGTTTGGAACCACAGAAGTAAACGAGCATTCAAAGGAACACTACTCCTGGCGTCCGAACTGTCGCACTATCTTTTCACTCTCTTTTTTCAGTTCCTCAATGTGAGCGTCAAGGCACTCCAGGATGTGCTGGGATCTCAGTTCTTCCTCTTCCAGGTATCTTGCAGCTATCGATCCAACAGAAGCTGTAGGCAGGGGGCACTGAAGGGAAACAAAGGGGTATCAGGTACTCTTCAATTCCGATCAGAAGCACTACTGACCCACCAACCACACACTGAACGTGCTTCTAGGGGGCTCATGTCATTTCTGTCTCATCGGGCAGACTAAGCACTCAGCTCTCATGCTTGGAGCATAGGTAAATCGCAGAACCAGAGAATATCCTGAGCTGGCAGGGCCCCCCCAGCCCCACCAGCCCAACCCCTGGCCCCACACAGGCCCAGCCCCATCACAGCAGATGACTGAGAGCGTTGGCCAGACGCTGCTTGAACTCAGCCCAGCTCGGGGCGGTGACCACTGCCCTGGGGAGCCTGTGCCAGGGTCCCACCACCCTCTGGGGGAAGAACCTTCTCCTGATCCCCACCCTAACCCTCCCCTGGGGCAGCTCCAGGCCGTTCCCTGGGGTTCTGTCGCTGGGCCCCAGAGGGAGGAGATCAGCGCCTGCCCCTTGGCTCCCCCTCGGGAGGAAGCTGGAGGCCCCATGAGCTCTGCCCTCAGCCTCCTCTTCTCCAGGCTGAACCAGCCCAGGGCCTTCAGCCTCTCCTCACACGCCTGCCCCTCCAGACCCTTCCCCACCTTTGTTCCCTCCTCTGGACACTCCCCAACAGTTTTATGCCCTTTTTGTGCTGTGGGGCCCAAACCTGCCCCCAGCACTGGAGGTGAGGCCGCCCCAGCGCAGGGCAGAGTGGGACCATTCCGTCCCTGGCCTGGCTGGCAATGCCGGGCTTGGTGCCCCCCAGGACACGGTTGCCCTTCCTGGCAGCCTGGGCACACTGCTGGCTCATGGTCACCTTGCTGCCGACCAGGACCCCCCAGTCCCTCCCAGCATGGCTGCTCTTCAGCGTCTCCCCCCCCAAGCTGGGGTACAGCCAGGGCTGCCCCTGCCCAGGGCAGGATCCGTCACTTGCTCCTGTTAAACTCCATGTGGTTGGTGATTGCCCGGGTCTCTGATCTGCCCAGGTCTCTCTGCAAGGCCTCTCCACCCTCAACAGAGACAACAGCTCCTCCCAATTTAGTATCGCCGGCAAACTTGTTCAGATCACCTAGTCCTAATCTAAAACATCCCTCCCCAAGTCTCCATCCAACAGTGAAAGCCTCCCAAGCCTTTGCCAAAACTGCAGGGAATAAAATCCGTACCTCAGCACACATAATTTTTCCATCCCAGCAGCTCCCCTGTCTAAGGCACTGGGGAACTCGAGCTGGACAGAAACAAGCTCTCCGTGTGCCAGCATAACTGTTGCACTTCACAGGTGGAACCCTGACCCCAGAGGTATCGAGAGGAATCGACTGTTTACTTGGGGGAACTGGGGTTTCACTTCAGTTACCAGCTTCTGCACTTCAAACAACCCGAGGGAACGACACGGCATGTGCAGCCACAGCGTAGCTCCAGAGGTCGTCACCACGCAACGCCGAGGGTCTTGTCCTGGGTGCGTCAGCCCTGCCCCGCACCGGAGGTTTACATCTTGCTCCTGGTTTTCATCAGAAGCCTCAGTGAGCAGTACCACCTCAGCGTACGGGTGCCAGCAAAGGAAAGAACCGCCAGACTGGACCGGCACTGGGGATATCTCTGGGTTTATAACCCTCCTCTGCCTCCCTGAAATAATGAGTTCCTGCCACAATCTCACAGGGAGGTACAGACCAGACTCCCACCGCGCTCCCTGAACGCCACTTCAGTACAGCCAGCAACGGTCAACAAACTACCCCAGGATTTCCCTTTACGGTCAAGAACTACTCCTGCTACTCACGCCACTTACCCACACGTAACCCAGATCATTTAACTAACATTGTAAATTAGGCTTAATTCGTACTGTGATGCGGTACGTGATGCTTCCTGCGCAGGGGCTGGCAGGTGAACAATGAAGTTACTAAGGGGCTGCTTTCCATTACAGAAAGCTTGCCTGAGTGTCTTGGCAAGAGAATGTAACTGGGAATTTGCACATCCTGGAGTCTCATGGGCTTTTATCAACAGGCAGGAACAAAGGACAGCAGAAAAAAAAGCTGCAGATAACAAGCGAATCTCTCCCATCCCACTATTACCTACTTCATGTTAAAGGAACTGATTTAAAGACACTGGAGTCTGACCAGGAGCAGGGCGTCCCAGTCAGCACCAGGAGAGGTATTTATTTGCATTTCCTTATAAACCTTATTTCTACCTTTCCCAACAAAAAGCAGCACATTCTCTTCTACTAAACATCAAGCCCTATTGCTTCTCAGACCCTGAAGTGGAACTGTTTACGCTTCAGTTCCAGTCCTGCAGTCTGAAGGGTTTCCATTTATAGTATTACGGATCCCTAAGCTCCCAACATTTGTCTTCTGGACGTGCCCACAAGCTCCTTTACTCTTGAAACAATCAAGACCTGTTCTTAGTAGTAAACCTCATCAAGATCTACAAACCTGACAAGGCTCCACTTAGCTGTGCGTCAGCCTTAGAGGCCCTTCTCTGGGCTCCCCACAAAATACCAGTAGCTGGTGTCACTGCTACCACCGCACAACCAGAGGAGAAAATACTCCAAAGCTTGCTGGTGGCAACACGTCTGGAGCAAGGATCAGCACCTCCCTGAGCTACCACAGCCTGACAGCTACCACAGGGTCTGATGACTACTCCCAGTGTCCCTCTTCCATTCCCCTCCCTGCTCAAGGCAGCCTGCGGCCCCATCGCTGCAGTGGGTACCGGGACACACGCTCCGGAACACCGCAGACGAGAAGGGATTCAGTGCAAACTTCCTGCGTCTTGGGCAAGTGCTCCAGCGACCGAGCTGGGGCAAAAGGACCGAGAAGGTGCCAAGCCTGCACCCTACTAAAACAGTACGATTAGCCACTGGGAGAAATAGCAGCCCCCCCGTGCACAGTGAAGCACCGATGTCAGGCTCTCCTATCAGTAAGTGGCTTTATGTCCAGCGTGCCGACCACGGCAGCCCCATTCAGAGGGGTCAAACTCGCCCCGTGCGTTACAGCGCACGCAGATGTGTGGCACCAGCTCTCAGACTCACCCAGACACCGTGTGCTGAAATACTCAGCACGCTACGTCCACTCCGAGCCTCTACTACAGAGCCAAGCCAAATGCTGAAGCAGAATTCCAAAGGGACAGCAGCAGTTCATGGTACACAGTGTGCACAGCCCCGGTGTGGGAAGAACCGTGAGCTTCTGGAATTAGCTCATCAGTTAAACCAAACACAAAGCCCTTCCGCAGAGAGCTCTGCAGAACAAACCACAGGGCTCCCACTGTCCAAGTATTAACCATCCAGCAGAGGTTTTTCCTCCCTGTTTAACGTTTGATGTATGCCTAACGAATCATACAGACCCTGCGGCCAGACTGTACACACAAAAATCTGGCTCCTTTAGCCAGATGAGAACCCAGCTGCATCCTCAGCCGTTGACCAGCAACCAGCTTCTGCACAGCTGCTTACCAAAGGCACGGATTCTCTCTGATCACTTGGGACGGACTGCTTAGATGCTTCATCTGCAAAATCTTTGTTTCCATCCAGCTCGTGGAGCAAAGAATCTGTTTCCAGCAAGGCGCCCAAAGCAAGTGACTCCATGCAGTTCTTCCTGCTGGTCTGGGTGGACAGCTCACCCGTCTCAGGGGTCACAGCTCCTGCTTCAGCAGCCCCCCATCTCTGGGGCTCCCCTTGATGATGCTGAACAGTCCCAGCAGGCTTGTGATGGATCCTCTCTGCTTGCTCATCACATTTGTGCTGTGCTTCCCCAGTTGTCCTGCAAGGCAGGTTTGAACACGTAACTGTTGGACAGTTTGCCTCTTAGCACTGAACTCCAGCAAAAACCTGACAGAGATAACAACTAACATACAGGTGACCAACGGCCCTGGCAATCCAAAGTGACTCTTGGTTCCACAGCACCTGCAGATGCATATCCAGTCTCGAGGGAATTCGGTCTCACCCTCCTGCTATTGCAGATACCAAAACCTGCAGTCTGCACACCCTAGCGCTGCAGAAGCAAGGAGCACAGCCACCTGGGCCACATCTAATCCCTCCGCCGAGCAGAGCACATACTGCTGCTCCATCAAAGGAAAAGGCAAAGGCAGTCAAAAGACAGCCAAACACGAGCTGGCTTTGCAGGACACAAACCAGCTGGGACTAAAAGCTATTGCACTACTTCAAGCAAAAAGGGAGATTCCAAAGCAGCCCTTTGCATTCTCCCATACGTACTGTGTGCTGGAGATAGATGCTGTACATAAACCACGTCATTTAGAACACACACGTGCCCACGGCTTCCGTTCCCCTTCGTAACAAGGAAGCGGCAGCCTTGGGGCCACGCAACACTCACCTGCACCGCACGTCCCTGGCCTCAGGCTCTTCGTCCTGCATCTGCTGAGCGGTGCCCTCGGGTTCATCCTGGCAGACCTGCCGGGGGAGCTCCAGTTTTGCCCTGGCCTCTGCTAGATCCCTTCGCAGTTGATGGTTCTCAGATTTTAATTTATTTAGTTCAACAGCATAGTCTTCAGTCAGCGCTCTTAGGGGGACACCTTTTCCCTAATAGGCAGAGAAGGGCTGAAGTCAAAACTTTTAATTTGTAAGACACCATAGTCAAACTCCGAGCAAAGGCCGGGAAGCGATTCCTTATGGCACATCCTATAAGCCCGGTTTTGACTGGCAGCATTTTCAAGGCCTTCATAAGAGCAAATCAACTATGTATGTCTTCCTGTGTCTGCGTCCAGACAAACCATGCCGATCTGCCTAGGAAAGGAAGTCTCTCTCACCACTGGATGCTTTTGAAAACAGGAAAATACAGACCAAGAATAGTTCTGGTATGTCTTGGGATGATGAGAAGGATGGACCTGATGACCTTAGAGCTCTTTTCCAACCTTAAAGATTCTGTATGACCTCAAGTTCTCCTCCAGCTGTGTATTTTGGGATTCCCTCACTTAGCAAAGAGGCAAGCCTCTCAGCCACAGCTGGGAACACGCAGGCGGCACCCCAGTAAAACATCTCAGTCTGAGCAGCTCTCCAGGTCCCAGAGTAGCAGCTCTCCAGGTCCCAGAGTAGCAGGCTCTGCCAGACACTTCCTACAGGTAGGAGGAAACACACAGTCCAGTGGCTTGGCTGCTGATGAAAAGTAACCACGGTCAGTGAGAAACCACCTTCCAAGTGATCTACCACCAAAGCTGTTTGCAAGAACACTCCCAGACCCCCTGACTCACATTACTGAAGGCCTATGGTAATAATGACGGAAGGCTGGGCAGACACCTCCCCACCTGGGATGACCCACCGCCCTTTGGAAACTTTCGAAGGAGAAACGTGTTTTTTTTCCTTTTTGAAACTCTGATAAACTTCCTTCTGCCCTCGTCTCCTCACTAAGCCAGGCGGATATCATTTCCATCGTTCTGCTCCTGCAACACTCCCACTTGCTTCTTGCACATTCCATTAAATTTAGATGCTTAATTCATTCTCATCCCTGCTGTATCTAAGGTCTTTCCAAATGCACGTCAGAAGAAACCGGCCAAGACCGGTGGCTCCCGTGCCATGGGGCTGTGAGGCATGGGGGTTTTATTTTTGTTTTTTTAAAAAAGGCAAGTTTCTTCCTTTGCACTTTGCTATCAGGCTTTTGGTAAGTCAGGCAGGTACTTCAAGCAGAAAGAAATGGGCCTTTGGTCATTTCAGTCTCCAATCAGCCCTCCAGAGAGCTTTGGGCTGTCTCCACTTCACCAGCCACAAGCTTCTGTTCAACACTCTCCCATGAGCCCAGCACATCTGACAACTACCCCAAACTAACATTAAGAGCTGAACAGATCTGACAGGATAAAAGCTCTGACGATACACTCCCATTAGGTTTTCAGCTGTCTGAACCCACTCCTTGCCCCCTCAGGCACCCGCTCTGGTTTACGCGAGACAGAACTCGCAAATTAGCTGTTTCTTCCTTCACGCAGGCGCTGAAATGAGCCACCTTCGAGGTATTACTCCTTGCCAAGACTGCACCTCTTCCACCCAGGCTCCCCTTCTCCCCTCTGGCCGAGCTGCCCTCACTGAGGGTCGTGATGACGAGTGCCACACCAGCAGGAGCCCACCACTGACCGCCCCATGGCATCCAGCCCCCATCCCCAGGCTGCCTGTGGAGCGCAAGGGACAGCCCTGCTGAACGGCTCCTCACCAGGAGGGGAACATGCTCCCACCCCAGAAACTGCAAGGATCACAGCAGTTACAGCTCAAAGACAGGTCAAAAGAACACCGGAGATTTAGAATCAGAGGTTTGAGGTCACTGGCATAAAATGGAAAGGTAACAAAATGTACCGAAAACCAAGGGCCAGACCCCAGGGAGAAGAAACTGTTTCTGCAGTTCTCCTCCCTACTCTGCGACTGAACAAGACGCTCAGGATTTCTGGGCCTTATTTCCCCACAAATCACCCCCTTTGCTTGGGTTTCAAGTTCACTGAACTCTACCAAGCATTTTGAGAGGCCTGAGCAAAGACTTTCACTGTTCCCAGGTAGGGACACACAACGCTGGCCCCCTCCCATCTCCGTTTCCTAGTGCATACCTCTCGCATACCGCACTCCGTTTTTTCCAGCATCTCTGCGAGATGACGGTTTTCCAGCCTCAAGGTTTCCAGCTGAACCAGAATCACCTGAGGAGACAGAGGCAAACAACAAGCTCAGAAAAAAGAAAACAACACAACACCCCACAGGCATTTTCCACTTTCAATTCAAGCATGAGTACAAAGCAAGGTCTGGGCCGCTAGTTCTGCGGGGATCCTACAGAGCAGACCACGCAGATAACCACACACAGTCATTTACTTCAGTTTTCAAAGGTGACATCATCCATGCCTAGTTAACAGGAGTGATCTCAAAGAATTCTATGGGACTGCCAGTTTTGAAAAGGTTTGAAAAATAGAAGCAAGGCAGATTTGGTGAAAACCATAAATTAGAAGACCTCATCAGAAAGGTCTCAAAATCTTTGTTCAAAAGCTGAAGAGAGAAGGAAACTCTTAACACAGCTAAAAACTAGGGATTTTAGCCTTCAGATCCCTGAAAGGGACAGCGTAAGAGTCTTCTGCTTTTTTTACCCTGTGCTCCACCGCTTTCCTCTCTGCTCTTTCAATCTCTGTTCTCAGCCGTTGTTCTAGGTCTGATGTGGAGCCACTTGCAGACGCGATTGTGATGTCCCGCTGGTGTAACTCTTGTGTCAGCCTGGAGATTTCCCTTTTCATCCCTTCTAGCTCACTGCTGTGAGTTTGTTCAGCTTGAGAGAGCTGCTCTTTCAGCTGGAGAAGACAGGCACACACCACCCACGAGCTTTTAAAAGATGTTTCAGCAAAAAAAGCAGAAGTATTGCACGCGGTAACGTGAAATCTAAGTACTAGAAAACAAAAAGCTCTATGTATCAAGGCCTCTGTGCGTGCTCATCCTTCTCGACTGAAAACCACCCCATCCCAATCCCTTTCCACATCACAAACTGCCAACTGGGACAAGACACACGTTATGCTCTGGAGTGCTCAAAAAGACCCAGAACTGATCAAATCACAGTCTCTTTAGCTCACCATTCTACCTCCATGGCCAAGAACAGGGACCCGAGAGTTCACCACCACCGGGCAAGCACAGTACCGCTTTCGTAACACAACCTTGCAGTCTGCCCCTCTGCCTTCCCGAGGCAGGGACGGTATCTTTAAATAGCTCCGGCCAGGCTTTTCTTCCACTAATTTGTCCTAAGTCTTCTGAATCGATATTAGCTTGGAGCAACTAAAGCTACCCATGGCAAACTTCCACAAGCTAGCTATGCAGAGGGTAAAAATACACCTCTTTGTTTTCATAACTCCATTTGATGGCCACTAGTCCCTGCATTATGAGAGAATAATCATTCCCTATTTACTTTCCACATGACAGGCGGGATTTTATTTTTAGTACGTTCCATCTCATTTATCTCTTTTCCAGTTTGGTAAGTCCTATTCCATTCAGCTGTTCCTTGTATAAAAAACACTCCATCCTTTTGGTCATTTTTTTCCATACCTTATCTTGTTTTATTCAATCCTTTTTGAGATGGCAGACCTGAATTGCATACAATATTCTGGTAGGCACACCGTATATTTACTCGGTGACATAAGAGAACAACATCATAGCATAATTTCTTCCCTAGTATTCCATTCCATTAGCCAGAAATATTAGCCACCCAAACCTCCAGGATTTTCCTGAGAATTACAAGCATTTTAGAAAATTGAACCAGATGATCTCTGCCTAGCCATGTAAATACTATAAATATGGTGATTTATTTCCGTGTCGCCTCAATGCCTCCCAAGTATATAAAAGAGAAACAACCACAATAAATCTCTTTCCTCCCCAGCAGCCTGTAGGAGATTCATTTATTGTGTGGCTGTTGAAATGTGTAACCAAGCACACATCTCCCGCAAGATCTGCCCCTCTGAACACTCCGAATAAAGGGTGAAAGATTTTCACAGCAGCGAGGTTTTTCACTCCAGTCCAGTAAGGTCTCTACTCTGACCGTGCACCAGTGAGAGCTCCCACACTAACTGATCTAGACCCTTATGGAAAGCCAAGCCTTTTGGAAGGCCTGTCACCCGTGGGTGCACAGAGCACTAGGATCAGGTTCTCATGGCAGGTGAGCCGCCTCGCTTCCTCCAGACCCTGGGCCACGTCTAGGTATCAAGCCTGAAACAAACTCCCTTACACTGAACACATCTGAAACCCTGTCTCAAGTGTGATAGGATATATTATGGCAAAACCCGTTCCCTCCCTGTTGGGAGGTTGTACTAGGCTTAAACTCAGGACTCCAGGCTTTAACTTCCCTGCACATTCACCCCTCCAGCACCAATTCAAGCATCTCCACACTGGAGGGAAGTACCGCGTGACGCAGGGGTAGGCCTAACAGATGCTGGCAAAGTAAACCGCACAGCCACGTACAGAAACCTGCAAACCCATCCTCTGGAATCCTCCTTTGTCAGATCTGCTCCTCACCCTTCAGCATATCACTACCTCCACAAAGACCCCACCTGCAGCTTTGCGAACTGTGCGCTGCCCTCCCTGCTGAAGCACCAGCTGACTCCACCAGTGCCTCTCCCCCTCTCCAGGAACAAAGCCACATTACCTTTTTAACCTCTGCCTTGGACTCGGAATGGTGCTCTTCCATTGACTGCAGCTCTTTGATACTCTCATCCAGCTCTTCGCTCAGCTGTACGCACCTTGCGTTTGAAGACAGTAGGCTGGGTGCCAAATGTAAAACCACAGATTAGAATACCCCGAGGAGGAGGACACGGCCAGAGAAACTTTGATCTTCCAAGCTGTCTCCTATAACAGAAACTGGAGTCTTAACGTAGAAGTTCCTTTGGTTTCGCTGATCAAAATAATCTCCGAAGAGATGAGGAAGCTGATCTAACAGATAACAGCTGTTTCTTGTTTGTTTCTTTACCATTCTAAGATTATAAACTTCCCATGCAAACATCAGTCTGAAAACCACAAACCCAGCGAGGAAGATTTGTTTACAATTCTAATTTCACAGTAAGGTCTAGATCTGGCTCGTACCAGCTGACTAACAAAGACTCCTTAACCTGGTACCAGCGAAGGCGCTGAGCCTAAGCAAGCGAAAACCCTGAAAACCCCCCTGGGGAGCGGTGAAAAGCAGCCAACCAATTAGCAAAACAGTCTCACTGTTAAACTGCAAAATGAATAGCGTTTCATTTCTTCAGCCCTTTGATATTTAAATAAGCCTACAAAAATCAGCGGGACTGGTTAACTTGATGAATCCAATGTATTAGGTGCTACATTATTATCTGAGTTTCATTGCACATCCAGGGGAAGCAAGCAGTCAGCTACCTGTTCTCAAGATGAGTCACTTCTGACTGCAAGTGCTGCTCCTTCTTCTGGGCAACATCCAGCTGCAGTAGCACATGCTCCAGCTCCAGCCCCGGAGAAGACAACTGTTTCTCTTGCAGTCGCTCCTCCAAGGTCCTAAGCAGAAACACAAACTTTCATCTCAGCACAGAAACACCACGTCTGAGTTCACTATCATGGGGAACATAACCACCATTTTCTCAGAATTCTCTGAAAAATACCCAAAACCCAACGCTAAGTGACACCTGGGTGCACTGTGAATAAGCAAACGCTGGACGACAGCCCCCCTGTTTTGAGTTCAGGGTGACTAAAAAACGATGACATCCTGCTCTGGTGTTGGTCCCCCTGGTCTGGACACTCTCCCTGCCATTAGCAGACATCCAGCTTGCAAGGACCAGTGCTGCTGCTAGGTGACACGCACCACAACCTTGTGACACAGCCAGCAGAACTCTACACCGTTTGCTTGTTGTCGGTGCAGAAGGGGAAGGCCAAGATGATTTTGTCACACATGTAGCTGCTTTACCAAGACCCTGATCTGACATCATTTCATCAGTGAGAACTTTCACCTACATTAAAAAGCACGGTATCAGAACCTGAAAGGCCTCCAGCACTTGACTGAAAACACCTGGGGGAAAAAAAGTGCTGAAAAGCTCAGAAGCCCCACGCTGCCCCCAGGCACCTAGCTGAGCAGAAAGCTGATTCCTTCCACTGAGTTATCAGTTGATTTCAAAAGCAGTTCAATCTGGCAAACGCTGCACGGAAGCACAGCACTTGTGAGAAACCACAGCGTACCACCCTGCATATCAGCCAGCACAGACCCAGAAAATGCTTCCACTGTCCTCGGTGCAAGAACCTGAACAGTGATCCGGACCGGAGCAGCGGCGAGGCCCACACACTACCTGATGAGGAGTTCTTTTGTGTGAAGCGTTTCAGTCACCCTGGCCAGCTCTTTCTGTAGCTGTTCGTGGTGCAGCTTGGTGCTGTCGATGAAATCTTCCTGAGACTGCAAGGTGGCTCTAAGCTCCATCTTCTCGTCCTGTAGCACCTGCATGGGAGGGAGGAGGATGAGGACCAAATCAGTCTGTTGTAAAGTAATGGAGAGGTTGATCAGATTTTTAAGGAACCCTTGGAAATAGCACAGAGCACCACGTGGGTACAAAGCCAGCTTTGAGGGCGATCGGGGACTTTGTAAAGGCTCCAGGAAGAGCTGGGAGCTCTGGGATGAAGAGCCGTCCTGCTGCTTCTCATGAGCACTGCTCTACATTCAGCTTCCGAACACTCCCTCCACTGACCTCCAACATTTTCTTGGATTGCCTTAATTCTTCTTGAATTCTTTGCTGATCTTCCAGAATCATCCGATTGTTTTCAGTCAGGTCGTCCACTCTCATGTTAAGCCTCTCCACCTCCAACTCGTTGGCACAGATAGCATCATTGGCCCTCTCCAGCTTGCCGGTTAAGTGCTGGATTTCCGATCTGCTAGCCAGCTCCACCGACTCCAGAATCTGCTTCCGATTGGCAAGCTGAGTCTGCTAGGAGCAATGGGTTTGCATTAAAGCTGAATTATAAGAAACAGGCCACGTCAAGACTGCATCCAAACCAGCTACCGATTTCCTTGTGTAACAAGGAATCTGGGAAAAGAGGATCTCAAATCACTCAAGTTGTCCGAGCATGAACTAAGAACAAAGCTGCCTACTATTTTCTACTCGTTAACCTAAGGCTAGACCAGGAGAAACGGCAGCACATAAGAAGGTTTGCAAATACCACACACAAGCAAGATTACCCAATCGCTAATTCCTCACCAGGACAGAAAGTGGCTCTTGGTGCACAATGAAAAAAAAAAAAACCCACAATCACCAAACAGATCAAAAACTGAACTGGATGTAACAGTCAATTATGTTTTGCTTCCTGCAGTGAGTATCTGGCTCTAACAGCTTGCGAGAACGCTCACTTGGAATGTTTCGTTGTTTTAATGGCAGACAAAAAAGTTATGAGGAACACATGACTAACAAACAATACATGCTCTATTATATATAGGCACAATACTCTATTTCATAGCATTTCTTTCCACGTAGCTAGCTGGTGGAATTTAACAAGCCAGCTCTCATGTAAGCTTCTAAGAATATTCACTTCACAGATTTTCTTTTTGTACAGTACCTTATAATTTTTAAAAGCTGAAACAAAATATTTGAGTAGTCCTTAAACCCCAGTTTCTAAGAGTAGCAATTCCTGCCAGCTTCAGAACCACCACATGCCTTGATTTATTGTCTCACACATAATGCCCCATAACTGAGAAAACTATAGGAACTGTGCATTTGGAAGGCTACGGTGTAATTTTGATTACAGTCTTTTCATTATATGAATAGTCATTACAGAAAAGGTAATCAGGAGGAGCAAGAGTTTAAAGTACAGCTTTTCTCCTCCCAAGAAACCAGAGTATCAGGCTACCTGAGTATTTATTTCTGCTCTAAGAAAACACTTAAGCTATCGCTTATTTCCAGCCCCAGACCACGCAGGACAGCCCAGAATCCCAAGTTTTGGCCTGTTGATTTCAAAGGCTGCAGGTGTCAGAGGAAGGCACTCATCACCGGGTAAAGCCAGGCGGCCCTAAGCTGCCCTGCAAGGCAGGAGGGGAAGCCAGCTGAAAGAGGAGAACGGGGAAGCACGGTCACAGATCTCGGCCTGACCTCGTGCCAGAGGAAAAACCAAGCATATAAAATGCACAGAAACATCCAAGGCAAAAATTTAGCACGTTCACGCTGGGCTTTTCAAGGAAATTGAGGATTCAGGCTGTCTGTTCGCAGTACCTATGCACCAAAGTCATCGGCGCCGCTTAGGGAAAATCTCCCTAAATTCCTGTTTTTCTGCTGCACAGCCAGAGAGTTCCTGTGCGCTCCAAGGGCACATCTGTTCTCAGACAATTGAGCTATCAGTGATACAAAGACAGCAGAGCAGCAAGACCTTCTGCTCAACCACTCTCTCTGCATTTGTAGATCTCCTCGTGTCAGCCTCTCACAAAGGCCCTGTCGGAGCCAGCTTCAATCCTGTCATCACAGTCTTCCTCCTTGCGGGAGCTTCCACTCAAGAGTAACGCAGGAGCCCATTAAGTGCAAAGCCCCCAGCAAGAGCTTCTTATCAGTGTCTGCTGTGATTGTGTCAGTGTGACTTCACAGCTGTGCTCTAGGTCAATCCATCTTGCTCTGCTGCAGCGCTACTAACTCACCGAACGATGAGCTTCTCAGGAACAGCAGCCCCGCTACTTCTTACCTTTAAGAGACTTTAAAAAAAAAATGGGGGCTGAAAACTGCTGTTACTTCAGTACTTTGCCGAAGTGTCTGTCGTAGGGGAAGGCTATTTTCCAGCATCATCCCCTGAGCTGGACCCACAAGGTACATATTTGGCTGCTGGCAGGTACACAGCTTTGAACTAGATGACATGATCTAACAGCTATTTTAAAGTGTCATATGCTGCGGTCTCTGCCTCCCAGGGAAAGCTTCATCCTGCTACCTTCCCTGCTAACCGGAGGGATGGCAGGGAGAGCTGTATGGGGTTTATCTAACCTCTGTTGACAGACTCCAGATCTTTTTTCCATACAGCACTTACACAAGTAAATCCTGTTCCTCTGGGACATCAAAAGTCATTTCAATGGCAACCTAAACTGGATTCGAGCCTGAGAGATGTCATTAGTCCCTCCCGCTCCCCCCACCTCCCCTCCCACCTGCTGCCACAAACAAAACAAAAACTTTCAGCACATATTAATTGTACCTGAATGAGCTCAGACTGCTCAGCCAAAGCCTTCCTCTGTGCTTCCAGCGATGCCACCTGCTGCTGGTAAAGCAAGCGCTGCTTCTCCCAGTCAAGTGATTTTTGACGGAACTCCTGCAAGGACAGCAGGGGTGGCTTGGAGCCGTGCGTCCGCGCAGTTGACAAGAAGGCCCCCTTCTAGTTCCTACCCGTGTTAGCTCTCTCTCTCCGATGCACCTCTCCCCACAGCAGGGAAACCATTAGCCAGTCATTTGATGCACCAGCTCAGCAGCATAAAACCCCTCACACACTGTGCTCGCTGTATTTCTTTCCCTCCCGAGTTAAAACGTCAGTGTCAATTACTGCTGTTTACAAATGCTAAGTGCTAACAGATTCATGGCTAGTTCCATGGATTTGCTGTCAGAGGTTTAACAATTCAGGCTGTCTCTAGCTTCCAAAACATGCTGCTATTGAAATCACTACGATGGCAAGTATGAACTACAGAATTTTAATGTTCATCTCTGCTCCAGAAATTGGACACTATATCAGTCAGACGCGTGCGTTAGCCACACCTTCAGGGTGCAGTAAAAGAAAACAGAGTGCGGTTGAGCTCAGCGCAGCAGAAAGATTAAAAGATGAGAGAGAGGAGAGGTTTGACATGTAGCTCCCTCCTCCTTCAAAGAGGCGAGATGACCACCTCACCACACTGGAATTCACTCCATTCACATAATTAATTACCCTTTGAGCACGTTCTTCCTTTTCTTTAGCCTAAGAACAAGAAAGCAGCATAGTTTATCCTGTGTACTCCGAGGCCCCAAGGCAGGAAATTGCCTTTATCACACAAGCAATTCAGAAGAGCTACACTTGGAGAGCAGATGGAGACTAATTTTCATAGTCTGCTTCCTAGCTATTCTTTCACCAGTGAAGCCCAGGAAGTCAGTGAACACAAACTCTGACTAGCATTTGCTTTCTCACCACATACCTCCAGCTTCCTGGTCAGCCGGCTCATTTCAAACTGGTCCTCCCCTGGTCTCTTGTTAGCTTCTTCTTTGGTTTCTCTTCGCTGTTTCTTCTGCAGCTTCTCATAGCTCCTCCTCAGCCTGGACAACTGCAAGGGAATTCAGTGAAAGAGACAACCTTGTTCAAGGCCCAAGGCAAAAATTAAACAGCACTTCGAAAGAAGGCACACCAAATGGCTTCTCACAAACAATTCCCCTAATCAAAGCCACGCAGCTTGCAAGTGAAGATTTCTATTGATGTAACGAGCCTATTATACCAACGGGATTACAAAACACGCCGCGCTGTACGGAAGTAGCAAGACGTCACTCAAGTCGTGACATTGGCAGCTCTGATCAGACCTCTGTCGGCAAACACGACTAAAGCACCGATGAGACGGAGGTTTGCACGCAGCTCTTCAGGCGGTAAGAGCAGAGCACCCCTCTCAGCCAGGCGGCTCCCAGCCACAGCAGCAGCAGGCAGTGCCTGTGGCTGATCTCCTCGCCGAGAGGGGCACGCCACGCCACACCACACACGGGGTGGGAGGTGGCTCTACACAGAGGTGCAGTTTCTTACGTGGTTAAAATACACTTGTGAAGCTCAGGTGGGAACCGGAACTCTTCTGCTCAGTGGGAGAAGGAAGATTTGAGAATTGCCATTATAGGTAATATCAACACTTCTTCATCTGTCATTTTCTGCTTAGATACACTGCGTGTTTCACAATGAGGAGAGAATGCCAACAGAAAATATCACTCCTACGCCTACCGCCAGAATGCTAAAGTCACATCAGAAGCTGGAACGAGGAAAAAACTCTTGACATTTAAATGACCCTCTGTGCAAATAATCACTTGCAACTTGCACGGAATTTTCCATCTGATGAGGTCCCCACCACTCACCTGTCAAACAAAAAAGTTTCCAAACAGCCACACGAATTTGAGAAGTCATCATTCCCTTTTTACTGACGGAGAAAGCTAAGCCCAGGGATGAACAGAAGGACCAGGAGAAGAAAAAGTCATCTGAATCAAGACCTCATGCACCAGCCACAAAAGGTTCTCCAGAGCCCGGAGTCAGCAGAGTACTCGGCACGTTCAATGGGAACGGGCAGACGTGCGGGCTCGGAGTGAATATACAAACACCCTTCGCCAAACACGTTGGGAGATTGCAGGTTTATTATTTCAATCTCAGTGAGTTAGACACCGTACCTGTAATTTTACTGGTAGCGGTGGTGAAGCAAGACAGTACTATTCGGGGAAATTCTCTCGAAGAACAGAAGACTGGGGAATATTGGAGCTTAACATCACCTACTGTGGTGTGGGTGAAGCCCCACCGCACCGCAGCTTTGGCCCCAACACACACAGGCTGTATTTTAGCCCTAGCGATTCAGGCAGATCTGCCAACGCACCTCAGCTTTGCTTTGCAGCTCATCCGCAGTTCCAGCGGGAACTAACAGGTATATGCCATGAGAGAACAAAATCCTTACCAACCGAATCAGAGTCAATGGAGGCAAAAAGACAACGAGGCTTCGTACCGTTTTCCTCTTTTGATTTCATCCGATCGAGGCAGTCACACCACCCCCCTTTTTTAATTGCAGGAAATGCTGAGGGAGCAAACTGCTGCTGCCTGTACCTGTGGCAACTTCAGAACAAGCACTGCAGGGACGGGGATGGCCGAACACAGGACGGTTTTGCGGTAAACTTAATGCAGAGGTCTAACACGTGAAAATTGCACCAACACATTCACTACACATTTCTACTCCAACCGTTCTCTGTTCGTCACCAAGTTCCTCCAAAGTGCAAAAACCAGGCCTAATGAAGCATAATAATATTACTTTGTCTATGCTCAATGCTCTGCTTTGTAAGAATCTAAACAAAAAAAGAATGGGAAGTTTTGAAACTGTGGCATTTAAACAAAAGCGATGATGCAGAGTATTTCACCTATCAGCTGATATACCAGCTGGGTACTGAAAGCCAACCTTCTCTTTCTGCAACTCACCTCCTCCTGAAACTTGTTCAGCTGCTGTTCATATTCTCTAACCATATCCTGCTTAGCTTTTTCCGCGTCTTCTACCTGACGACGCAACATGCCAACCTGGATGAAGAGTGAAAAAGCAAATAAATAAAACGGCAGACGTGGACTTCACCGTCAGTCAGCACTGCCATTAGTTCTCATTTCATAAATACCTATTACCGCAGGAGTGGTAAATGACTACTAAAAGATCCTAATTCTGTTCACAATGGCACGTTTCAATGGGGTCACTCGCTATGGAGCGGATCAAGTCTCTGTCTAAATCTTTGCTAGGCTGGGGCCAGAGCTCCTTCTGTTTTGAGCCAGTTTCTGGCCTTCATTTTTGGGGATGAAACTGACGGGTTTGTGCCAAAAGGGTATTTTTATCTGGCATTCTCAAGAAATTCTTCATAAACATGCACTGCAATTTTGACCTATCTACCAAGAGAAAAGACAGCCGTGTCATTATCTTACTCCGCCCAGGTGAAGTTGGAGAGTCCAAAAAATACATGGAGATGAGGGGGACAAAGAAAGAAATGGGGCTTTGAAACTCATGGGGAAGACTTCCCTCACACTGATTCCAACACTCCTGTGACTCATTTTTTTCCTCTTTTTTCCCATTCACAACCCAAAGCGGCCACCTTTCTAACTGCAGGTGCAACGGACAGCAAGCCTGCAAATTAAAGTTAACAGAATTCATCACAGAACGTTCGTATGAGGAACCCAAAAGCACGAATATACTCCAGTAGTGACTTCAACCATAGTTCAGAGTTCAGTTTAGAAATCAAGGTTTGCTTTTGGTGGTAAGAAATACGTCAAAAGAAAACACAACAGGTAACAACAGTGCCAACCTACATGATAAAAATGACAGTTCTTGCAAACGAAAATTCTGTTTGATATTTACTAAGTCTGTAACAAAGACATTAACTCCAAAACTTGCCATGCAGACCTGATCATATTAAGAAGAAACCGCAGAGTTCTTAACCCACTGCTGCGACAGCCTGTCACATTTCTCCTTGTTTTCCTAGATTCCACACCACATTACTAAAAGCTACAGCAGTACTTGGGTCAGTCTGAGGGTGTAAGAATAGCTGCGGTACAGCTGAAAAACCCAACTGCTTGTGCAGTTATCAGCTGGCTTTCCACCTGAGAAGTCAAAGCAACTTCCTCAGGGAGCTGCCAAAACGCAATCTGTGGCGAAGAGCCTGCCGAAAGGTTGGCCACAGCAGCTACAAACACAAGGACAAATTTTAAACGCTTTCAGAAAAAGTCAGCGCGGCCAGATCTTAAGATACAGCCACCCAGACTCCTGCTGCTTTCCTCTGATCCAGGAAAAGATACATCAATTCAGTTTAAGGTCCACATCCTACGCAAAAACTTCACTTACTGATACTTCTCCACCGATACAGAAATTTGGTGCACTGCTCCCAGGCCTTTAGTTACAGGCTACAAAACCTGAGCTGCAAAAACCAGCCCTTGGAGAATCTCCCAGCAGCATCCTGGTGTAGTTTACACCCCTAAACGTTCTTTCTACCGACGACTGCACTTTGCTGGGCTGCTGATTACTGTTGTATCCAGACCCAGCATCTCTGGGCTCTCTCTAGGAACTCTGACAATTCAGCCTGCGGACTTCCACTGCCCTTAGGGAGCTGATCACTTGACTTGGACTGAATTATGAATCAGAGACCTTGTTCCGACAGGCTCCTTTGTAAATTCTATTCCTGATTTCCAATTACGAGACACCGCTTAGCCCAGCTGTTTGCTAACGTTAAACCCTTGTTTAAATGCTAATCCAGAACATTTGCACATGTCTGTGCAAAGTCAATCTCTGAAATTCATGTTCAGTCTTTATAGGGTATTTGTAACATGTAAAATGCACAGGTCAACAACGATCAGGAAACGATGAACCCGAGGCGGAAGGTACCTCCTTATATTTTTCCTGCAGAGCGGCCCTGGCAGAGGAAAGTTCCTGCTCTCGAACACTCAGGCAAGCTTCCAAAGCCTGTGTCTGTCCTTCCCACTCAGATTTCTTGTGAGCCACCATAATGTCGATCTGCTTCATCAGCTCCTGCAGCTCAGCCTCACAGGAAGTCAAGAACCCACCGCTGGAAGGGAAAGAGCTTGAAGTTACAAGGCAGGCATCACCCAGCGCAGCTACCGCGTCCCGTACCAACAAAGGCGGCAGAACAAACGGCTTCGCACCGAGGGACCAGCTCTGCACATGCAGTGCTTCGATTGCTACGCAAATTAGCTTGTGGAGAAATAAACTTCACACTCCAGCGTTCAGCCCGTTCTCTAACACAGTGGCGCAGTACGCTCGTATCACTGGGCAGAGCCCTCAGTTTGGCAACGACCAACGAAGAAACCTGTGAAACCCCAGTGAGAACAAACGACCCACGCACTTTAAATGGTGGTAGCGGGGGTGTCTTCTACACAGAGAAGGGTCACAAGCACCTATAAACCCTTTGTCTCCGTACTATGCATTATCCAAGTAAACCAGAGCATGTTTCATCCGTTTTTTGTATTTGCCTTAATCGCTCTCCAGGCAGAGGCTTTTCATACCACGCTTCAGCCACCAGAGAAATCTTACAGCTCCTGGAAACAGGAGTTTATCACAAATGCAGACAAACCCCTAAGTAGAGGGGGATGGATGACAACATGATAATGAAGAATAAAACATTCACAATCCATCGGGGAGAGCATGCTCCCTAGCGATGCTGCGATTTCTAATTTGGCGCAGTAATCACTGAAGCCAATTCAGCTAACTCCTGTAAAACTTCCCGGGCTGCTAAGCCAGGGACAACGTTAAGGCTTGCAAGATACAACCCTAGAGGGCAGTGAACTCCGCGATGATCTTTACCCCTTTAATTTGCCTGTCAAACAGGCAGCAACTGAAAAGAAATGGAAATCAATAGGTTAAGGGATTGAAATTTCTCTGTTCCCGCAGAGCATATGCACGCTTCACAACTTGGCAGTTTTTCTATAGGGAAAGAAAAACTTCTTAAAGGAGCCAAAATCAGTTAAATTTGAAGTTCACCCTGTCCTGCGAGTTAACCAAAAATTAGCAGCTATTATGCAGAGCAAGAACATTTCCTTCGCAGCATCTGCTAATATAAAGCTAAGCCTTAAACTTGATTTCTGCAACCAGTGCTCGGTAGAAGATGCGGTATCAGTCAGCTCGAGCCACATTCTCAAAGACGACTACAAAAATGGCATCAGTCACTTCTCCTTGCCCCTTGTTTAACACATAAACATTTTTTCCCCCATTATTGGCACTACAGTCTCTCTCAGGGATCCAAAAGTCTCGATGCTTTCACCTAAGCCAGAGCATTAAGGGTTCTTCAGCGAGGAACGGGACTCTGCAGTTTCAATGCGAGCAGGAAATAATCAGATGTTTTCAACAAAACCAGATAACAGAGTCACGTCTCATCAACCTTGCAAAGCTGCTACAGAAAAAAAAAACATTTATTCACACCTTTAATTACTGCTGCTCCTGATGTTAGATGGTAAGAAGCGCTTACAACAACAATGGTTAAGGTTTTCAGGAAGACAGAATTTTTAACAATTAAGCCTACAGTATCTGCCAAGGGGTGGCTGCAAAGCCAGCTCACCCAGTGACTTTGCTATGTCACCAGCTGAAGGCCAGCATGTGCTCGTGGAGAAACTCCAAAGCCCTTATTTAAGCAACGGAAGCTTTGCCTGATACCAGAGGATTTGATTTTGGTTAGGAGGGAAGGTCAGTGCTTAAACAATTCTGAATAACCGGTGTATGCCGCTGCATACATACCTCCCCTGCCCAGTTCTTTGCATTCCTTCCAGCAAGGCCTCCATCGCCAAATCCTGGCGGCCTTAGCAGCTAGGAAAGTACCCAAAAGCGGCAGTCGCCCATGGCAATGCACGAACAAGGCTGCTTCTCCATCCAACTGCAGAACAAGTGGAAGTCGACAGAAGAAAGAAGATTAAAGAAATTACAATTAGCACACAATTCCAGGTGAGCGAAACAGTGGTCACCTTCATGAACTTACAAGCCAAATACCTACTAAATAAAACAGATCTCTCTACCAAAAAAGACCAAACTTCCCTGGTGCCTTAAGCTATGATAAACAGGTTGCAGGTGTTTACAGTAGCAGTGCATCATCTACGTGTACACACAGAAGCTTCACGTGTTTGTTACCCCGGAACGCAGAAAGCCAGGATTTCTTTCAGTGGCTCCTCCAAGACACTGTGGCTTTCTAACAGAAAAATGGTTAAATTCACCCCATGGATACAAAACTACACTTCAGCTTCACTCTGTGGAGGTATTCACACAATCTCCTGTTTCCAAAACATCTAGGCACTGTCTCAAGCGTTAAGATGGGTCCACACAACATCATTGCTCAACAACAACTACAGCATCAATAAGCGATCAGCAGAAGGATGGGCAGGTCATGGACAGCGAGACTTCTGGAAACGCAGACTCAGCTTTGCTCTCTTGCACTTCCATCAGAGCTCCTATCCTGCTCCTACAGCATTTTAAAACTCCACCTAGTGACGAAAGCCTGTCCTTGGGAGTTCAGCTCTATTTTAAACCATGCATATGCAAAAAAATACGCATTTCACCAAGGGAAAAAAAAAATTTCCTATCCCTGCTCTGATACAGTGTTTTGTCTCTCTTTGGCCCTGCCTGTGCTTAACACGATTCAATCAGCATGCAGAACATCTTTGATGTCCTGCTGATGGCAGAACTGCTGAGGAGAGCAGAGGAGCAGATCCCCAGAGCTGCTGACAGCTCTCCATGCAGCGAGAGCAGACACTAGCCAGCAGCAGCTCTTCTGTTTCATTCTAATCACCCTTACACAGAATCGATTTTCAGTGGGTAGCACAGAGATTTCACTGTCCACCACAGAGAACGCCTGCTAAAATTCAAACAGAAAATCCTGGGCCCAACCCAGGCCCTTCAGCAGCAGCAGCTCCTTCCTCGACAGGCTGGGACGGATTCAACGCTAGAAGCTCTAGTGCCACAAGGAGCTGGAGAGCATCCGCTCCCGGCGGGCTTTCCGCAGGGCCCCCGAGGTAAGGCACCCCAACCCACCCGCTCTGCGTACCTGCGGCTTAGCGGGGCTTGGGGGCAGAGCCTTACGCTCAGATGCCTCGCGCCAGCACTGGTGCTGCATCAGGTCTGCTGACCTTGAATCATATTTTGACCTCTCAGGTTCGCAGCTCTTGATGTGCAAGTTACGGGCAGCTAAGGAGTACGTGTCCGTCAGGACAGCACGGGGGGAACAATCTCTGCCCCTGACTACAGCGAGAGCCGGCCTGTCACTTCTGAGCCTGAGGAAAAGGGAAGGCTTTGCAAAAAAAAAGAAAAGGAAAACATTTAAAAAACCAACAAAGTTTCACATCCCAACTCAAGAATCGCAGCAGTAGAGTGGAGAAAATCCGACAACACGCAGGAGAACCGGAGCATGCCGGCCGTGGGGAAAGGGGGGGGATTGCTTTGCCTTTACACAGCCCAGCAGGGCCCCCTGCCCGGTGTCCGCAGCCCACCGAGCAGCATGGCCCCGCCGCAGCGACAACGCCCCGGGGCACCAGCGAGCACAAGGTGTGCCAAG
>VWZZ01005826.1:495661-511042 GCA_013399095.1 Psophia crepitans | reverse complement strand
GGGGGGGGGGGGCGCTGCGCCTGCACCAGACAAGCCACACGCACTTGTCTGAACAAGGAGCTGCAGCCAGCCAGCAGGCAGAGCTAAGGATTAACCCAAGAATTAGCAACGTCAGAAAGCTTAGTATGTACAGCACGGACCAGAGAAACTGCTGTGCAGCTGGGAGCTGTAATAGTTCAGCTCCGTGCTGGACCATCACCAGGGGGATAAAACAGCCTGCGCTTAATGAGGGGTTTCCGACCCTCCCCACGTTCCCTTTCCCTGGCCTACGCTGGAAGAATGTGCAAAGAAAACGTTAGGTGAAGCTACCACACAGCTTCTGTCCAGCACCCACCCCTGCTCTCTCCTCCCTCTCTCACTCCTGACCATCTCCCCACCACCATCATCTTTCCAACTTCGCCACTAGCTCTTCCAGCCCCGATTCCAGACTTCCTTTCCTGCCCCTGACAGTCGTCTTTGCATCTGCCATCTTCTTCCTCCTGCCCAGACCGACCCGAACCGGTGCCCGTCTCTGTGTCATGCCATCGTGACAGGCCTCCCGCCCCAGAGGACAGGACCTCGTAGGCTGGAAGGGACGCTGGGCCGCGGCGCTCAGGAAAGCCAGAGGGCCATGGGAGAGCGGGGATCCTGTTGGATGCTGGCAACGCAGGGCCCTGTGAAACCAGGCGCTGGCCCTGCCCAGATGCTTATCCGACCTGCAGTGACACCTACGTTCTTTGCTGCCTTTTGACATTCTTTGCAGAAGACAAATAGACGTGCAATGATTTCCTTCGTTTCAACACGTGTAGTCAAATTGCTGCTTACAGCATGATACCAAACCATTCCTGTCTTTGATTAGTCACTCCCCAGGGCAAACTATATTTAAAATAAGGAAACCTGGTGGAATAGAACGTGCCCCACCTTTTTTAGAAGAAGCTTTCGTTGTATAACTAAAGACTGGTCTTAATTTCTTGGCTGGTAACTTCCTCCTTTCACCACACCTACTGTTACTGACAGAAAAAGAGAGCAAACTGTTGTCAGAGACAGCAGGCACATGCCAAAGAAATTGTGGGATCTTTAAAATCTTTCACCTGTGGAAGTTCCATGTGGAGGTCCATATGCTGAGGCTGTGCGTCGTGTTCTTCTACCTTTTGTATGGGGCGAAAACAGGTAAGAAATCAACCACGTGTTTTGAATGTTTTTGTCAAATGTAAGATGCTTTCGGTGCTTAGCAGAGACACGAACGTATCTGCCCTCTGCGGTATAGTTACCGCGTAGGGTTCTTCACTGGCATTATTTATTTTGGCAAAGCAAACTGCATACTGGTTACGTGAATGCAGCCAGCTCTGAGAGTTCCAAATGTAAAACCAGAAATTATTTTTTATTATCTTCTCCTCACTCTGCAAACATTTCTCTTATATAAGTACTATCCATCAACACTGAAAATGTCATTCGAAATCTTCGGAGAAGACTGATTTCTTTCCAGCAGCGTCTTACATGCCAGACGCGAAGGATGAATTACCATTTATGAACAATAAACTTCATTTGATATCCTCGCAGCCCGATCAAGAATCAACCTGTGTAACAATAAACAACTGTACTGCCTTGTGTTAGCGTACACATGGGAGCAAGTCAAGTCACAGCTCTCTGTAGGGAAAACAAACACAATCTGAAAAAAAAGACAAAAACCAAACCCAATAGTATTCTTATAAATACTAACTTATATTTCATCGGGTTCTCTGGAGTAATCTTGGGGTTGCATTTTGCTTTGTTGGTTAGACATGCTGTAGGAAGTGCAGTCGTAAGCAGCAGAAAAAGAGAACGGTGTGCAAAGGCACCGAGGAAGCCCAGTGAGATACTGAAGACCAGTGTAAGAGGTAGAGGGCACACTCCTGTGGAAAAGCGATGGAATTCTTCACTAATGCTACTGAGACCAGCTGCGTGGATGTGAAGTGTGCTTTGAGCTGAAGCCTCATTACTGATGCATAAGACCAGTCTGTGGAAACAGTCTGGAAAAAGCCCAGGCACGGTGACAGTGTTCTGAGCGAAACCGCAGGCAGATGCAGAAGCAGCAACACATTTACGGGAGGTCCACGCACCGTTGGCTGGGCGAGCAGCCCCCTTCGCAGGCGCTGCCTGGCAGCACAGTCTGCCGAGGCCCTCGACTGGGACAACTACAAATCTGACCAAGTGGCCACTTGACCCATTGAAGTGAAAATCTGTTGGAACTTCACTTTGCAAGAGGACAGACTGGTGGAGTTAAAAAATGCGGCTGCTGTTCTATTCACACAGACAGCCTCAAGATCACGGCCCCAGAATGCCACTATGGCAAACCCTGCCTGTCCACGGGATGAACATCCAGGACAGAAGGAAGAAAAAGCCTCCAAACACCATCTCCAAGAAGGGAAGGAGAGAGGACGGGGGAAGGCAGGCCTTACACAGCACTGACTGCGGTAAATACCACGGAGTCTGCCGGGGCCATTCTCATGACCGCAACACTCCCACCTGCGAGTATCTAACTTCAGAACAGATAGATATACATAGGTAACTTCAGACCCAAGTTACTCTGAAGGTGCCCCTCCTGCTGCCGTAGCACCTCAGAGGCTGATCTCAAGCTCGAGACAAAAGATGTCCAGCTCCCGCGCAGGAACGTGGGTTTAACGTACCGGTACGCCCCCTGCTAGAGGTGCTGAGATGTCAGAGCACCTTGCCCAGGAAACGCTGTTTGCCATCCTATTTTACGCTCAGAAAACTGGGCAGAGGGGGAAAAGTGAGTTGCCTGAGGCTGTTGAGCAAGCTAATGGCCAAGACAGGGCTGGGAGCAAGTTAAGGGGACCCTGGATTAATTGCTACAATTATTCACCTTTGCTGAAGGGCAGTGGTCTGTTGGACAGGGTACGGTGCCAGGCTGTGAGTTTCCACCTCGCTTACTTGTTTGCAGAATTAATCTCAATAAACCTCTTGCCCCATCAGAGAAATCTTGTTGGATTTTTCAAGACGCTTCCCACCATTTGGGTCAGAGTCATTGTGCTTATCAGAATGAAGAGCAAAGCCAGACACCAAGCTGGGGGGAAGTGTGGATCTGCCGGAGGGTAGGATGGCTCTGCAGAGGGACCTGGACAGGTTGGATCGCTGGGCTGAGGCCAACGGGATGAGGTTTAACGTGGCAAAGTGCCGGGTCCTGCACTTTGGCCACAACAACCCCAGGCAGCGCTACAGGCTGGGGGCGGGGTGGCTGGAAAGCTCTACGGAGGAAAAGGACCTGGGGGTGTTGGTTGATGCTCGCCTGGCCATGAGCTGGCAGTGTGCCCAGGTGGCCAAGAAGGCCAACGGCATCCTGGCCTGTATCAGGAATAGTGTGGCCAGCAGGAGCAGGGAGGTGATCGTCCCCCTGCACTCAGCCCTGGGGAAGCAGCACCTCGAGGGCTGGGGTCAGTTTTGGGCCCCTCACCACAAGAAAGACATCGAAGCCCTGGAGCGTGTCCAGAGAAGGGCAACGAAACTGGTGAAGGGGCTGGAGCACAGGTCTTATGAGGAGCGGCTGAAGGAACTGGGCTTGTTTAGTCTGGAGAAGAGGAGGCTCAGGGCAGACCTTATTGCCCTCTACAACTACCTGAAAGGAAGTTGTGGTGAGCTGGGGGTTGGCCTCTTCTCACAGATAACTAGTGACAGGACAAGGGGGAACGGCTGCAAGTTGCGCCAGGGGAGGTTCAGGTTGGAGATGAGGAGAAATTTCTTCTCGGAAAGGGTGGTCGGGCATTGGAACGGGTTGCCCAGGGAGGTGGTGGAGTCACCATCCCTGGGGGGGTTTAAGGACAGGCTGGATGTGGTACTTAGGGACGTGGTTTAGTGGGTAATAGGTGGTGGGGGGACGGTTGGACTGGATGATCCTGGAGGTCTCTTCTAACCTTAACAATTCCATGATTCTGTAACCGGCTGTCCTCGTGTGTCAGCTTCTGTAGCGCACGGTGGATGTCTGGGATGCGCAGCAGCCTGCCAGAAGAGAAGCTGGCAGGTTTTCCCCCACTATTAGCACTGATCTGATTCTTCTTCATCAAAATAGAACAAATCTAACAGACTTGTTTAAAAAGCCTTGCTATACCTGCACCAGTTCCTGTGTTAGGTATTAGCAAATGCTCTTCTTTACCAGCAGGTTTGGGCTGTTCTGGTGACAAACAGTGTTCCTCTGGGCAAGTCAGCACAGTGCAGGAGGTCGAGAAACAAATTAAGCAATCAGGGCGATCTTGCACCATATAGAAGTAATTCTCGCCTGGTGTTTCTGCCTGTATTGCTGCAGCTTCAGTGGCCGTAAAGATGATTAACAACACTATATAATAATACTGCACAGTAACTACAGCAGTTTCTAGTTATTAGTAAAAAATAAATATAATTGCATTTTTTTAGGTTGCAGTAGCACCTAGAGGACAGTCGTTACGTACCACTGGGTACGCAGGTGTGTATCAGCAAAACACGCTGGCTTTTCTCTGCTAGTTACTTTGAGGTCTCCACACCAGCAGTGTCAGGAGAAAGCCACCCAGGCCGCCTTCAATCTTGCAAGCGGGGCCCAGTCACACTGCCACTGGGAGCCCTGGGAGCATTACGGAGGCTCAACTCAAAGGCCACTGATTTCAACCGATGTTCACCGGACCTGGCGGAGCTCCTGTCCCGCTATTTGTATTTTACCGTAGGCTTTATACAGAAAGGACTCCATGGATTTCAAATGTTAAAATTTATTTCTGAATTTATGGTAGCAATTTAAAATATCCAGTTGGACTTAACTGCAACATCCTTTTAGCCTATTAACTTTTATTTCTGGAGCTCCTGGGGCTTCTACAAAGTAATTAGCAGAACTACAGCAACTGAGCAGATTATTTTATGTGTTGGGCACATAACATTTCTATCACTCTCATGCTCCTGATTTCCAGAGGAGGAGAAAAGGGAAAGATGCTTGTAGAAACTGAGAGCTTCATCATTTAGAAATTAAAATGCACAGAGTATTGGAGATTTGCTAGGGCACAATTAGCTCACAGCTGCAGGTTTTCTAATCCCTTCTGCATAGTGCTTTAAGCAACCCAGATCAGGAAGATTTCTCTAGTGACTGCAGCCTGAACAATTACTGCAGCCCAGGTTGTACGTGCCAGAGGGACATTCCCTCCCACAAGTTTCTTCAGTAAGATTAAGGGGATTTGCGGAAAAGGATTGTGAGGCAGAAAGAGGCTACAAAACCTGGGAGGGCCTTCAAAAGCAGTGTCTGTCTGGAGACGGTTCTTCCATCCCCTGCCTGCGCCCTCTTGGAGATTCAGCTGGTGTTCTGCCGGAAAAGCAGGGAACAAAGACAGGCTTTCAAATGGCAGAGGCCATCCCATAAAGCAGCGCTTACACAAAATGCAGTAACTCTTCAGCTGTGTATAAAGCAGCAGCAGTAACACATCTCACACAGTCAAAGGGTGCCCCACATCTCAGTCTGAAATAGCAGGCCACATCTGCAGATACAGCTGCCCCTCACAACAGCAGGATCCTCTGCAGCTTGTCAGCTCCAGCCTGGAGTTATGAACAAACCACAAGGATATCTCTTTACCTTAGAACCTGTCCAGAGCATCTGATGTGCTCTCAAACCATCCTACCTTTCGGTCTCCAATACCTTCCTCACACCAGTGGGATTTTTGGAGAGAGCCCATGCCATCTCCCAGCTGCTAGAGGAAGCAGGACCGTGCTGTTTCAGGGAATGCTGCTCCAAGAAGGTACACTTGCTGTCTTTGTTTCAAGACGGCAAGAAAACCTAAGCTTCAGGGCAACTCCAGTAATGAACATGATGGAAAAAGAGCAGCCCCGGCCCAGACAGCTCACAACACGGTGGAGTGGCTGGAGAGCTGCCTGGCAGAGAAGGCCCTGGGGATGCTGGTTGACAGCCGGCTGAACATGAGCCAGCAGTGTGCCCAGGTGGCCAGGAAAGCCAATGGCATCCTGGCCTGCATCAGGAATAGTGTGGCCAGCAGGAGTAGGGAAGTGATGGTCCCCCTGTACTCGGCTCTGGTGAGGCCTCACCTCGAGGACTGTGTCCAGTTTTGGGCCCCTCAATATAAGAAGGACACTGAGCTGGTGGAGCGTGTCAAGAGAAGGGCAACAAAACTGGTGAAGGGACTGGAAAAGAAATCTTATGGGGAGCGACTGAGGGAACTGGGGCTGTTTAGCCTGGAGAAGAGGAGGCGGAGGGGAGACTTGATCGCTCTCTACAACTACCTGAAAGGAGGTTGTAGTGAGGAGGGTGTCGGTCTCTTCTCCCAAGTAGCAAGTGAAAGGACGAGAGGGAATGGCCTCAAGTTGCGTCAGGGCAGGTTCAGATTGGATATTAGGAAGAACTTCTACACGGAAAGAGTAGTGAGGCATTGGAACAGGCTCCCCAGAGAGGTGGTTGAATCGTCGTCCCTGGAGATCTTCAAAAAACGCATAGATGCGGCACTCCAGGACATGGTCTAGTTGGCACGGTGGTGTCAGGTTGACGGTTGGACTTGATGATCTCAGAGGTCCTTTCCAACCTTAGTGATTCTATGATTCTATAACATACGTTCTGCCTGTGTGGGGCTGCCTGGTAGCAAAGGTCAAAGCAAACACCTTGGTGCTAACCTCAGGATTGCCACACTCTGCTCTTTTCAGATCCCAGGGAGACATGCCCTGCATTCACGGCTCTCAGCATTTGCAACGCTTTGATAGGAACAGAGGTGAAAGTGAAGCTGCTGCTCTACACCAGACAGAACCCCAACTGTGCTGAAGAGCTCAATTCAACAGTCTCCAAGTATCTAGATCTCACCAAGAAAACCACCTTCATCATCCATGGATACCGACTCACAGGCTCGGCCCCGATCTGGATCCCTGACTTGGTACATCTCCTGCTTTCTGTAGAAGACATGAACATCATCCTCGTGGACTGGAACCGGGGGGCAACAACTCTCATCTACAGTAATGCTTCCAGAAACTGCAAGAAAGTTGCTGAAATTCTGAAGAAGCTTATTGATGAAATGCTGGTAAGTTGAACGCTCACACTGTGACACAGCCATGACGCACAGTGTGAAGGGCACAAAGGCAGTGTTGAAAGACAGCAGGGTGTCTGCGAGAAGGAACTCCTAAAAAGGAATACATTAATTTTTGGAAGTGCAGCTATACTGCAGTGCCAAATTCTACCCTTGGACTTGGTACAACAGTATTTTCTTGCCATATTCTGTTTACATTCTCTACATTTCTGGATACAAAACTCTACAGATACATTTTCCCACATATAGAAACTCTATTTCCACGTTCTGGATGTCCAAAAGTCAGCTTATGCTACAGTTTGCAGCTCCTCTGAGCTGTAGCACTGGCACAGTCAGTGACGACGCTGGATCACTAGGATCGCTGTGTCTGCTCGTGCCTTGCAGGACCCACATGTGGGCAAGTGGAGCTGTACTGGTGGGAATACTCATTCCTGTCCACGCTCGTGTCACTGCCCCAGGAAAATCCACCCGTTGCCTGAACTGTTCTCATCGCAGCTCTCAGATACGAGCCTTCAGCATCAGTGCCAGCGGTACTGTGGGACTACCAGAGGGGGAATGTTTACACGGAGTGGAACACATCAAGGGCAAACATGAGGAAAGTAGGGACATGCATTTAAATTCCTCTTCCTGATGTTTTTTAATGCCTTTCACGTGCCTAAATTCTGTGACCATGAGTACCTCTAAATCGCAGGTTGATGGAGCGTCGCTTGACTCCTTGCACATGATAGGAGTGAGCCTGGGAGCGCACATCTCCGGCTTTGTGGGACAGATGTTTGATGGCAGACTTGGAAGAATCACAGGTAAGCCCTGCCTCCGGCCAGTCCCTGTGCTCCGAGGATGGCTGCTGTCCGTGAGCGGAGCGAGCGGCACACTGCTGAAGCGATGCCGTGCACACGGGTTTGTGTTGCAGGCCTTGATCCAGCAGGCCCCTTGTACAGAGGAAAGCCGCCCGGCGAGAGGCTGGATCCTACAGACGCACAGTTTGTTGACGTCATTCATTCGGACACCGACGGTATGTGACATTTCTCCTCTTTACCACCATGAGGAAACCGAGAGACCGGTGGGGAGCACAGGAAAGCAGTGCTGGGGGATCCCTGCTCCTTCGGACCAAGAGGACAGCAGTCTCCTTCGCTGGTGCTGTGAGGGGCTCTGTGGTCCCGTGCTGCCCATGCTGTGCTCAGCGCTCCCGCGGGAGCTGCTGATTTATTTGCATTTCAGATAGACTCATACAGATGAATGACATTAATACTCCTGCACAGGCAGGCATCCTAGAGCTAAATAACTATTCTTTATTTCCAGTTAGCTTCTTATGTTTCCTTCTTCTGTATTTTACAATTTAATCATCCCTCCCCTCACCTCTGGTGTTTTCCTTTGTCAGGACTAGGTTACGCAGAAGCACTAGGCCACGTGGACTTCTACCCCAACGGTGGGACCGACCAGCCCGGCTGTCCACTGACAATATTTTCTGGTAATTAATTTTGCCTTGAATTGCACAAACACTGACAAAATGTTTCCAATCCGACATCACCACTGCTTAGAAAAATCCATGAAAACCATATTCTGGGAAAGGCATGACAGCAATCTCTTCCCAGCACTGACCCTAAGAGGAGTTCAGCTGATGTGCATCAGGCAGACATAGGAGTCGGAGGTGATCCTTCTGTTCTCAGAAATGCAAATGGGATTAATTTGTTGTGCAAAAGTCATCAGGTACATTTGTGCCTTCATTTTACAACTACATTTAGAAAACCTGTGGGGTGGTCGGTTTTGGTGGTGGTGTTTTGCTGGGATTTTTTTAATACTTAGAGCACACCCAAAACCCCAAGGACGAGCGAAGGCAAGAACCCGTTCAGAAAAGAGGTTCATGGGGTAGGCAGTTACACCGCATCCAATGCGTCTGTCTGAGCAGTGACAGTGCAGTCTGGCAGGTAGAGCCCTAGTCTTGAACGCAAGACTGCTTTTTTTTTTTTTCCAGCCCAGCAGCAGAACTGGTTTTATGAAAGCTGGGTGAAGAAGATAGCTCACAGAATAAAAGGCAGTACTGTGAACTCAACCCTTACCAGACCCAAGAGGGGTCCACACAGGAAACTAGCCCAAAACAAAAATCCATAGGAAATTAGTTCTTCACTCATTTTACTGCTCGTGCAACAACTCATGAGTTATGTCTCTAAGGAGGTTTGTTTTTTTTACACCAAAACGGAAGGCCATGTGCAAAAGGCAAAGCAATATCCAGGTGTCAGGCCTGAGCTCAGCGAGGCGAGAACACCCGAGACGGAGTAGGAGCCACAGCTGGGCCCTCTGGAACCGCAATACCAACAAATACGTTTTTAAAACCAAAAGACAAGAAGTAAAGCAGGCACCGGCAGAGCTGCGTGCGCTCCAAGGGAGGGGCTGGCGCCCACTCGCTGCTCTGCCCCAGCCCAGTGCTCCCCAGTGCAGCCTGTTGTGTCCAGACCGGTCAGTGACTGTCCACTGGTGTCTCCTGTTTTGCTAATGCATTAACCCTGTTTTCCTGAAGCATGAGGATGGCTAACAAAGTGTTTCTCCCCTGTGTATGATTAAGGATTGCAGTATTTCAAATGCGACCACCAGAGGTCTGTTTTCCTGTTCATGTCATCCCTGAAAGGGAGCTGCAACATCACTGCGTACCCGTGCGACTCCTACAGAAATTACAGGAACGGCAGATGTAGCAGCTGCGACGGCTTTTGGCCTATGCCATGCCCCGTCCTAGGTAAGGCCCCAGGGAACGTAAACACCTCCTGAAGGTCTGACAGAGCTCTCCATCGCTGCCGTAGCTTCGTGCGCGACCAATGTTTTGCTAAAGGGCTAACGCAACGCGGTGCTTTGCAGAAGCGTACAGGTGATTTCCACTGAGGTTTTGGGGATCATCTCTCCTTGACATCACATTACAGAATCAGTTAGGTTGGAAAAGGCCTTTAAGATCATCCAGTCCAATCAACAACGCAGCACAGCCAAGCCCACCACTAAACCATGTCCCTAAGCACCACGTCTACGCATCTTCTAAATACCTGCGGGAATGGTGACTCCACCACTGCCCTGGGCAGCCTGTTCCAGGCTTTGACCTAGAACAAAAATCCACATGTAGAGGATCCAGAACTAGAAAAGCCAAAACACCGCCTGGGATCTTTACACTGAAGTCACAGAAAAACCAGCTGCACAGTTTGAGGGGCAAGGGCACGTTCTTGCTAAAATAGAACCTTTTCCAAGAAATTTTCAGCACCACAAAACCCTCTTGACTCTAACAGGAGCGGCAGAGAGGTGTGAACCAAGGGTATTCTGCTTTTTTGCCACTGACCCACAGAGGTGTCCCAGCCTGGACGTGACAGCCTGGCTTCGGGCTGCCATTTCTGAAATGTTCATGCTAAAAATCCTGACACTCCCAGAAATGAACTTGCACTTTTTATTCTGCACTGCAAAGTGAAATCCTTCCTGACCACAGATATCAGATGTGGAAAAAGATCAACCTTAAAATAAATGCTGAACAGTAACCAGGCATATTTAGACACTCCGTTGCTTTTAGTTACACAAGCAAAATTAAGTCCTGGTTTAAGTCTACAGAGTACGGGAGCACGTGTCACAGCAACACAGCGAGCAATATACTATTCCTACAATACCTGCTTGGTTATTCTGAGCTATTTCCTTGCTTATATCCCTGTGCAATAACCCTCTGCTTCATGTTCAAACCGGCACCGTAGGTTATTACGCCCATAGGTGGAAGAGCTACGTAACACAACAGAGCCATCCAGTGACCAGTATGTTTTTTGACACCGCGGGCAAAGAGCCATTCTGCAGTAAGTGACTGAGATTTCTGAGATTATTTGTCTTTGTGCATTGCCTCCTTCAGCACTAGCCGAGCAGAGATGCTGTTGGCATTGTAGCCAGCATTTTAGAAAGAAGGCCAGTGGCTGCTGGGTAGGATTATGTCCATCCGCACTCCTGCCATCACATTCCTTATCTGCAAACCTGCCCAGCGCTGCAACAGCCAACTACTCGCTAGAGATGTGCCAGAACAGGCTTGTCTTGCTTACAATGCTAGGAAATTTGTTGAGAACATGCAAATGAAATACAAAAAGGGAGTTCCTAAACTGCGTTTCGAAAGGACGCACCAGTTTCTGCGCAAGAGGTGCGTGGGAACGATGAGAATCGGGAACGATGAGAATCGGGAACGCTCTGAGCTGCACAGGCGAAAAAGCCACCCTGGACAAAAGCGAAAGGCACAGGGGAAGGGCGCAGGCAAGGGCGAATCGGTGGGAAAAAACAAAACAAAACTGTGACCGAGGTTTCTCCTCTTCCCCGTGATCACCGACATACCAAGCCGTGCGCAGGCATCACGGCCCGAGCTCCAGTGCTGGGCAGCAAGTGACTTCGGTGACTTACTGACCAAAGAACAGGACAAATCTGCTCCGTGACAGGAGAGGCAAATGAAAGATGCTGAGAACAGAAATGAAGGGGTTCAGAGGCGGACAGGAGAAAGGACAATCTGAAAACGAGCGGGGAAGGCAGGGAGTGAGAGGCGGCGTGTGAAAGCCGTGCAGAGAGGCCATCTTGCACGCCGCTTGTGCAACGCTCGCTGCAGCGCTTCCCCAGGCGTCTCTTACTATTGCCGTTAGAAATCTCCGCAAAGGGAGATGGCAAGCGGGAAGGAGAGAGAGGGTTTAGAGGTAAATTGAACAGGTCCTGTCAGCCGAGGAGATGGGAGACAGATGCCCTCCACGTGCAGCTCAGCTCCCAGACAGGCACACAGCCGGGCTGGCAAGCAGGGCGGGCGTACAGAGCCTAACCGCGCTCACTCTCTCTCACCCCAGTTTATCACTACTTTGTGGATATTATTACCTGGAACAAAGACACCAGAAGAGGCACCTTCAGCGTCGTACTGGCTGATGAAGCTGGGAAGAAGGCAGAATCTAAAGTTAATCCGTAAGTCTCACCGATCTGATGATCTGGAAGCGTTAGCAAATCACTTGGTACAACTGCACCTGGGAGGAGGCAAGATACCCTCCTCTGCTGATACCTGATCATGCACATGCCTCAGGGCTCGCCTGGCCTTCTGCGATTTCCACAGATTCCCCCAGCACACACCAGCCCTTTGTTTTGGACCCTTCCCAGGCTTCCACTAAAGCTGGAGGAAAACCAGGTCTCCCCCTCTTTGCTTCCCTTTCCTGGGAGTGTTCTGTTCTGGCTCCCAAGACAGCTGGGGTGAACCTGGGCCTGAATATGCAACACCCAAATCAATTCATTCCACTTGGAGAGGCAAATTAATGGTGTTTATGTGGACATGCAAATTCCTGATTGATCTAAACACACTTCAGCCAAACAAATCCTGCTCAACTAGTTTTCCCCACGCGTGTCTAACTGCGTGTTCTCCCAGCCACATCTGCTTGCACTGGAGCAGTCTGCATAGCTCCCTGGGGCTGCAGAGCAGGGCCACCCAGCTCTGCCGAGCGTGTGACAGCCCACCGGGCTGCACGCTTGCACACACACGTCGTAAACACCTTTGACAGGTTAGAACTCATCCTATTTGTCAGGCTGCCTAAGACTTCTAAACAAGGCCAGTCGTTTTGGATGTCACCACTGGGATACGCTTCTGGTCACATCACCTTCCCAAAGTGAACCTGAAGCTGTGGCTGTACAACCGGCTACGTCGAGAGCGTGTTGTGTGGCCACGGCGTTCTCGCGAGCGGCTCTGCTGCTTCTGCACCAAGACGAGTGCAGCAGTCACGCGTATCTCAAAGCGGAACTGGCCGTTCTGTCAAAAAGGACCAAGGCCAAACCCCAGCCCTGCGAGGCTTCACGTCTGTTTTCCCATCCTGAGACGCCGGGTTACTCCCCGTTAATTCCCGTCAATGCCGCATTGTTGCACAGATGCTTCTGCTGCGTTTGCCAGAAGAGAACCACCAGAAATTTGGTTAGGGGCATGAATACACCCAAGGCACGGTCTTCCATTTGTAGAGCTACCTCAGCCATACTGCGCCGCTGCAAACAGATCTTTACACACAGCGAACTCCACGGGCGACTCGGTGCTCAGGGCTGCACAGCCAGCCACGTGCAAACACCGTTTGGGTCCAGCGCGCTCGGGCTCAAAGCAGAACGGCAGAAAGGATTCTGCTTTGGGGCCAGAGCAAGCAGCATCAGGCCTCTGCGGCCCCGCTCCCACGCCAAATAATTCAGTGCAAAACTGGCTGAGCAGGTCCACACCTGGAGGCCTGAATCCATAGCCATTGCCTGTAAATCAGAAACCAATCCTAAATTCAGTCCTCCTCCTCCTCCCCCAGCACTGTTTTGAATGTTATACTGAATAGATTAAAAACAGCGCTATTCCCTCGGTGACTCTGACACACGGTCTGCTTTATCTTTAGAGAAGCTGCAGCCTTTCGGCAGTACAACCAAATCACTTTGCTAATTGGATTCGACCAGGACTTTGAAAACGTAGAAAGAATTTCCTTGACATTTTCCACGGGATCTGTCATTGGCCCAAAATTCAAACTCAGGATTCTCCAAATGAGGTTCCGGTCACTTACAAATCCAGAAAGGTAAGCAGAGCTTTATAAACCATTTCTGTGGTTGCAAACTGGACACGAGTAAAGAAATCTCCCAGGTGCCTGGTCTGGCTGAGTTCAACCAGAAGAACTACATTTATTTCACATTTAATAATTCTTACACACACATATTGGGAATAAATCCTGCCTTCAGGGCACACACACAAACCCCATAGCTGAACTTGAACACAGAGCTTGTCTTACGGTACTGAAAACATGCAATTAGCGGTCTGACATTTTAACCCTTGGTCAGGAAAACAGCCTCTGAGCAGCGACAGAGAAGCTGCCCAGGCCCGAACTCTGGGCTGAAAGAAACACAGCTTTCAGGGCAATACAGATGTCCAGCCCCACATACACATTCTATAACCCAGTCAGTTTCTACATCCACTCAAAAAGGGAGATTAATTTACCCCTGGAATTCCAGTAACGGGGCGCTGCTGGCCACTATGCCCCTGTACCTACCAGGCCATTTGCTGATGAGATTCTACAGCTGCTTCACTCACCTCGTTACCCTCTGCCTGCTCTACCACCCTACTCTTAAACTCCCTGGTTTTGGGGCACCTTTGGATGAAGGCATCTCTGCCCGAGCTTGGCAACTACAGAATCTCTTAGGCTGACCTCGTGTGCGAGGACAGTACGTGAGAGTCAAGCCTCATGCGCATTAAATTTGGGTTAAAACAAGGATTGCACGTCAAAGTGAGAAGGGTGGAGCAAAAAAAGGACGGAGCTGCAGAACATGTTTCTTTGCAGCTTACCTTAGTCTTGGAACAAAGAGATCGTGTGTGTCGAATAAGCAAAGTCCTGTAGCTCCCCCTCGCTTCTCCTGCCCTACACCTCCACAGCCACTTCCAGACCCACATTTAATCTTTTCAGAAGTGGAGGCAAATGCCCGAACCTTTCATCAGAGGCTGTCCACAACCCTCTGGGATGGGCTGCCACGGTTTCAACCTCTCTTTAACCTTCAAACCCTTTAAATAATCAGTCACTGCCCCAGGTGAAAGCCTCAGTATTTCCTCCTACTCCCAGCTGGGCCAGCGCTAAGCCAGACCAATGCCTGGACCCGGCACCCAGCTTAAAGAGTCACAGACTGGTTTGGGTGGGAAGGGACCACAAGGGTCATCTAGTTCCACCCCCTGGCATGGGCAGGGACACCCCCCCACCAGCCCAGGGTGCCCAAAGCCCCATCCAGCCTGGCCTTGGGCACTGCCAGGGAGCCAGGGGCAGCCACAGCTTCTCGGGGCACCCTGTGCCAGGGCCTCAGCACCCTCCCAGGGAAGGATTGCTGCCTCCCAGCTCAGCTCCAGCTCCCCTCCTGCAGTTAAACCCAGCTTAAAGGGAACCCTGGGCTCTGTAGCCAGCACCTCACTTTGCTTGCCGGTCTGTTTTCCCCCACGGCAGAGCAAAAGGTAACGTGGCACAGAACGAAAACGCGCTCGGGGTGCCGCCGCCCTGAGGTGAGGCGGGCCCCAAGCCCGCCCGGCACGGCGGCAGCCCCGTGGGGTGCCCCGCGGCCGGCTCCTCACCTCGGGCCCGTGCTGGCTTTACGCAGGGCGCAGCTGTGCAGGTACGACCTTGTGCTGATGGAGAACACCAAAGAAACCTTCAAGCCCGTCCCGTGTTAGAGACGAGCTGCCCCCCCGCGTTACCTCTGCGGGCAGGGCCAGGCGCTTCCACAGCCGCGAGGACTCACCCGAGAGCTCCCCAGCGCGGCGGGGCTCAGCGCACACATTTGTAAACGGGGCTGTAGAAGCGATAAAAAAAAAATAAAATAAAAAAAGATGGTTTAGTGTGTTTTTGGTGCACGTCCCCGCGGCGGGGCC
>VWZZ01005826.1:452592-489980 GCA_013399095.1 Psophia crepitans | reverse complement strand
AAACGTGCTCTATCGTTTTGTTCTCTTTAAATATCGATTTAGAAGAGTAGTGTTTGAAGGGAAGGCACTATGAGTTCTATCAGAAAACAAATTTTTCTCATCTGCCAATGCCTCGGCCTGTCACATACCAGTCCTGTCCTCGCTTTCACCTGCGGAGTTCCAGCTTGAAGGAGCAAGAGGCCTCAGGGTACGCCCCAGACACAGCCGTGCCACGGCCACCATCGAGATCCCCCCTGCAACCCGCCGTGCACCGCGCCCGGCAGGAAGGGCAGGCAGCTGTGGACGCTTTCAGGAGCATACAGTGAATCGGGAGACACAGGGCAGGGCTGACGCTCCTATCCAGGCCAGCGATTCCCAGGCTTCCCCCTCAACACGCAGCGCTCTGCTGGTCACCGACGCTGGTGGAGGGGGCAGGCTGCTTCCCCAGGTCCAGTACAGGCATCTCCAGCTTCCTCCCCAGAAGAGTGCTCGGGCTCTGCAGAATGTGCTTTCCATGGTTTGCAAGTTCTTGCTTTTCCAACACTGATTTGATTGATTTCTTTGACTGACTGAAGCAGACAGGAGGTAAGAGGAGGAAGTAAACTGGGAAATGGCACACTGCATCTGAAAGAGGTTTCCCTGCTCAACTGGAGATCGACACTGCCAGAGTGAAGCAAGGACGATGTTAAGAAGTGCTCTTATACCAATTCTCAAGAGGACGAGGTTAGAATACATTTGCAGGATCTCACAACAAAATGCTGATTAAAAAAAGAAACTAAAAATCCTGAAAATAAAACCCACTGTTACATTCCTGGGGATGTATCGACTCAGAAGACCCTGGATGTTAGCACCTCGGCACCAATTTTCTCCAGGAACGTGTCCACCTTCTGATTAAAAATGACCCAGCTGGTTATACTGAATACGCTTTGTTCACAGGTTACCCTACAGTAAAGGTCTTTTTATGCTTCCTCATCTGGTAAGACTGAGTGGTTTAGTTTTCTTGATCTCTTCTCCAATCTTCAGGGCCACGAGGCCTGGTCCCCTGTGAAAGCAGCAAGAGAATCCCCCCGCCTTGGCACGCAAAGCTGTCCCGGCAGGACTCCCAGGATGTTTCTCTGTAATGTGCTTGCTTTCTGAACTTTTTTTTTTTTTTTTTGCAACGAGTCTGTGTGTCTATAAATACAATCCACTCTTTACAGTAAAAAGTGTTAAAATGTCAAAAAAATAAATATCCATGTTACAGTAACTAGATTATTCAATAAAATACATCCCTGCCATTCTTGATTGAAATGCTCAAAGAGAATTAATTTCATTTGGACATTTTTCCAGAGATTCGGGTTATTGCAAATCACTCCTGGGGTGGGAAGGAGAAGCATCTTCTCTTCCTCTAAAGTGTGATGAAGGGGAATGAAGTGGAATCTCAGGGAAATCAAAATGCCAGTACCAGGAAGCTTTGGGGGAGATCTGTATTACCAAGTAGCAGAGCTGCAGGGCTTATTGGTCCTGACCGTGGCATCAGAACACTCCCCTTCAGAAGAGTCACAGTCTGATTCTCCAAACTGTGCTGGGTTCTGCAAAGCAAAAGGAAAGGGGAAGACTTGAGCAACAATTCCCGCGCTGCAGATCAACCACACCATCCCAATCTGTAACAGCAGGCAGGCAGAGGTCACCACCAGCAGAGGAAGAGAGATGGGCAGCGCACAGGAGGCAGCAACGACATGCACGCGCCCTTCGGAAGGTCGCTTGTCTCCCCTCCATGAGGGGACAGCAGAAAAATCTCTGCTTGGAGCACCCTACCCCTCTGCCCTACCCCTCCCAAACACTTGAAGGACAGTAAGAGGCAGAAAATCATTCTAGCTTCCTCAGCAAAGCTGCTGATGGATGAGTTTGAGGCAGGCAGTTTATATCCCTTCCGTTTCATTATCTACTTCATGTGCTATTTTTTATCCCACTTAACGCAGCTACAAATCTGATGGCCTCCCAATATCACACTCATCTTGACCGACAAATTATGTTCAGCTTCGTGCTACTTTCCCCTGTCTACTCACCTGGCCAAGTACGAGAAAGACTGGCTGTTTACGCAGTTGCTTTGCTGTAGTACACCCTCCACAGCATTTCTGAGGCAGTCACCCAACTTTCTGGCCCTTGGGTTCCTTTCCGTTAACATTTCGTTTTTACTCAGTGGAAGGAAGAGGGGCTTGCTGAACCTCCAACTCACCTCACAGCTGTGTTCATCCGCGCAAAGTTTGCCCAGAGACATCTGAGTCTTGACTCTCCGCACAGCGCACTCTTTGTCTGAAAGCCCATCAGACTGGGTGGAGATTTCGATGGGGATCTCTGGAGTCTGGGACAACATGTCCTCCAGCTTCTCAGCCAGCTCATCTTCCAGCTTGGCTGCCAGCTCATCCGGGCTGTTCGAGTGATCGCTCGTGTTCCCCTCCTCTCCATCTGACACAGAGAAGTTCTCTGAGCTGAAGGTTGAGTAGGACTGGCAGCTACTGATGCAGCGGTGAGGTCTGCAAACCAGGAGAGTAGTTCAGCTTGTATCACAGTGCCTCTGACTGCAGAGGAAAAGCAATTTCACTGGGTGCTGTGTTCACCCACTCTGCTACAACTGGCCTCGGCAGACCCCACCCCTGGGCTTCCGCAGGACAAGAACAGGGCTCGCTCAGCGCACCGGGCAGCCCAGGCCGCTCAGTCCTGCTCTCCCTAGCAGGTACCGCTCGGGCACAGTGCGCACAATACTGCCTGGCTGCTTCTCCGCACCGGGCTAAAGGCTCGATCCTTTCAAAAACGGCTTTGAGCAAAACAGGTCGTTATCCCTAGAAAAGGCTTTCCACCAACTCTCCGAGAGCCTCTTCCCACCCCGAGAACACATCTCCAGCTGAGTCACAGCTGATCTGCAAGGCTGGCAGCAAGAGCTCTGCAAAGTGTTGGGCTGCCTTTCACACCTTGGAGCTATGGAAATCCACGCCCCACCTTCTGAATGATTTAGTTCAAGATCTGCATCTTTAAATCCATCTGTTCTTACTGGGTCTTGTCACCTGCATGTTCGTTCTAGATCACCTGCCCTGGAGCACAGTTTTCTTTTCCCCAAGGCAAGGTTGTACCACAGGGTTCAAACTAATTCAACATCTGCACCACCTGGCAGGGACCCCAACAGCCAGGCTGCAATTTGGATATGTGCACTCAAAAAATAGGCTCACAGATACTTGAATGTGGAAATACCTCATGCCAGGATTCAACAGTAATGGTACAAAGCACCAGCTGACTGAAGGTGCCAGGAGACCCTCAACAGCTCATCACACTGAATTCGGGAAAGGCAATTTGTCTTCCAAGTCAGTAAATCACTGAAGCAGCAACAATCGTGCAAGAACCGTATGAGTCAGAAAACTCATCCAGCCCAGTGTTCTGCCTCCAGCCCCAAGCGGGAAGAAACAATCTGGGAAAAGTCTGAGGAGAGGGTGTGCAGGCAGAGCCTGCTTTCGCCTGGCACGGCTTCCTGGTTTGTACCGCCCAGCAGCTCAGACTTCGGAGCTGCAGACCAAACCTGGATAACCGCACTTAACAGCCCCTGATGGGTCTGTGCTCCGTAAAGGTAACGCTTCTGACTTGTCCAGATTTTGATTTCCACAGCATACCGTGACAATGTTTTGGCTGGAAAAAGCATTTCCTTTGGTTCATGTTACACCCTCCATTTGCTTCACTAGGTGTCCCTGGCGTGAATGGGAGGAATCATTCCTCGTCTGTTCTCTCCAGGTAACTCACAATTTCATGCACCTCCAGTATTGCTTCTCCTCCTGCTAGACAAAGATTTCTCACGGATTTAATCTCCTCTTCTAGGGAAACCATCTCTAACCAGTCTTGTCACACTTCTCAGTACCTTTTCAAACTCTGCCACGGTCTTTGAGCTGGGGCAATGAAGGTGGCAGTTAGGATCCGAGCTGCGGGTGTGCCCTGGACATATACAATGGCAGAGAAGCTTTTATTTTCTTCTCCGCTTTCCTAACAACCCTTAACCCATTTGCCCACCGGCTCACTTCTGCACTTTGGGCAGCTGCTTTCATCAAGCTACAGTACCAATTCCACCATCTCTTTCCTGAGCACAGAACTGTAAAGCCCACTCTTACACAGCCGCGGGAGGAACGCTCCCTCAAGTCTCTTATTTTACAAGCAACACCACCAAATTTGATCCGCTGTGTTGTCACCCAACTCTCCAATCCTACTTGAATTTCACCGTGAAGATGATGGAGTCACCCCCACTGAATACCGTTATTGAGTGTGATCAAGCTGTGCCACAAAGGGCCCGCAGGAGAAAAGCTGTGCTGGAGAAACCATCTCAGAACAGGCTGGAAACAGTGGGGTAACAAGAAGGATCGCTGAGGGCAGCCAGCGGTTCTTTTGCCAGCACCTTGCACAGTTCACTGCTGGCACACAGCTGCTCCGACAGTCCTGCTCCTGCGTTTTGTCCCACCAAAGAGAGATTAGAGTGAATTCACCTTTTACCTTTGCCTACGAGGAAACTCCACTTCGCTGTCTACTTCGCCCTCTTCCTCTTCTGAAGAGTCATCACCACTCTGGCAGAAAACAAGGACAAGAACGGTGTCACATTTCTGAAAGAACAAACATGCAACTACACGGCTGCCCCTTGGTCCTCCAGGACAAAGTCAGTCTGTCAGCAGGCTGCAACAACCTAGACAAGAAAATAACCTGTGTCATATCAGTGAAAACTGAGTCAGAGGTCTTCTTACCAGGAGATTGTGTCAGTCTTAATGCTGCCGTTTCTGGATTTGGAGCCACTGACTGAAACGCACTGGAGTACTTCAGCAGGCACTGAGTACAAAGCGTTCCGGATTTTTACACAAGCAAACCAAGTCATTAGCATCACACTGAAACCCACATACATTACTGAACTGATCTGGCTCTCTTGGCTTTACGACTTCAGCTCTCTTCTACAGGAGCCCATCGCAGAGCAGGCTGGGGGATGATGCAGCCTTTGCTCGTGGGTTTCACTGACTAGGAAAACTCGGGTTCTGTTCCATTCTCTACCTCAGTGAGCGCAGCGCCCTTTAATCTCCTTTTCCCACCTAAATCCACCTCTTGCACTCCTGACCTTTCACTCTTTCTAGCCTATCCAACCTGCCAACCCCTCGTTGGCCTCTCTCTCATCCCATCCCCTTGTAATGGGAGGTTGACCTCCTCCCCCCTGCTTCATTCTGGGCCCAAACCACACTCTTGGTCTGGTACTTATCCTCTTTTCCTTCGCTTTCCCACTCAGGGCCAGTTTCCTGCTCTTTGAACTCCACTCAGACTGGTTCCTACTTCTCTCACCACCTGGATGGAAGCAGGAGGAACAAAGAAGAACTGCTTCTGTACGACCGTGCCGTAACATCATTTTGACTCTCGCAAAGTCCATGAGAACTACGAGGTTCAGTCAAGGGGGACGGTTTCTGGGGAGTGCAGCAAGAGGCCTGTCCCCAAGACCACGGCAAATGTTGAATTTCCGTTCCCAGGAACAGCGGCACTACAGATTCTCAGTGAAACCAGTACAGATACTTACCATCACCAAAAGAATGCATTTACCCCTTCCTTTGCTTTGAGAAAGGCTTGAAAACATTTTGAGACTGTTTCAACAACAAAAAAACCTCATTAGACCACATTTCAGCTCAAACAAAAACTGGTTAAATTGCAAGTAACAGAACCAGGCCCCGTCCCACCTGCATCGGACAACCCTCATTCTTAGCAGCACGTGCTGATGTGCCTACAGTACTTCTCAGTAAAATCGACTTCAGAAGCACGTCCAGAGCACAAGGCAAAGGTCAGACAGGCAGGATCTCTTGAAGAAAAGTTGTCCATGTAGCCCTACTGCTCTGCGCGTGGGGAACACGGCTTTGCTGCTATCCCACATCCAGACGCTAGCCTACGCTACATTTGGTGCGGAGGGAAGAGAGGAGCAAGCTCTGTGGGTTTGTTTTCAAAACGCTGTGCTTTGTCCTTACCTTTTGAAGGGGTCTGGCTTTGCAAGGCAGCACGGAGGAAGCCATGTGCTGGGGAGTGCCGAGGGCGGACGCGGACTGACAGTTGCTGAAGCCCTCTCCCTCCGTCTTCTCAATGAACTGCGCGTTTTCGTATAGGGAAACGGACGTTGGTGACTGGGAATGGCTCATCCCTGTTTCAACAGATGACATCTGTACCTGACCACTGTCCTCCTCCCTGCACTGAAGGCAGGAATTATATGGATCTGTCTTGCAACACTCCCAATGATCGGCTTTGCTTTCTTTGCTCTCCAGATTCCTTCGGCAATCAGCTTCCATGGCAGCGGAGATGAGATCGGGGCTGGAACCAGACATCCGCCTTTGCGCGTGGTTACTGAGAGGGCTCCGCAGCGCTGCTGCAGGGCCAAAGTACCTTAAGTTGTTTGCGCAGTTGGCAATATCTTGTCCGTGGGCGTGAAGCCGCGAGTGATGGCCGGGGGGATGGCTGTGGCCAGGTTGCTGCGGTAGGCCGGGATGATGAGAAGGATTATGAGGTGGAGGTGGGGGTGCATCATCTTGCACTGGCTGGTTTTTCAAGATCCCTGCAAAATCATTGTAGCTGCCTTTGCTGTTCCCTCGGCGGTGACGTGGCTTACTGCGGTAGCGGCTTTTGCCACTCAGCGTTGACATTTTGGGACTTCCTGAGACTGGTGAGCCATTGGATGCTGCTTCTGTGCTGGGTATGCCCTCTGACTTCAGTAGGTCTGGCCTGAGAGACAGTCAGCAGAAGTTACACATTAAATCACAAGCTAAGAAATGGCATCAGCGTGGAGCCGGGAGGAAGAGGCAGCTGTAGCCACAAGCACGCTCTGCTTTCTAAAACCTACAGGCTTCCCTCCCCGTCAGCTGTGACTTCTGCGTTTAGTTTCCTTTGATTCTCCCCACTCAATGTCCCTTCCGTTCAGCCCATCACGCTCTACACTCCTTTCTTGCTGCTTTTTCCAATATCTGCCGCATACTTTCTTTTTTCCGCTCTTATTTTCATGTTCTGCTCCCAAAATAGCTCCCTCCTAAGACCTTGGCGTAGGGCACATCTCTTACTACATGCATATAGCACAGGGTCCCGATCTGCCGATGGTTATCAGCCTGCTCATTTCAGAAGCATGCATGGATATTAATTCGAAGGGATTATTCAATGCTAATCAGGACTCACTAACTCCTGGAAATCCCAGAAAAGGGAAGAACAAAATAGACAACTCCTCTGAAAAAAAGTAAATCCTACTTTCTGAAAGTCATGCAGAAGAGAAATAGCTGAAAGGACAGCATGAATTCCCAACTCTCAAATCCCAATTTCATTCCTCAACACCAAATCCATCCTCCCTGAGGACTGGCTGATTTCCACAATCCCTCACTCTGCTTATGACCGTTCAAGTCAAGGATGATCTAACTGCTCTCTGCTTGGGCAGTTAAGAATTCGAGACAACACATAAGAATCATAAGAATCATAGAATCATGGAATCATTAAGGTTGGAAGAGACCTCAAGGATCATCCAGTCCAACCATCCCCCCACCACCTATTACCCACTAAACCACGTCCCTAAGTACCACATCCAACCTGTCCTTAAACACCCCCAGGGACAGTGACTCCACCACCTCCCTGGGCAACCCGTTCCAATGCCCGACCACCCTTTTAGAGAAGAAATTTCTCCTCATCTCTAACCTGAAACTCCCCTGGTGCCACTTGCAGCTGTTCCCCCTTGTCCTGTCACTGGTTATCTGTGAGAAGAGGCCGACCCTCAGCTCACCACAGCTTCCTTTCAGGTAGTTGTAGAGGGCGATAAGGTCTCCCCTGAGCCTCCTCTTCTCCAGACTAAACAAGCCCGGTTCCTTCAGCCGCTCCTCATCAGACCTGTGCTCCAGCCCCTTCACCAGTTTCGTTGCCCTTCTCTGGACACGCTCCAGGGCCTCGATGTCTTTCTTGTGGTGAGGGGCCCAAAACTGGACACAGTACTCGAGGTGCGGCCTCACCAGGGCTGAGTACAGGGGGACGATCACCTCCCTGCTCCTGCTGGCCACACTGTTCCTGATACAGGCCAGGATGCTGTTGGCCTTCTTGGCCACCTGGGCACACTGCCGGCTCATGTCCAGGCGAGCATCAACCAACACCCACACCCCCAGGTCCTTTTCCTCCGTAGAGCTTTCCAGCCACCCCGCCCCCAGCCTGTAGCGCTGCCTGGGGTTGTTGTGGCCAAAGTGCAGGACCCGGCACTTTGCCACATTGAACCTAGATACCTGCCATCAAAGCGCCATCATCTGTGAAAAAGAACGTATGGACCAAACGGTTCCCGAGAGCTGCCCAGGTAGAAGGGATGGCAGGATTCATCCTTTTTCCCTTAAGATAATTAAATAATCATGGTGCTGAGGATCAGAGCAGACCCAAAGAGTGAACACCCCTTTGGCCCGTCCTGTGCTGTCAGGGAAGGGAAGTAAGCTGCCTGCTCATCTCAGTGGGGACCGGCCACTGAGTTGTGTTCCTGGCACACAACTAGCCTGTAACTTCTTACCGTTTCGTCTGGCTGCCTGGTTTATGGGAGACCCCCTTCCTCTTCATCAGCTTCTCCACTGTGTTGGGGTGGATTATTGGTCTGACTGGGTGGCGTTTGTAAGTGCCAGGGTATTTCTTTTCCACAGCTTGCTCCCTCCTGAAACATTGGGGAAGAAAAAAAACCCAAACCAAACAGATCAGTTATCCTTTATCCAGCTGCAGCTCCTGCTGGACAGAAACACAGCTCCACCGTGAGCACAGAGTGACTGTTTCCCGGCTACGGCGCAGCACGCTGTTCTGGGAAAGGATGCAGTCATTTTCTAAATTCTGTCTGCAGAGATCAGGCAGTTGGAACAGAGCCCTGGCACAGGGTCCAGAAACAGCTCTGCTTTTCTCTTTACAAAGGGGCCAAAGGATGCCAACAACCAAATGGGAAAGGTGCCTTTCTCCCAGTCAGTAAACACCGAGTAAAGATACGGCCACTAAGTGGCCTGCAGAAATTGACTCTTACGGGGCACCTCTCCGCTTGCCAGCTCTTTCTTCACCCTGGAAGTTTGTCAGGGGACAGCGACTCCACAAGTACCACTATGCGGTTTGGAAATGAAGCACCGTTTTATTTCCTCCTGTACACGTACCGCCACGCGTGCGGCACGCCGTTACGCCCAGAGATACGTACTTTATGAGCTCCTTCTCACGGACCTCCAGCTGCAGCATGATAGCGCTGAGCTCCATGTATAAGTTATTGGCTCGCTCCAGCTTCCTCTCGTAGTGTTCGCGGATATCCAACGCATGTCTGAAAAACAGAGACGTCATTATTCCACAGGCTGATGTCCATGGACCAAAAGAGGCGAGTCACGAAAAGTACGGGTGCTTTAGGAAAAGGCTTTCCACAGGTCAAATTTGCCAGCTGTCTGGCACTGAACCCCAGAGCGAGCTAAGAGTGAATGATGATTTAAGAGCTGGATACAGTAAGGAACCGTGATTTAGAGAGCATGTAGCCGTCTTGAACGAGTGGCAACGCTTCTCACTAGAGAAGCTGCAAATGCTTCACGTCATCCACAAGACCTCTTGCCAAGCCCCGACCATCCTGTTTGCACAGAGAAAGGGCTGAGTCAGCTTCTAAAGAAACAGGGGAAGAAGTCTTCTATATGTCATAAACAGCCATTATGTCCCTACAGTCACAGTACAGTTGCAGAAGACATCTTGAACCAGGGCTGAAGGACATGACCATCAAAAGGTCCCTGGGGCTAGAGAACGCTGACCAACGGCTACCCCAACCTGGCTGAACAAGGTTTCCTTTGGTTTCTCAGGTGTGACATAGAACTGCTACTTGCTGTTTCTGTTTCTCTGTCACAACTACATTTGCAAATTTCTATCACAGAAGGTAATAGTTTCCTTTCTTAAATAAACCTTCTGCTTTCATTTTTAAGCTTGTCTAGCGTTGGAGTGTGTTCACTTCTCCGGAAATAACTAATCCAAAGAAGGTCTCAGGGCAGAGAAAGCTCACAGCAAACTGCAAGATGCATTTTCTACTGAGATGGATGTACCTGCTTCAGGGCTGTTATCATGTTCACCGAGACTCCGGCAGAAATATTCCCTGGTAAACACACAAGCCTTTGCATCTCTTGCCTGCAGCAAACTGCTCAGAGCACCAAAAGCATGGACAGTTTCCACTGTATCTCTCTCTTTCTTGCTTTCCCTGTGCTCAAGGCCCAGGGCATGCTGGTGAGAACTCTGGACTCACAAGGAATTTGGGCTGCCCGAATTTATGCCACCAGGAATCCAGAGTCCTGTTTTGGGGTCCTCAGTGCAAAAGGAAAACACAGAGCACATGCCCTGTGAAGAGAAGCTGAGGAAGCTGGGCTCACTTAGCTGGAGAAGAGAAGGCTGGATGGGAAAAATGAGCAGTAAACATAAAAGACTTCAACAGACCTCAGCTCTTCTCTTCGACGACGAATCAATTCTTCATCTAGCCGGTGGATACAGGTTCCTTCGCTTTTAATTTTCTCAAAATGTTTCTTCACTTCTTCTCTCCATTCAGCCTAGGGAAGCAATTTACTTTCAGGTACTTACAAAGGACTGGGGATCCCTGGTTGCACCAAAGAAAAGCTCTTGGGCAACATTCTTTGTCTGCAGAAAATTACAGGTTTGGGTTGAAAATGTGTTTCCGCTAGCTGAATTATTTTGGGTAACAACTTGCAGCATGTTTAGTTTCAGCATTTTCAAATGGTATTTCCAATTTTATGCTCTGATTAGGTCATTTTAAACATATCCACACTTCCTAAAAAATACTTTTAAAAATTCGTAAAGCTCTTTATGTCCTGAGACCACATTTCCTTCCCTTTCGGTGTTTAAACTAAACAGAAAGGCTTATGATTTGGAAACCTACATTCGTGACAATGATGACCGTCACGAGGGTGACGCTAACTCTCACGGGCTCCAGCCATCCTCCAGTTACCTGTGATTTGAAATAGGTTTCCTGAGGAGTAGCCAGCACGTCAGCAGATGCGATATCCAGGTGCATCAGCGTCTGCCGGAAGGAGGGACGGTTCCGGGGCTTGCTCTGCCTGGAGCAAAACAGACAAATACCCACCATGAGATGAGGGTAACACCACTAGCCTCTCCCACCCTTCCGGAGGGGTTTCTCCCTACAACATGCTCCCCGAAGCGTGTGGCTGACAGGTTAGAGCAAAGGAGTTTTTCTGGTTTTCTCTTTTGCTGAATATGCATTTATTGTGCTGGAGCTGTTTTGTGTTCAGTTTTTTGTTTGTGATGATCTATTCTGAAGAAACAAAGATATGAAAACCATTTAAAATCACAGAATCCCAGACTGGCAGGGGTTGGAGGGGCCCTCTGGAGATCACCCAGCCCAACCCCCCCAGAGCAGGGGCACCCCCAGCAGGGTGCACAGGATCACGTCCGGGCGGGGCTGGGATCTCTCCAGAGAAGGAGACCCCACACCCTCTCTGGGCAGCCTGGCCCAGGGCTCCGGCACCCGCAGAGGGAAGAAGTTTTTCCTCATGGTCAGGTGGAACTTCCCGTGTCCCAGTTTGTGCCCACTGCCCCTTGTCCTGTCCCTGGGCACCACTGGGCAGAGTCTGGCCCCTTCCTCTGGACACCCACCCTTTAGATATTGATCAGCATTGATCAGATCCCCTCTCAGGCTGCTCTTCTTCTCCAGGCTGAACAGCCCCAGCTCTCTCAGCCCTTCCTCATACAAGAGATGCTCCAGGCCCCTCATCATCATCTTTGGAGGCCTTTGTAGGAAAACGTGATTACAAAGTGAAAGATAGGAACGTTTTCAGTTTGTATCCTAACTTCTTTGACAAGAAGAAACAGACCTCAGTTCACTATCCTGTTAATTCCCATATTTTATAATGGGAATACTCAATCCAGTGGAAATGCTAATTTACATTCAACAAAACAGGGTGGCTATAAACACCAAACCTAAGTCGCCCTACAATACATGCCTACACCTACACAGTACGGTAACGCACTGAACTTCTCTGTAAGGTCACATTCGAGCACAAAACCATCTGTATCTTAGAGAAAAGAGCCCAGCACTCGAGCTTCAGGACTGCACCCATCAGACTTGCTGCACAGATGCAGAAGAAACAGCTTCTTCAGTCACCTCTCCTCCCCAAACCACCTTCTTCCACTAGGTGGGGACACCATACTCCTTGTTCAGAGCTGCACAAACTGCTTCCCGCCTCGTGCCGCCCGAGCAGCGCGCAGCCAGGCAGAGCACGTCTCCACACAGACACCGCAACAGCGGGACGTGCTGTGGGTGGGGGGATAAACAGCCACTTGACAAGGTCCACGGGTGGACCTGTTCTTCCCTTTGCGCCATCAGGAGGGTGGCTGGCAAAACCCATCAAAAGGAAAAATGCTGGAAGACCTCTACGCTTGTGTCGAGGTGCAGTTACAAAGACAAAGAATTAACACATAACCCAAGACACAGAACTTCAGCTTTCGTCTGGCGTGTGGAGGAAACTGAACGTGTTTTCCGTATCTGTAAAATCCTGGTTTCATGCAGAAAGCTCGAATGTCGTCTGCCCAGTCCAAAAGGCAGTCACTTACACGGGGGTTTCAGCGTGAAAAATCATTTCCCTTCACTCTGGAGCCAGCCTCAAGAAATTTGGCTCCTACTTTCCTTGCAGCTCCTTTTCTCTTCCCGCAGAGAGACCTTTTATCACCTACCTTGCCAGAACAAAGCCACCACCTGTGAAGGCTACTGAAGATTGAAGCACGATCCAAAATGTTAAGACACTTCTTGCTCTCGTGACAAGTCTCAGAGTATTTAAGAGCCCTCTGCTCCAGGCTCAACACGCCCACCCTGACTCTGGTTTCACTGGGTTTACTGAGCACCTGGCAGGAGCTGGGAGCCAGCCCGAGGTCTGTGTGGGGTGCGGGCTCTTACCAGGTCTGCTTCATGAGGATTTTGAAGCCGTCTGGGCAGGTGGAAGGGACGGGAAGGTGCAAGCTGTTACTGCCCACTCCCCAGATGATGGCTGAAGAGTCCACGTCCTTGTAGGGAATCTCTCCTGTAAGCAGCTCCCACAAAACTACCCCGAAGGACCTGATGAAGAAACAAACCAGGGTAACAGCCTCTGTGTGAATTCAATTCAACAGAGATGTCTAAAGCTTGGGGGAAAAAAAAACAAACAAAACACTGTTTTTGTCAAGTGTGTCTGATCTGAAATTGCAAGTAGGTACAAGTAAGTGTTTACATAGTAGTTTTTAACCAAGAATAGCTATTTCATACACAAGGTAACTCACCCTCCCCTGCCCCGGCCCTGGGCTGAACACCAAGCCACACTGGTTTTCACCCACCTATCTCTCAGTAAGATATTAAAACTCCTGAAAGCACATTAGAAGCTTTTCTGGGTAGATGAAATCTTACTCCTGTTGAATGAAGAGGAGAGATAACTTCTTTGAGATAGCAGACGATCTGCTTTTACAAGAAGAACAGTCTAAACCCTACAGGACAGACAGAGCTGACGAGTGTCTTAGAGACAACAGAACAAAGATTGTGTTTTGTGGGTTTTTCAACATGTTTAATTTAATTTTTTCATTTTTTTTTTCTCTAGGCAAAAGCTCCCTCTGCTGTTATGCATACACCTAGGGAAGAGCTCCATAGGCTTGAGACTCCTCACGACTACTGCAACATAGAAATGAACAAACAAAATGCAACGTGCTTAAGCATCAGTACCAAAAGCAGATGCTGTCTCATCTGATACTTCTTTTGTGCTGAAGAAAGGAAGGCAAAAGAAAGAAAAAATTAATTAAGAGAAGTTTGCCTGGAAAAGAACCTCCTATTACAAGAACTGAAAGCTGTAGGTAAGAAAACTCACTTTGCTTCTCTTCCTTACTGAAATGATCAGGAAGGACCAAAACCTTAACTTGTAACCGCAAAGTTTTTTTGGATTATTTACAATCCTCACCCAAAAACCCCCAAAGACCTATCAAACCAGGCAACAAAACGCCGCTGAGAGCCCACACCGCCCTCGCTGCATGTTACCAACCAGCTGCGACGCGACGTGAGGTGCTGCCGTCTCGGTTTCAAACCCAGCCGGATCCCCTTACTGCGTGCCCCACCCGTCTGGGGGACACCGACCCTGCCAAGCCTGCTGGGGAGCCAAAGCAGGTGAAAAGCGAGAAGTGTGTTTCTGCCTGTACTAATATCAAGTTGCTTTTATTAAGTACAGAAGGACATCTAAGGGATAAACTGCCTGGGTCTGAACAGCCAGCAATCAGGAACTGGAACTTCATGTGGCAAACGCTGCGCTTTCAAAGCTTCGAATCGTGTGGGGGGAAAAAAAGCCAAACACCAAAACAAGCAGCATCTGAACAGTTTTTCTTTAGACTTTTTTTTTCCGTGGGCTGCAGGAAAGCAGGGATCCAGGTGGTTGGACAAGCTACCAGGAAACCCCATCTGGTTTCAGCTCTGTTATGATTAAGAACTGACAAAGGATTTTTCAAGACTCCTGATAAGATTATAGATTTTTTTTTTAGCATGCTGTTAAAGATGAGAGAGAGCAGACATATAAGCAGCTTAGGAACTGTTCTCATTTGTTGTCAGCACTCATGAACACCGCTTTTACTCATCTTGGGGAGGAACGGATGTCAAGGAGGAGTCTGAGCAACCACCAGTGCAGCGGACTCAAGAGGAACTCGCACCAAAGGCACCTCTAGGTTTGCACCAAAGAGCAGCACCTCGAAGTCACCGAGGAAAGGAGTAAAGGAGTGCCCACAGCCCTCAGCAGAGTCAGCAGCTGGTTTTTATTGGGCACGCTGCTCCACACAATATCGCTGAAGCTAAGCCACGGTAAAGGACAGAAAGCTGAGGGTGGAAATCCAGCAGCATTCCTCCTCACGGACCTGTGATTCAAAGGGAGGAGCTCAGCAGACAAACGGTGAGTGGATTTTCTTTCCGAAACAAACCCAAGAGTTTCTCCCAGAAGGACTGGCTACACTGCGGCCTGCCACACCCCCCCAAAATGAACCTGCAAAACACTGCGGGCACAAGAAGAGCTGTACACCGCACGGTACGAGATTTTCCCTTTCCTTACGGGGAATCTTGCCTTCAGGTCAGGACCCAGCTCCGAGGTGAAACACCAGCAGCAGGCTGCTGCCCCACTGCAGTCACGCTCTGAGCCACCCACAGCCTTGACCTGCAGCTTCACACTGCGTGAGGGAGGTGGCAGCATTTGAAGGTGAAAAGCTACAGAAAGGAAAATTCATCCTGGCTGTAAAGCAGGGAGATGGCCGTTTGTCCTGGCTACTGACATTTGATATGCAGAAATAAGGCAGAAACAGAGATGCAGCTCCCTTGAGGACCCTGAAACCTGTGGAGGGGCATCCCAAAGGACCTCCGAGGCAAAGTCTTCTCTCAAGCATTTTTAATAGTACAGAGGTCTGAACTTTTCCTTGAGTTCCTTTGCACAGAAGACATTTCACAGGGGATGGAAATAGGTGTTCAGAAGTTTTACGCTGTATCCTGGTCTCCTCTCTCTTGGATCCGGGGTTAGATTTGCTGGACTGTAATCCTGTGGCTGTACAGCCAACAGCCAAGCCCAGTGTGGAGAAAGCAAAAGCTGGTCAGACCCTTCAAGCCAGCGGAAAAGAAAGAGGCCTCCCTACCGCTCACGCGTGGCCCTGAAGAACGCAGAACACAAGTGAAAACACCCTGGCTGCAGAAATTGCTGAGCGGGACCTGAGCACCAGGAGCGGAACAAAGCTCACAGGGAAGAACTGTAGCATTCGCTTACTGCAGGACACAGACAGTCCGCACCGAGCCCCATTAGGTACCTGTGGACCTCCAACGGGCAACTCTTGCACACGTTTGTCATCTCTCTATTTCCCTCTGTTCGTAACAAAGTTCAGGGCGCTAGCAGATGGAGAAAGGAATAGTCCACCACGGAGCAAACTATCCCCGTGTCTCGAATGAGAAAGAGAGTGCTGAATGTGTCAAGTGCTGGGAAACCAAGGGGCTGAACAGAAGGAGAAGATGCTTAAACATTAATCCTACTCACCAGATATCCACCTTTTCAGAGACGGGCTCATTGCGTATCACCTCTGGGGCCATCCAAGCCACAGTTCCCGCAAAGGACATTTTGGTACTTTTATCGCTGAGTTCTTTAGATGTACCAAAATCTGAAATTTTTACTGCGTCTGTGTGCGTAACTAAAACGCTGGAGGGGGGGGGAAATAAAAAAAAAAGAAATCAGCATTTTGCAGTTTTTCTTGTACCACAACAGCCATCGGGAGTAAATCCCTTCTTAATCAACACAGAGGGTTGATGAGGCCATGCTGTTCACAACTGCAGCACAAGAACAAAGATCATGCATTTTCACCGAGGCAAGCACTCGCGCTCCTTGGGGTAGTTACGCTTTGTGCCTCAAATGCGTTTCTAAATGCTCCAAGTCAAAAATCAATCGTGATTAAATTGCAAATTAACAAGTCACTGAAGATTCACTGTATCTGGGGAGGTTTCAAAATTTTGAAGCTGTATCTTAAGCTGTGCTGTAAACCATATAAAAGTACTATCCTAACACACTGTTGCAGTCGTGTCCCAGGGTAAAGATGTGATAAACAGCTAGGGACTAGGGATATAAGGAGCCAGATAGTTTTTAGTCAGGAAGCAACAGAGAAATGAGAAAGAAGCATTCTAGAAAATCAGGGAAATAACAAAAGAACAAATGAGAAGGAAAAATGAAAAAGCAGAAGGCAAGAGAATATCCCACTTTGAGAAGGGACCAGATGCCATCTAATCACTAGAAATATTTCCTGACTCCTATTTATCAGGTAAGATACTGGTAAAATTTCCAGTGGTGTTAAACTGCAGCACACGAGGGGCATGCCAACAAGTTTCACTAGTTTCGCTCTCGTTAGTTTTGAGTCAACATGGAAAAAAAAAAATAATGGGGCTTTTGACCTAACTTTAAACTATTCCTTGGGAAGCAGGCGGGGGGAAGACAACCACGACTGGGGGATGTTGCAGTAGCTAGAGACTCACTTTGGCGACTTGAGGTCTCGGTGGATGATTTTGTGAAGGTGCAGATAATTCATGCCACTCGCAATCCCCGTGGACCAATCCACGAGCAGCCGAGGGGTGACCTTCCGCCCCGCTCGCAGGACTTCGTAGAGCTGTCCGTGCGCACAGTACTCCATGATAATACAGTAGCACGGGGCTTGGGTGCAAACTCCCCTGTCAAAGAAAACGCACAGCTAGTGAGGATCAGTGCTGTAAAAGTCCCAGAGCGGCTCTCAAAAGGTGGCAATCAAGGGGTGGGAGAGCAGCCTATTTACTCTGCGTGGGCAAGCATCTCACACTGCCCTCCCGAGCAGGAAGGGGCACGGGGCACGGGCCCCGCGTGCTTTGCAAAGGAGCAGCCTGGCTGGTGACAGGGGTGGCTTTCCTTCAACCTCCACACCTGCAGATTTGCAGGGGTCACAGCAGGCGTTCTGTGAGCCCGCGTGCAAAGCGCGGCATCGGGTGGAACTGGTATGCACAGCTCTGTTTTCACAACAACGTGCAGCAGTTTGAGAGGCAGTGTAATTTGTCCTACAGGCAAATCCAGCTTAGTCCCTGGATTTTAAAAACCTGGCCAGGGTACATAAACAATATCCCTGGATAAAGGCATGTTTCTAACAAATTTCACAACCTACTTGAACGCGATGATGTTAGGATGCTTGAGTTTCCTCAAGTGCTTGATATCCGTTTCGTTCTGATCTCTCACTTTCTTGATGGCCACCTCCTCCGCCCGGAACTTGCCCAGGAAGACGGCTCCCTGTGCGCCGCTGCCCAGCCACTGCAGCTCCGAGATCTCCTCGAACGGGACCTCCCAGGTATCTAGGCACAGGCAAGCAGAGGAGACCACGTAACAGATCGAGACCCACAAAACCGTTCTGCTGCAAGATCACACCATGACAGCCCTGGCCATCTCCCTTGCTACGTCCCAAGGCAGACTTTTCTGGGGGTGGTAGATGGCGTCTCCTCCCAGTACAGGTGCAGCTGAGGCACACACCGCATGTGCTCAGCCCCAGCTTCCCTTCCACCCAGCTCCTCTCCCCACCAGTCATCTCCAGCCTGCTCCTGCCGGTCTTCCCACCAGCTTTTTCACCGAGGATGAGCCACTTCAACCTGGCAGGCAGCAATTCAACATACCAGGGACATGGCATTGGCAATTTAGGGAGCAGGTCCTCTACTCCAAAACTGAATGGTGATGGCGTGTCTTATAAAGTACATGATTCCATTGCGTAGATGAGAAGAAACATTTAACATTGACAACTGACCCAAAAAAACCCATAAATTCGAGGGGTGTTTGTCATGTCCCGTCCCCCCCCCGCCCCAAAACAGGGCAAAAATAGGAAATAAAAGGTAAAGTCAGAACTGGCATGTTGTAAAACACAGACTAGCAACCACCAAGTCACCCAACACAAAGCACATTAACCACCAGTCACGGACACAGGTCTTTCCCACACCGACACTGTGTATCGGTGTCAAACGGGCAAAAAACATCTTAGGAGATTCCTCCTCTTCGGAACCCGTATGTAGGGACACTGCCAGTGGTCCAGTGGCACTGCCCAAACTGTTTCCAGACGGCTGTACCCATCGGAACAAAAAGCCTGGCTGTCTGCGAGTAACCTTGAAATTACCTTAACATCCCACAAACAGCAAAACAAAAGGCAGGCAATAATTTATTTACTGTAACTCAATAAACGGGTACGTTTAGAGAATAAATTATTGAGCAGCAACAACCAGGTCACCCAGTGATTGCTGAAATCAAAGAAAGTCGCCGGTACAGATCCCTGTTGCAGGCGGCTGCAGGGACGGGTTTTTGACCCAGCCCCCGTTGGGGCCTTCCCAAGGCTGCAACTGGGATTAGGCAAAAGAGTCCATCTGAGGTACTGCCACCATGGCAGGGGAACTGCGATACCCCAGCTGGTTCGGACTGACCCTTGTCAAATCTTTCCCTCGAATCATTCCTGCGACAGTCACACGCTAGCCGGACACCTCCTGCCGAACGGCTGCGCTCCAGGCACGGCCGCAGAAAGCCGCTCCCATCCCCAGCCAGACCCACACGCTCGTTCTGCTCACCGAACTAGAAAAAACCCCACATTGTTAATCCACAGCAAAACCTTCCTGCGACTTGGCAGGGTAAAGCTCAATCCTCAGCACGTGGCTCTTCGCAGACACCAGCCTGTTTTTCCTACTCCCATATCCGCTTGCTGAAACGCGTGATGCCCGAGCGAGCCCAGTAAGAGTGGATTTGCAGCGGATGATCCCTATCCTCAATTCTCAGGAATGCCATGATGCTGTGAAGGTGATAATTCCTACCAGCAGATGTGTCCGAAGCAAGGCCCTAACAGGAACCGATGCACAGAACATGCCGTGGCCACCGCCTCGACCGCAGGCCACTCAAGGATTTTAAAGTAATAAGCGTTCTTCTTCACCAAACAACTTGAGCAATTTTTTGTCATGATACATATAATTAGTATTTAATTCTTCAGACATTTCAAGACAGTTCTTTAAATAAGAAAAATTAAAAGAAATACAGATCTTCTCAATTTATTTATGAATTCCCTTATTTTCTATTTAATTCCCAAACGCGCTGCTTCTGGAAGAAGGTGGCAGGTACAGTTGATTTCTGTGCGTGTTGAACAGTATTTTTACGTGGGCAACACTGAAACTATTCGTACGGAAATAGCTATTTCTTCACATGTGTGAAGACTGCCTTTCCTGTACAAGGCACGCAGCATTCATTTCCCTGAAGCACCCGAAGTTTCTGAGCAGTGATGGGTAACCATACTGCTAGGAGCCCGAATTTTCTTTTAATATTACCTACTAACCTCAGCAACGGCAGAGAGCGACTGTAAACCAAGAAAGGAAAAGTTCATGTGCTTCTTCCTGCAAAGCCATCCCGCGCTTGTTTGGTAGGACATAGCCTTTCCCCTCGCGCCCTACCATCAAGGGCACGATCTAGGGAAGAGGTTTCAGCGCCGCAACAATCCTACATCTTTGGGAACTTCAAGAAGAATAAAGAGTCAAACCGTACGTAACATATAATGCAACCGTAAGACAGAAATTCCCCAAATCCCCTTTCACTGCAGAGGAACACGTTACTACATTTCAAGCCAGCCAACGTCAGCGATTCATTTGGCTCCCGTAACGTATCAAGCACCGAAAAGCTTCCCCAAGAAACTGATGCTGGTGGAGAAAAGCACCGAGCTCCGTTCAGTTGAAAACCAGGGTTTGTTAGCATCAGCGGTGCAAACCTGCATTTTCTGCTACGACCCAAACCCACCGATTTAAAACACACATCTATAGCCCCCTGTGTCCGTGCTCCCTGCGGGACCACCCCCAAGGCACAGGCTGACAGGGGCCAGCATCGCGCAGTCAGGCTCGTTGGCTCTGCAGATGGCAGCGGGCAAGGCTGGAAAAGAGAAGACTCGACACACCACCACCTGAATACAGCTGGAAGCTGAGGCCATACACGTCACCCAGACAGTAGGTCACCAAGCTCTGCCCACTGCCTCTACAGACCCACCCGGAACAGCCCACCACAGCTTGAAGCAAAGAAGGGTGAACTACAGCCATCCCAGCTACGGCACATCTACAGGGCAGGTACAACGAGAAACACAGAAAGGTGAGAGGTGACGCCAAGATCTCTGTCATCCCGACAGCCTGAAACAGAAAAGGACTTGAACTAACCAGCTGCAAGAACTGGGATGGGTGGCTGCGATACTTTAAACTATTCCTTGGGAAGCATTGTCCAGAAGAGTAACACCCCAGATGACCAGCAGGGTGGCAAGGAGACACGCCTGGATGCACTACTGTACTGCCAGCCTTGTTCAAGAAGCCCGGTAACTCTGCTCCACCAGACATCCTCCGAGATCGCCCAGACTGCAGGGCTTGCTCCGGCTCCCCTAGCACTCCCGCTCCTCCAGCAGAAGGGAGATGAGGGTATCTCCTACCAGGATGGAGCAGTGCTTATTCCAGACTCTTCTGGGCCTAAAGAAACCTCTGGGATACTTCCCCTAAATAAATTAAAGCATAATAACAGCAGGAATTACGCAAGAGCTCGCCTTTCTAAGGCGATGTAAGAACCGTTTGAGCAGAATGATGGGAATCTGTTTCCCATGGGGAAGGGAGGCAGGAGCAGCCCGAGCCATTGAGTCGATCTATCTGAAGGAGATTGGTGCCATTTGCCAGCACTGGCCGCTCACCAGCATCGGCATTACGACAAGGAGCGTCTCTGGCTGACCAAAAAACCCCACAGACGCAGGCACACTTCATCAGGCACCTCGGGCTCCAAGTTTACGCAAAAATGTCACATGATGACGATAAACACGTAACTTGTGAAAGGGAAGGGGAAAGCAACTCCTGAAGACAGATTCTTAATCCAAAGGAGTCTAACCAGCCCGTAGAAAACACAAACAAGTCTTACTTATAAAGTGCTAGAGTCCCAGTGATCCAAATTAAATGACCGGTAGACACAAATTAACGAACTAAGTATATCTGCTTGAAAGGACCCACCAACGGTCTGTACGCTCACCAACAGCCTTTAGAAATCAGGGCAAACAACTGGAAAAACAGAGGCAGGAGTGATTTTATGGATCAAACTCAAAATACTTAAACCTCAGATAATCAACTGGCAGCCGCTGAACAACACAGAAGCAAATGTGCCCTGCAGGAATGACTATTCCCCAAGCAGGTAGAGCATTTAACAGCAGCAACTGGCACTGCTTAGACAAGCAGCAAACCATCCTGCAGGCACTTCCAGCTGCCCAAAGCTCTGCCCGGCGTGGGTGCTCAAGGGCCTCACAGAAAGGCACTCCTCTTGATGACCATCTCAGACGCTGAGAAGGAAACTCAAAGAGCACTTTCAACAAGAAGATAACGTGGAATCACGACGAAGTTGTTCTTAGCTTTTCCCCCACTGGCCAAGTCACGAGCCAAGCCTTCGCGGGTGACTTGAGTATCAGACATTCGCAACGGGCATGAACCCTATTTATATTTTACTACTTGCAACCACATCATACCACCACCACCACTGTGTCCTAGTGTTTGGGCAACGTCTGTTCATAGAAGACAAGCAGCTGCCTGAAGAAGACCCAAGAAGGTGGTGGGCGGAGATGCTGGTGACAGGCAACATGGAGTTCCCCCGGGTGCAGGTCCAAAACCAGACCCATACCCCAGTTGTTGATTCAGCCCAACCCAAAGGATCACCCCGGGACTAGTGACCAAACACTCCTCTGGTTTAAAGCAGCTGTGTCATGAAGAGGGGAAGGATCATCAATGCAGATCTGCGGCACCAGCCCCGAGCTGTAAATAAATTCCCAGGGGAACGAAAGGCCACCGCAAGCCTCCCTTTACCGCTGGAAGGGCCAGAGACACTTCCACAGCCTGTCTCCTCCAAACACGTAATGCTTGCACAAACACAAACCTTGCATCCTCTGCGCTCTTGCTAAAAGACAGCAAAAATAAAAGCAATCACATACATCAGTTATGAAACCACTGGCTTGTATGCAGCTGATGAAATGCACACAAAGAAGATTTCCTGATGGCAAGAAGCAAGAATGAGATCATCTGGAAACCAGAACATGAATATTCTGACAAAATCCTCAAGTTTTATCACAGAAGCAGTTTAAAAAGGTTTATCCTTTTTTATAATAGAAGTGTACTACTACCATCAGAGCACTGTCCAACTGATAAGCTCCAGAGGAAAAATAAACAAAACTCCAAACAAATAATCTTCTTTTCACTCTCATTTATGACAGCAAAGACATTGACGATGCAGCTAAACCACACAGGCCATGTAGAGCAGATCCCAATTAATCTTCAGCCTTACGACATCTGTAGCCATTTCCAAACTGCCCTTTTAGGAAAGGCCTAATGTCAATGGCAAACTGCAACGAATCTACGGCTCTGAACATGCTCATGACACTGAGAAGAGCGAGATACTTCTGGGGGTATGAAGAGGAGCTCTACGTGCACCCACCAAACACAGCAAAGCTCTCAGCTGCTCATTTTCATTAGTTAGCTCTTCAATCTTTTTTATTAGCGACTTTTGCACAAAAGAAAGCGTCCCCGGTGGGCCATCAAAGCACGTATTAAACCATGGTCTCCAACACATCTGCTGTCCCAATTATATGCACAATACGATCTCTTTGCCTCACCAGTAGATTTCCTGAAGCTCCCATCTCAGCTTGCAGGCACACGCGAGTGCGTGACGGCTCAGCAGCTCTCAGCGACGAGAAGCCCGACCTGGTGAGATAGCCCTTGCACGGGATACTCGCAGAACTGCTGGAAGCAGCAGATGTAACTCTGCATCTCTGTCCCTCCCTTGGGAAGTTTCAGCGTCACTTAAAAACAGTGAGCATCCCAACCAAAGCAGCGGAACGCAGACACGCTGACACCATGCCGCCTTCGAACATCACCCCACCGCTCTGCAGCTCGTTTCCCTCCGCAGGGGAGGCTGGCTGCCCGGCCAGACACAGCCTCTTCCAAAACTCGCTGCTTCCAACTCCACTGTTGCAGTCACCCCAACAGTGCTAATCCCCCAAGCAATTCTCAGTCACCTTTTTAATTCATAGACTCAACCACATGTGATGTACTGAGTTGACAACACGCAGGTGGAACTTAGAACCCAAGGGCTCCAAGAATTAAACTCTCGCTGAGCACATAGGCCTGAGAGACAAGAGGCTGCTGCTTAGGAAGGCGCCTGCCGCTGCGCAGCGCAGAGGTGCGTGTCCCTGCGTAGGGTCATGAACTGGAAAGGACCGACGCTCAGAAGTAGCACGGTTTTTTTCAAGGCAGATTCACCCAACATATTACTCAACAGCTCTGCTCGCTCATGTTGGGAACCGCTCGCCAGCCCAGCTCTGGGGTTAGATATGAACCACCCAGATGGGTGTTCTGGCCACACATCATTTGTCTATGCCAGAAAACCATTCGATTAATATTGAGTCATGCTCACAGCCATACAGGAGACTTCTACCCCACGGTACGGTACGGTGGCCAGGCTGTTCCCATTTTCGATAAGCCTCAACCGCTTCAGCTCCTTAATTCTAATGACAGCTTGTTCTCTCCCCATCTGCCACTTCCCTCCCTCTGCGCTAGGGGAGAAACTAGACACCAAAGGCAGAGCATTGCTCTTCAGTAGCCCCTAAAGATACATGTCTGCGATTGACTGGGACATTACTTATGCCCAAACCATGTATTTTTTATGTATGTATTTATAGTCACACTCATACATACACTTACGCATTTATACATCTAAATGAAAAAGGTATAAACATTAAAGGAAGTGTTCCTGCAAAGATAAGTACTGAATGGTATTTTAAAGAGTAAAATCACTCCTGAACAAAAAGCCATAAAAGTTCGTGCAATGTGCCCACAGAGAAGCAATAATTCTCCTGCGTGGTGGTCAGCTGGAGACAGCCTGCTCGTCCACAGGCAGGAACAGAAACGCCTGTGTCAGTGTTTTCGTCTGGCCTGATGAACCACCTATGCCTATGTTTGTCATCTGGCATGAAAAAACCGCAGAAATGAAGTAGCTGGTACAATCCTGGTGCTCTGCACAGTTCTTTTTGATCCTCATTTACACAAACGCTCGGTTCAGGTTCAGACCTGATCACAACAGTCCATGGCATGGCTCAGAACAGGAGATTGTTTTTGACTCCATCATGAGCTGCCTTTGCTACACACGATAGCTGTTGGCTGGACAGTGCGGGATTTCTCTTTGCAAACCCATAACAGGGCTGCACGAGACAAAAACCGGCATGTGGAAAGCTGGGAAAAAGCCTCGGGTTGCTTTCCTCATCTTCACACATTCCCCCAGAAGCAATAAAGGTTTGCTCCCCTACTTACCTTGCTGTTGCAGTTTGTAGTCTGTGGAGTATGCCTTGCCTATGATGTTCCACACGGGCCTCAGACAACCGAAAAGTCCCTCAAGAAACCCACCGCTCCCGCTGCCTGATCTGTTGAACTGGACTTTAACATCATCCGCGCCGCTGTTGCTCTCCCCGTCCATAGTGTTCCTGTTGCCCTGAGGAATGGCTGTTTCAGACTCATCCTGCTCTCGCAGCTGCAGCACGCTGTTCTCAAATTGGTCCCTAGAGTCCTCGCTGATGCTGGTCAGCACTGCTGCAGTGACGGGGCTGCTCATGTTTTCGATGAGGTCTGCCTGCAGCAAGCCCTTCTCACGCACATCCTCTATGAGCTCGGGGGACGGGTGGTTTCCGGTAGGTGCATGTTCATCATGTAACCTACTAAAGTCTTTATCTTCACAGAAAGCTTTGCTGATCGAGTTTGGAGAGGAAGACAAGCTCAGGCGCTCCTGAGTACTGGCCATGATGCCGTGAGTGTGCATCAAGGAGATGGTCCGAGTTGGTACTTAGAGAATTAGTACAACACAATTCAGGCGTGACACACGGACCCGGTACCTGAAATGAGAGGAAAAAGAACAACTTTCAAACTTTGATTTAAGTATTTTCACTACGTGCCCTTTCACAGAGGCAAGCTGATAATTAACTAGACATTCCAGGTAACTGCTGATACTTAGTAAACAATTACTGCCCTAAAAGAAGGAAAAAAATTATTCCAACAGAAACTCCACTCACACAGTACTCTCAGTAACCCACTGCAGGAATTCCCAGTAAACAAACACCACAAGGTTTTAACAAAAGCCTAAAGGTCAGAACTGTGAAAGATTCTGCAGCAAAGAGCTCTTTCTTCACGGCTACTACAGCGTTTGTCCGAGCGAAGCTGACCCCCAGGCGTTTCCTAGCTCAGGTATGGTTTGAGTCCTGTCACTGTTTCTGGGTCCGGCACAGCCCACAAGCTCAGGATTCCCCTGCAAACCCTTCAGACCAGGCGTTAGAGAAACAAAGCGCAGCGATGCAGGTGGTCTGAATCCACCGAGGGATGGCTTGTAGCTGCTCCCCCAGAGCCCCTCCTAGTTATGACCATCCTGGTCCTTTAATCCTTCCAAGTGCAAGGTAGCAAGATACGCTACATTCTCTAACCACGTACCTGCCACCCTCAGAAATAACTCAGGCTTGGAGAGCTTCGTGGGAGCAGCGCACCCTCCTCTCCACAAGCCTGAAGAGCATCTCCTCCCACTGCTCGCTGCTTTCTCCCTGCGCGACGTTCTTGGTAGGCTGCATGGAAATTCAGAGCTGGTGTCCCTTTTAACAAGTCCCCCCCATGTCCTGCTACGTGCTCCACTGACTGACCCCCTTCCCCTAATCCAGCATAGTGCCACCTTTCTGCAGCGCTGGGCCGAGAGCCGGGGGTCGCGCCGCAGTAGCTGCCCACTGCCACAGCACTTTCCTGGGGTACAGCCACTTCTGAAACACCAGGCTGAACTCTGCGCCAGGAGTAATTAAGCGCGTTCAGCCTGTAACACAGAACAAAGTCCGATTTTAAATTCCATATGAAGTTGAGAGAGGGGAGAAAAATGGCGGTAACAGAAGGTATTTTGTTAAAAAATAAGATCAGTTACACTGAGTGCAAAGTCCCAGGCTCTGCAAACAGCCACTGCAAGGAGGAAAGGGGTGGCCAGGTAGCACGCAGCCAATGGAGAGGGAACAGCTCAGTCCCAGAACTTCTCAAGATGAGGTCATTCCAGATGAGAGATAACACCTCCAGCCACAAGCAGCAAGAAAGGCTCCTGCCCTGGGCACCAGTCCCTCTCCAACAGCAGAAGCAGCAAACAGCCAGGAGCCCCTTTTACGTTCCTGTACTTCTGCCCGACCGCAGGGGGTACGAGTAAACGCTTTATCGGAAGAACGTTATTTGGGCCGCAAACTTTCTTCTTTAAAAGAAAGCAAAAGGGCAAGTGAGGCAAAAATTGGAGCACAGTCCCTACTAGTAAAGGACTGGTATGGGAAGCTCGGAGCTGGTTATTCCTCACCCACCTCTGACCACTGACCGATTCCCCAGCGTGGGAAGGTGCAGGGTGACAGCGGTAGTACGGCGACTACTGGCAGTGGTTGTTACGCGATCACAGATTTGGTTGTCTATATAAAGAAGGGAAAAGTTTCAGACCTGAACAGAATTTCAGAAAAATATCAAAACAACTCCAGTTCAGGGCTCCTGGGCACTGCCCCTGCTCGCTTCCAGAGGTCTGAGAGAGACGATTCCTTAAGCAAAAGCAAGATGTGACCAGTGCTCCCACAGCGCGATCTGCTTTCCATAACAGCGCGTTAAGCAACGTAAATAAAACACCGGTCAGTTTTCCCTGCGAGAAGCCCTAGAGTAAGAGCCGAAACAAGAATGTGGGGTAAGAGCATCCCCAAAGCATCTCGAAATTTAACAGTGGGAAGTGCATTAAGGATTAAATCAGACCCGGAGGACAAAACTGTTTTGCTGGTACACAACTCTCAAAATACACTGTAATAAAGGCTAGGATTTTACTTTTACCTTTCTATGCAGTTTTCTGACTTCACAATTATTACGTGCCCTACAGACACCGTCAGCCTCCCACCACGATGGGGGCTCAATGCAGCCAATGGTGCAAGTGCACACAGAGAATCCCTTTATTAGAATCTCAACGTAAAGCTGAAGTTTAGGTAAGCCACGTGCATTTTCCGTGCCGATCGCAGAATCGCGGGCGTACTGGCTGGAAAGGCCCTCTGGAAGTTCTCGGGGCTATCACAACACAGCTCAGCCATGGCTGCGATAACCCAGCCAAGAACAAAGCCCCAGACTCAGGGCCACCAGCTCTGTCTTTACTGGATCAAACTGTCTTCTCCAAGACTTAGATGTTTCAAAGGGGGGGAGAAAAAAGCCTTTAAGTGCAGTGCCCTGCCACCGTGCCGGCTTCACGGGGAGAGGAGGCCTGCGGAAGTTACAAAATTCCGTTCAAACTGGCATGATACAGCCTTATTTAGGTACTTACATAAGCAGCCCGATTTTTCAGAGGTGTAGTGAACCCACTGTTTTGAGAGCACGAGACGGCAGCATTTATTTTAAAGCAGCTTCGTATCAAGCCAGCTAGAAGCGAAGCGGTCCAGATACACGGGTGGGGGTAGGAGGCAGTTTCTGCCAAAATGCATCAACGCTGACTTGTTGGGGAAATGAATTTCTTTAATTGTCTTCTATTACAGTAAATTCCGCAACGTGCAACCACTTGCCTTAGCAAAATATGATTTAACACAGACAAATTAGGTTGTCTTCGACCTTGCCATCTCCTCAAAGAAGGGACGAAGTGCATCTTTCAAGCTTTATCGTCTCGCCTCCTCTATTCTTTTTGTCGGAGTAGCAAAGATACGGCTGAGATTATTTACGTTGAACTCTTCCCAACAAAAAGAAATCCTAAGTTTCGTTCAATGCAAAGAAAAACATTTTCTTGGAAGCTTACAGTTGCATTACGTACAGACCGCTTGCCACTTGGGACGTTTATGATGTGTATGTGTTGCCCTAACCGGCGCAGTGAGGAGCGCAGCCAAGCGGCGTTCTGCGTCTGCCTTAGCGATGCTTCTGCCGGAGCGGTCTTCAAGGCAAAAGCTGGAAGCGCTGCGTGCGTAGGAGGGCTCTGTGCATATTTAAGAAACTCAGATTTCTTTTTCTGCAAAAGCAGACTTCAAGGCAGACCCTCTGATTTGAACGAGTTTGATGAGTTCGTGCACTCTGCAGCTAAGAAATTTCTTTTACGTCTGCAAGGAAACTGGAGGCTCGGTGTAATTTTTGTGCGGCCCCAACTTCTCGTCAATGATTCTGTTTCCAGGCAAAGCATTTTTCCAGGCAAAAATCCCACTGTGCCCAGACAAAAGGAGCACAAAGCACATCTTTCCTGGGAAGAGCGAGACTGCACCTCAACACATCAGACAGCCCAAACTGCAGTTTCAAACTATCAGAAAAGTGACGTTTTACCCAAAGCAGCACCAGAGCAGGTGAATCAGTCATCCCAAGGCATGCTCTCTCCTGGAAACATCCCTCCAGTAAGCGTTCGCACACACACGGACCAACCAAAGCGCGCGGCGCTCTCTACAAACCCGGTATCTGTGAGTGCCAAAGCAATGGTTAAGTTTGAAGCCACGGCAGAGTTAAACGAATGCCTCGCACTGATGGTGAGAAGTTTCTCCTCTACAGAGCTGTGGTAAAAATAAGGTAGCACATCACAGCTCCAGATAGGGCACACAAAATGTTGGTATACTGTAAAGGCTGCGTAAGTACGAAGCAGTCGCCGCTGAGTTTCCCAACAGCAGAAATGCCTGGTGATATTAAGTGACTTTCCTTGAAGCACGATTTCCTGTACTACCCAGTCAAGCAGACTCTACACTCGCATTCCCAATATACGAAGGAAATAAAGGCAACTGTCTGCTCCATGTTTAAAGGGCTGAAAAAGGAGCAGCTGGTAGGAGCTAGCCGGCTGGTACATGGCAAGGACCAGCAGAGACTCCTGGCCGTACCGCTGCTTACATCCAAGCCCCGGAGTTCCCTTGCTTTCCCCTGGAACTCAGCGTGGTTTCTTTCCGGCTCCATGAGGCACAGCAATGGAACGACCCTTCCTGCACGGATCGCACGACTGCCATTCATGTGTGTATCATCTCAAGACTAGTGCAATACTCCTGGCTTGGGACAATACTTTTAAATGGTCAACACCCCAGCACATCCACCAAAGGCATGCTTGTAACGTACAGTTAGCTCACTACACCTATCCTGCCCCGAGTTCTCCTGCCCCTTGCAATTACCTCTTGATTTCTACTGGGAATTTTTACAACAGGCTGATACACAGCCCTCTCCCATCTCTTGACCTTCCACATTGTACAACTTTAGCACAGGAGAGAATGGAGAGTTGCTGAGTTGGCAAGTGACAGAGCTTTGCTGTCACTTCTGACCTTTGGGTTCTGAAATCACAGGATTTTATTTCACAGGATTCCACCAAACTTCTTCTTTTCCTGGTCTGTTGGTGAGGAAAGTGCTGTACGAGTGGATCCAGTACAGCTCTTACGCTGCACTTCTACGGCTTTGCGTGACTTGGAATGGACGCTTGTGTTTTGCGTGGTTGAATATAAACTGTAATTTTTTCAATAAAAAAAAGGAGTTACACGTCATCAAAACACAACTTCCTTGTTTTCAGGGTTATTTTTAAATATTACAATTAAGACATTGCCAAAACAGAATTAATTTCTGATAAAACAGTTGAAAAACCTTCATCTGACCCACCTGAGATTTTCTGACTGTCACTGCAACAGCTCTGAGCACACTTACGCATGTACCCTACTGCACTCCTCAAGAAAACAGCAGATTTATGGGAGGAAAATGAAGTGCTGTAACACACCCTTTTTTCGTGCTTTCCCCTGTTCTTTCTGGTTGTCAGATAAATATTACACTACTACTGTACCTGCTGCAGAATACTGACTGGAATATATACGTTCAATTCCTCTCTCCAGGAAATACTTGGACGCAGCCTTAACATACGACAACTGACTTTTGCAGACACCGTAATGATTTCCTGAGCTATGTGGTGGCAATTGCTTAGGGCTCACAACTGCCAGGATCATTCGAAAACGTTAACAGACTATTTTAACATGGCCATGGGCATTAAAGCACCCGAGACCACAGACATGTAACTCGGTTGTATGGAGCTATGTCCATATTGTCACAACAGACGCTTGAAATCGTGTGTCTGCTATTGAAGTTTGACTGAATCTATTGAATATTGAAGGCTAATCTGAAAGAAGGAAGCATCATTTTGGGCAAAAGGTGATTTTGGAGTTGTAATATGCTATTTGCTGTCGCTGTATCAGTGAGAAAGAGAACTGTGTCTAGCTTTCTGGTCCGAACCCTCTCTGACAATGACAAAAATAGTATGGCATACCAGCCAAGAAATATTCACAATGGCTGAATTCAAGCTCCATGCACAGAGCCAGCTGGAGGTTTGCAATGCACCTTCTACATTCCAACTACACCTGTCAGAGTAGAAGTCAGTGACACCTAGACTACGGTGGCAGAAGGCGCCACACCACACCAGAAGGATGGGTTTGTCTATCCCCCCCTCCTGCCCCCGAACCCCAGGAGAAGGACGTGCCGGCAGCGACCCCCCTTCCGGCGCAGTCCCACCCAGGGCCCCCTCATCTGCAGCTCACTGACTTTCTCAGCAGCAGCCCACAGTGGGATTTTTCTATACCACAGCCCACAGCTATAGTTTTCCCGTGCAAATGCGTCAAAGAGGGGTTTTTTTAAGCAGAACACTTTGGCAGCCCCTATACTGTGGCAAGGAGTTCTGTAGCTTAACTGGATGTTGCATAAGCTAACACCAACTATTTACACCTCTCACCTAACTCCATTCTTCAAGCAACCAGCTGGTCACCGTTTCAGTGACACCTGAACCCTACTTACCTTCTTCAGCTGTGATTTTAGGAACTATCTCATTCTCCCCTCTGACACCTTTCTTTAAAGCCTAAAAAATCCCCCAGCCCTTATTTATTCACCCTGTGAAAGCTGCTCTGCATTTCTGATCACCTCTCTACCTCTTTTCCATGTCTCCTGTACCACCTTAGACCTGGGGCAGTAAGACCGCAGACAGAACCCCCAACGTTGGCACACCGCAGAAACGCGTGAAGGTATCATGATCGTTTTTGCTCTTCATTTCTTTCCTTGTTATTCCCCTCACACTACCTGATGTCCAAGCGAGCTTCAGGACACGGAGCTAACTTCCGTAGGGCTCTCGCAACCTTTTTGAGCAGTAAGAGCTAGTTCAGAGCCTAATTCTTCTGTACGGGATGTTAAGATTCAATTGTATCTATTTGATCAACACTACGTGTAACCGACACTTTATCACCCAAGTTCACAAGAGCCTTCCAGTAGCCTCTGCAATAGGCTCACGTGTTTATTATCACGACCACCTGACTTCCACAGTCCCAGAGCCAAAATCCTCTTGTTTCAGCATACTCCTAAATGATCTGGATAAGGGAAGAAGACGTGGAAAGAGTGTGAGTAGTGCAATCTCCAAAGCAGAGCCATATGACAACAACTTTTAGAAAAAAGTGTTTCAGCATTACAATCTAGCTACCCTTCCTCTTATTTTCATACCATTTAACCCATCATTTGTCTGCGAGAAGGGTGTCCCTGGTATTTTGTAGCTCTTCAGTTTCCTCAAGAGTCTCTGGTAAGTATTATTCTTGCCAAAATCCCAACAGATTGTATCCACCAGATCCCCTTTTCTCACACGCTCTTGACGCCTCCAAAGACATTTAATAGATTCCCAAGGCATTACTTCACCTTAAAAGAACCGAGTTGACTCTTATCCCCACATGAAATTTGTGCATCCACACTGGCTCTCAGCATAGGAATGAATTTCTACCTCCACAAACACCAGACAAATATTTAACTAGGAACTCCTTCAACATAAGGTCACAAATTTGGAAAAAGAAATGATTTGGAAAAAGAAATGAAGCATCCACTACTATTTTTTGGGGGGGCAGGAGGAACAAACAAAGCAAAAAAAATAAAAATAAAAATCATCTTTGCGAAGAAGGCAGCCAGCGCGCCAATCCCCCCTCCCCGGCGGGCAGGGGGACCTCTTCGGCTCCCTTCCACGAACGCGGGGCTGACTCCCGTTCCGCCTGCGGGCCAGCTTTGCACAGCCCCGTTGGGGAAATCAGCAGCTTACGTAACTGTGTGTTTGCAGCACTACATACATAAACGCTTCCTCTATCCTGTGTAAGGTATTTTTGGATCTGCTCAAATGCTGCTGTGTTTTTCCAGGGCTTTGCATTCTTCTGCTCAGAAATTGCATAATCTGATGCCATAGGAAATAAGTGATGTTGCATAATGATTCTTAGATTCACTGCGGGATTTCGGCACGACGCGTTCCCGTTGCAGAGCAGCCCTTCTCCGTGTTTCTGAATCAAGGTCCTCGGGTTTTGAGGAAGGGATAATCTATCAGCCGCCTGATTTGGGGGGCAGGGGTAACAAACTGAGGACCATCTTCTACCATGGTCCATGTTACAAGAACTACACTTCACAAAAACGGGTTTAACTTTGCCCATTTGCTACTTCTGTCTTCCCTCTCTGGTTGGCGGCGTGGCGGGAGCCACGTGCGGACATCAGACACCCACGTTCAATGTCCTGACGTTTAACTGGCCATTGACCCCCTCCATCGCAGGCTCATCGATACCGCTGTAAAACACTGAGCTGCTACAGCAGACAGGCTAAACGTCGATTAGCCTTTTGTACTACTGAATGACTATTGCAATCTGGCTTAGATCAAAATTTGGAAATGACCTTAAGTTACACTCTTCTCTTTCATCTTTCCAGCTGTCTTCATAGTATGAAACAACTTTTAACCCCAGTGCAGACTTCAGGCTCCGCTCCACTCCTTTTCTCTCTTCACCCTTCAGAACCCCGCACTTTTTTCTTACCTCGTTAAAGAGCCATGTTATATTACTAGATAGCAAGAGCAGACTAAGGGATTTAAATTCAAGTATTTTACAACTACAAAACCCAGGAACAACTCAAAGTTAAGTTCACAGACGCCTCACAGCTTCTTTGACATTGCCGCACAAAGCAGTTAAATGTTCCAGTGCTGTATCTTATCATTTCCCCCACTTCCAGGACTGAAACATCATCTTTGCCTCCAAGGAGCAGTGTTAAGATTAATTAATGTCTGAAAGATCTTTGAGGATGAAGATCAATACCAAATTTGTATTTTCAGGAATCCAGTGAATGAATCAAACCCTCACTTTAACTCATGTGAGGCATCAAACTGGTCTCAGGTAACTCGCACGCTTGTTCTTATTTTTGTAGTAGATATGAATTATTCAGAATTTGCAAAGCACACTTGACATGTCAAAGCTATACACACAAACTGCTCAGCACCAACAGCTTACACTTTTCATACCCAGTATTAAAGTAATTAAACAGCTGGGGTACACGCAATGCTTTGGCCTCTATCAGCGTTACACCAGGTACCAGATCCGGAGCATGCACCTGAAGGAAGGGGACGCTTGAAATGCAGCGGGCAGATCTCTCGGATGAGGAGTGACAGTAGTACTGAGTTGTAGTTAGTAAGCACCATAACACTTCTACGAGCAAAGAGGATTACTCCTAGAGAGAGAAGGAAGCACAATGACTTGCTCAGGAGCCTCTACTATTACCGGCACAGCGTAAGGGGTTAGAGCAACATCCGAGAGGTGTGATCCTATTCTCAGGCCACTACAGCTTTACGTGTCGGTAACGCGATTGAGACATGGAGTGAAGAACCCGAGAGGACCCTCCGGAGGCCTGACATGACACATGCCGTCTAACACCCCGCAGAGACCTTGCAGGGCAGTGCTCAGCCCCTCGGTTCAGCCCTCCTAGATGACTTTTTGGCTACAGTTGAGAAACCAACACCTGAGACCTTCCTCAGGCACAGAAGGATGGTGAGGTTAGATTGTCTGTGCTTCCGCTGTACAGCTGCATTACTGATTTTGGTGTCCTCCAGGAGACACATAGGTAACAGAGGAGCAGGCTGGGGACAGGAAAGGACAAACATCCTAGGAATGAAGAAAATGTGCACGCAGAGATACCTCCATTCCTCAAGCCCACTATGCTGGAAAAAGCCCGGCCTCCCACCCACGACCCGCCGGGACTTTCTCCTTCCTTCCCTTACACCACCTCTGACACTGAACTAGCGACTGCGCCAGAAGAAACAGCACAAACAACTACAGGTCCACCGGAAGATCATAAACCCACATACTTTTCACAGAAAAAACCTATTCTTTCACCCTGGCCTACACCCAACTGTTGTTAATGCCTTTGAACCCACTCCAACGACCGACTTTTCAGTTGAAGTTGTAAACAGGGAAAAAGGACAGAGGTCAAAATACACATTGAGTATTTATAGGGGTGGGAGTAAGTGCACACAGCGTTTCTGCTCCGGCCCACCTCGGTGTTTCTGCTGCAGCTGCCAACTCGCTATTCAATCCAAAGCAGTATGTGTTTTAGGTGAAATACTTACTCCTTCTTCCTCAAGAAGCAAGAGTGATTTGCTGTAACATCTACTGTCACAAAACCAGCAGCCTACAGAACACTAAAGCCCATGCACAGGACATTTGCCAAGGAGGAATGAACAAAAAAAAAAAAAAAGAAAAAAAAAAAAGAACACCGTCCCATAAGCTGGCCAGGGCTGCCTGAAGCACCAAAGCCCCGAGACGCAGAGGTAACATCTGCCTCAGTTGGCTCACTTTGGGTCGGTTACAGCTGAGAAACTCGGCGGAAGTTGTAAAAGCAGTAAGTCTGGTGCTGTTTTCCGCCAACCAGAGGATCTCTGGCGAGAGCTTGGCTAAAATGCTCTACACACCGCCAGGTTCAGGCACCTTCCCCCGCCTACCCTGGCCCAAGGACCGGAGCAGAAGAGGAACCTGCACCGATTTTAAATCTGTTCACACAACCAGTGTCAGGCTACTTTTATTTTTACCTCTGAAAGCTTTATTTAAAGACTCTGCAATTTTGAGAAGTCCTACTGTTTGAAATCCACTCCACACATCTCAGCTGCAGAAAGCCCGGAGCAGGTACCAGATATGAACAACTCCAGCCTAATCAGTCACCATCTCATACTTGCTGTAAAAAAGTCCTAAGAAAACAGGAAATGCTGTAAAACCTTTATTATCCCTCCAGTGCTTAGAGCAGAACCGCATTTTAATAACTACTAATTGTGAAACTGCTTACCTATGAAGAGATTTCCAAATCAATCATTACCCAATTTTCTGATCCACTGGAGATAAGCCACTTACCAACTCTTTATACAACAGGGACAAAAGAAGGTGGTCAGTAATGCAACCAGAAGCGGGGGGGGAACCTCAACCACTACCCACACATTTTTAAACACAAGTTCACGTATGGCTGAGGAGCAGTAAGAGTCCTTGCCATACATTCTGTGCCAGAAGTTATTTGCTAATTCCAGGCACAGGGGTCGAAATGAATGCCAGCTATAAATTTAAGTATCAGGCAGTAGGGGACAAAGACGGATCTGAATGACAGGACCATTCTAGATCAAAGAACCAGACTGGGGGCCCGAACTACAGGAAACAACTCGTGGTAAAGCAAAACAAACAAACAAAAACCCCAGCAGCCAAAATCATGATTTATTGGTTTTTTACAGCCAAAGTCTGTTACGGAAACGGAGGTTCAAAGGGTTGTGTCTCTCAAAACAAAAACCTGCGTACAATCAGGGGCACAGCAAAAAGGGTGGTGACAAAAACTTGGAAAGCAATGACAACTTTAACCTCTGCAGTTCCTGGACATCCCAAGATGTCCAGGCTACACGCAGTGCCGAGCGCCCACGTTTGTCAGCCGGACTGGCTGCGTCTCTCCCATTTCACTCATCCATTCAGGTTTTATTTCAAATATTTTCCTATTTTCTCCCTCAAAATTGCCGATCAAAATACGTTCCTTCGGTTTCTTCTATCGAGCAGACAGCCTAGTGATAAAATCAGTATAACCAAACACGTGGGCCTGATGTCATCTTTCTCCAGATCAACTTAAAATACCCCATTTTTCATTGACTTAGGAGAGACATGTGGCTTGACAGGATTAAGCTATCGCAGAACCTACACCACCCCCACTCAAAACAAAAATAAAGAGCAGCTCCACTCGTTTCATTGGGAGAAAACATGACATCATGCCCCATTCAGGTAAGCGAGAATATGACAAATCTTGCCCCAGTGAACAGTACCGTTAACTGCAATGGTGCTCCCAGCTTCCTCGGCTGTCAGGAAAATGAGGGGTAAAAATCACGCGTTCGGCACAACAGAGACAGCTCAAACTGCTATTCTCAATAATAATGGAACAAATTCCTACCCGGCTGAGAGAAAGAAAACCACATCTCTCCTTCATCCCCAAAATAAAATTAAATTATTTTTTTACTGTAACAGAAGAATTGTCTGATTAGCCCACAAGGAAAAAAAATATATAGCTGCCTAGAAATCAAAAAATACACATCTGCTTGTTTATACTGCCTCTAGTAACCCTTATCTCATTCCCGGTGTATTCCATACGTATCTATTCTCCACTGCCATTCCCTTCCCCTTTAAAAGGGGGGCACAGGAAGATAACGTGCAAAATTGCAAATGAAAAATGTCTAGCACGCCGACAAGCGAAAGGACAGGCCAGTTATCAGATTTATATGCAGTGATGGATAAATTCAGGTTTCACATTTCCTCTTCCCTTCTCTCAGCATCATTTTTTCAGCCCTTTCGCATCACAAATGCAACATCCATCTGTCCCTTCTGAAATAAATGGCGAAAGGGTAGCACTGACCATTAAACACACACACAAACACACACGCTTCCAAGAAAAAAAAACATTTCACCGAAATACTTACAAGGATTAAGATTTCTTATGTGATGCTCCATTTTCTTGTTTTAAAAAGATGGAAGGCAAAAAA
>VWZZ01005826.1:435973-452195 GCA_013399095.1 Psophia crepitans | reverse complement strand
CACTGAAAACAATTTGTTCGCAAGTGAAGTGAAGCTGTTGGGTAAAATGGCATCACTGCTGCCATTCCGCGGAGAGGACCGGGCGAAGACATCCTCTAATGCCTTCGAGTCATCGCTCCGGCGAGTTTCTGCCCCTCCGTGCAGCCTGGGTAACAACGGCGTATCAAATAGCAGCCATCTGTTATACGAATCCAACGCATTTCGGAATCAGAAAAGGAGTTTATCATCTCTCTGGCTTCTTTCAGGATTACAAGCCCTGGGTAGTATTATCATCATTATTATTATTATTAAAATAACTAAATATAAGCGTGTACTGGAAGGACGCTGCAGGGAGAACAATAGGAGGCTTGTATTTGATTAGTGATGCAAAAGCATCAACAAAATAAAAAAAGGAGCACTAACAAAATCACGCATTCAGCTCATCGAACATTCCCAACAGCGGGCAGACGAGCTCACAACGTCAGAAACGTTCAGATGCAAAAATCGGAGCACGCGTCGTTTCACGCTGGCGGCCACGTAACGAACGGTGGGCAGGACGTCCACGTGTCACAGCCTAGCCGCTATGTTCCTTTCCTTTTCAGTCCCATGCCCGTGAATACCCGGAATTCTGCACACCGGATGGCAGGGCGCAGGGCGTCGTTTTGCACGCCCGGATAGGTGGCAATGCCCTGGTGAACGCACGCAAGAGCGGCTTTGAGTAGTAACGCGGATCGGCACAGGGGAAGAGCATAAGTTTTGCCTTAATTCTGTATCTCTGTAACACGAGGGAAGGAGTGGAGGGATGAGCGTAACCAGGAATTTAGGTCAAGGTGTGAAGGAAAACCTAGGCTGTAAGCTCTGCTATTACACCATCTCAGGGTTTACCAGAATCCATTGGTTTGGTCTCTAAAACTCTTCCTAAGCAATCTGGAGCCTCCAAATTATTAAGAGCCAGAATTTCCGTATTTTCACCACCCCTCTTTCCTAGCAAGTAGGAAGCAATTATGCCAAAACAGGATGTCCCAAAACTTGCTCCGGTGGAGCACATCTTAAGAGAACGACTGCAAGAATCCCACCTTTCCTTATGGAAACCGGGGGACATCCCAAAATACACCAGGACTGGATGTAACAACAGTGCAGATTCTGGGTTTAGAAACCAAAGATTTGAGCCAGCACCACTAATACTAGGCTTGTGCAGAGGGAGGAGAAGGGCAGGATGCAAAAGCCTTCCTGGAGGCTAATACAGAGATACTACTTACCTAGAAATGTACTTACATGGGGGGATAGGTAGGTCTTTGCACGTATTAAGACAGCAGTTTATTTTTTTATGCAATATGTACGCCAGGGCAATACAGCCAGTTCTTCTCCAGTTCTGCTAAGCCAAAAGACGCCGTTTGGGAGTTTCTGGACTCCTACCTCTGCTCCTCAGCACACCCTGAGCTCGCAGTTGGACCACAGTGTGTTGTTAGATACCATCACTCCACCAGAGAGTTCCTGTCCTAGGAATATATTAGCATGCTCTGAATTCAACGATGGCCACAAGTTGAGCTTTGACTTTGGACTTTGGTTTTTGGATCAAGCTTTATGAAGCTGGCCAGGGAAAATTAAAATGAACGCTAATTTCTTGTTACCTACATTCAAGGCCAAAGAAAGTGCAGGTTAACTTTGGCTGAAGAAACACCTATTCTTTAAGAGCTAAAAGTCACAAACCACAAATCATGAGATTTCTACCCAAACAATGCAACCGCTACAGACCGAACGCTGCCGTACAGCAGGAGAAGCAGGAGCAGAGGCACAGTGAGACACGTCCTTCAAAAGGATCACTTCACGCCACGATCTCAAACCCCCGCTGCATGAGGTTACTTAGGTCAGAGGACCCGCTCCGACTCCCCGACTCCCCTTGACCTTCAGAGCCCATCACTCTGCCTTACAGCCGACATCACCACCGTGGTACGAAAACAACAGCTTCCAGATTTCCCTGGTGTTTTCAAAACAGAAACAAAAACTTGCTCTCTTACTCTAAAGGAAAAAAGGATGAAATCAGGAACTAGAAGTGGGAGCACAGGACCGGGAAGAAAGGGAGAAACAGCGCTATAGAACGAGGAAAGTCAGAACAAAAATAGAAAGGAAAATAATTTTCAGCGGGTTAATTGCACTGGCATTTAAAAAAAAAAACCTACCCAGCAGGGAAAATAAATGGGAACAAGACCGCAGGAAGTCTCCAGCAGAGGAAAAGAGCTTGCACATATAATGTAAGATTTTCTTCTCAGTGGTGACTTGGTTGGGCCTATCAACGCTCCATTCCATCGGTGTCTCAATAGCTCGGGTTAAAATTTCCCAATGCAAAGGTCCTGAATTTAATGCAAGATCGCTACCTTAAGTCAATATGAGAAAGAAATTAAAACCACTCATGGCCTAAAATTGATGGCTGCTACAAGATTAGGTTGGGAGCCAAACAATGGCATTAGAGAACAGGACGGTTCTAACCGGTTACACATTTTAATAGTACACACTCCACAGCTACTCACCATTGACGCATCAAAAACGCTAAGCTGATCAGTATTAGAAAGAGAAATTATTTTCCTCCTTCTCATTCAGACAAAAGCACTGGTAAAAGCAGGGAACTCTGTGGAGTATCAGATGCCCAAACACAATTCTGCGGCTAAGTTTGGTTCAGCATTAACATGAAAACAGAAAAATAAAATGTACAAAGTACAACAAGGGTGTAAGGTATTGAAAACCGAAGTTCATAAGGGTCCACACTAGTGAAAAGTTCACAGGCAGCAGGATTTCTGAAAGGATATACGAGTAATAAGTAACCAGACTGCTAGGAGACACAGTGGGCAAAACTGGTGGCAATGGGTGCAAAAAGGAAAGCTAGAAGTATTTTAAAAATATCTGTATCTCCAAAAGATAATTAAAGACTTTCAAGCCAATTAGTACCTAATAGGAATGTTATACAGCATCTGCTAGGCGTAACATTTCAAGCTGGCACATCAGATTAATTTGAGCCCAGTCCTACAATAATCATTTCACAAGTTCTCCAATCCTGCGACCTTCAATTTTAATAAATTGGAAAACTCCTAAAATTGCAGAAGACTGAAAAGAACAATTTTATGCCAATATTCAAAAATAGCGTACGTGTGCTATTTATAGGCCTTGGTAACTTGACGCTGATCTCGGGCTAAAGTCCTACCACGACCTTCGATGGGAGAGGATGGTTCTGCTGCGTGGGAGCAAAGGCCCCCTCACCCCAGCGTCCCTTCTCTGGTGGTGCCCAGTAACGGACACACAGGGAAGCAGAAAAATCAAAGCAAATGGCTAACACTTTTTGTGGCATATTCCGTTAAGAAAAGCAGATGAAAGCGACTGAAAGGCTAATTTCAAAATTATACATCAATAAGGCTGTTTATAAGCCTGCTCAGCACACACTTGGTGGTAACAAGAGGGACTTCGCTGTGAAGACATTCCACCTGGATGAATAAATAGGTGACGTGAAACAGCAAATGACTCTCTAACAGGAGAAAGCCTAGGTAAATATTTGCACGGGTAAGATGGCTAGAGGGACATTTTATTGTCAAGTTCCAAAGTCTGTGAAATCTTTGATCCACTCTTCCAGCCCTGTAGGCGTACTTTCCTCTTCTGATTGACCTAATCTTCAGCAGTGGGGTGGGTGACAGGCAGGAAGGAGAAAAAAAATAATCATCATATTTAAATCATCAGATCTTCAGGCTTTTAACCAGAATCTCCCCAAATCTGAGACTTTGAGAAGCCTTCCCTGCAAAGGCAGCTGAACAGCACTGCAATTTGACAGGACCAGAGCCAGGAGCTAGGAGGCAAGAAGCGGGACCAAAGGAAAAAAGTCTCTCCAAGAGAAAATGCCCAGAAGTGGGACATGTGCAACGCTGTGAGAATAGGTGTGCTACAGGCTGAGTCAGGGACTCTAATGACAAGCCCCTTTTTGTCAGGGAGTATTTCAGACCCCGTTCCCGCCTCGCTGCTCTTGCAGCAGCTGCAAGGGCCACCACGGTCCAGAACCTGTAGCTGGAAGGTGAGCACACCGCTGGATAAGGGGCTGCCTTTGGGCTAGGATGAAGCTAGGGTTACATTTTGGCGACCAAGTTGCTGTTACACAGGTAACAGGGCTGTCTGTGGAACAAGGCTCAGATCCTCTCAGATCAGAAACGTCAGTGCTGCCTCTGCTCACAGAACAGCATCATTAGGGAGCCACAGTGAGATGTTTAAGCCTGCTTAAAAATGGAAGCAGAGAGCTGGAGATGGCAGAGAGATGGAGATGTATCTATCAAACTCATAGATACACAATATCCCGAGAGAAAAGTACCCAAAAGCTACTCAAACAAACTCACAGACACTTGTACCACCACCATGCAATCTTCAAATGAAAGTAGTACCAACTTCTGTTTCCAAAGTGACGTTTCTTACAGCAAAACCATCTTCCACACAGTTGCCACACTGTTTTTTTGACTGAGGGTGCTCTGCAATATATGATGGGTAGGAGTAGGTAAGGCTACATGACGACTTCCTTTAACCTTGTATTGCCTTTAGCAACACTCCAGGAGCTAATAAATGATTACAAGCATTATTAGCTCTAGAATGAGCGCTAAAAGATGATTACAAGACAAAATGCATTAAGTCTTCCCCTGTTTAACCTGGTATGGATTAATTTTTAAGGCGTTTCTGGGTGGTTCTACCAGCAAGCCCACTCTTTCCAGATGAGCCCTGCTTTTCAGGCTCTTCACCACGATAAAAGTGTGTGCAGTTTTAGGAGAAGACCTGTCACTACAGCGTTAAGGACATGCACTGACCGTGCCGGGGAAGTCCGAAGGACTACCTTTGCAGATTTTTATTTTCCTGAAGGAAGATGGCCCAGATACTGAGACGTAAGGAGAAATGCTGAAATGTGACTAAGACACCACCCTCGTGAATGAGGAAGCTGCCAACTAAGGTCTTCCTCCTCGGGGGAACTCTCTGCCACCTGAAACTAAGTGGATTCAGGCCACATCCTTTCCCTTGGCCAGGGGTATGTGAGGGCACTTCCATTTATCTCTTTCCAAGCTGCTCATCTGTTTGTACAAAACCCGTAGGGATTTTGTGATCTGAAAAATTCCGTCTCTACCATGTGGTTGAAATCAGACAACGGGGTGTAAAATTATCAAGGAGAGGACGAACAAACAGGAAGTGAGCCTAAATACCAATAGTCAGGAGTAGGGTAATACAACTAGAGATATGAAAAATCTGTTTATTTGCTGGGTTTTTTCCCCTCTGAAAATCATTTGCAGAAAGCCTTAGCAGAGGCCACGTGAGAAAAGCAGATCTATTTGTTTAGGGAAACAGTCACAATATAACGTTCCTCCCAGAGAACATGCCAAAATGAAGTCTTCCATAGCAGTAATTAATTCTAATAGAATTCCCAGCCGTGAGAAATACTAAGACAAAAAAAAAGAAAGTTCAAATAAGTATGTATAATTAGCAGTTATAAGGGACACTTTTAAAGCCAGTTGAACTACAGCCACCTTTCCTCTTCCAGGTAAGGAGCCTGCAAAAAAAGTAAGACCTGACAACGAAGCCTCAGTATCAGTGCCATGTGGAAAGAAAAGCCATATAATTCATGTTATTCCCACAAAATGGCATATTCCCACTAAACCCATGGATTAATGGGAAGCTATTGCAGGGAGGAATTCACGAAACTGAAGAAGTGATTAAAAAAATGCGGTACAATTCCCCAAGGTCAAGTTATGTTCAGAGGGAAAAAAATCACCTGCACAAATATAGAAACAACTGCTGAACAGCTGTTGTGCAGAGAAGGATTCGGGACAGAGAGGATTGGAGACCGGCCACAAATTCTAAATATCAAGTTCTTGCAAACAAGGCAACTTCTATCCGTTGACAGGAGCACAGATTCCTGACCTACTGTTTTCATAAAGCCTTTGGTAAAGTCCATTTTCGGGTCAGGCTTGTTAAGAAAGAGAGAAACCGTGCCAGAACTAAAAGAAAAGAGAGTTAGCCAGGTGAGCTGCGAGGGGTGAGGGAGCTAACTCATTGAGGCTGCTTAGTCTGAACAGAGTAAAAAGAGAAGCTAAGATTGAGAGATGACATATTTCTATTAAATATAGAAACAGTTTCTGCAAAGGGAGAGGAAACCTTTCCTTCACATCTATGGCGAGCAGGAAAAGTAATGGACTCAAACTGCAACATGAAAAACTTACTCAGGCTACAAGAAGAACTTTTCTAAATGGGAACCACAGCGACGGACCAGCCTAAAGAAGTCGCGTTGCCTCCTATGTTAGGAGGTAAAGGAAAAAAAACAACTGTCTAACAAGAATTGTCCAGAGATAGTGATGATGCTTTGATGCAAAGGGTCCAGATGATCTTTAGGAACCTTTCAGGCCTCGTCTACGAGGACATCGAAGTACTGAAAGCTTTGCAGCAAGACCAGAAGCTAAAAAATTAATCTCAACTTTTGCAGTACGAGGTCTTGCCAAATTAAATCATTCCATCCCTGCTACTGTTATACAATCTCTCTGAGGAATATTATTCAGATCTCTACCAAAAAAACCCCCACTCTACATAAGCTGCCGAAAGCCCATTAAGACAGCAGAACTCGAGCGTTTATAAGTCAGAGACTGCCAGAATAAGGCACTATATTTAGTATTAACAGTTTTCTCCGTAGTACTGTGATAAAGTTCCTTCAAGAATAGTGGATCAGCCCTATGTAAATACTCTCAAGACAAATAAAACCTGCTCAGCATCTCCTCCCAGACTAGTGTCAGTCATGAAGCTATCAGTAGCTTTTGCTTCAGAGCTTGCTTCTTTTTTTACCTCTCCCAAGAGACTTCTTCTGTTCACCTGCTGCTCAGTGCAGACCCTAGAAGAATCCTCTTGATCCGTCTGAGGTATCACGACACAGAATTACTCACTTCATGAAAAGTCATGACAACACTTTAGATAGTTACAATCACAGTTAACACATTTCTAGTCCTGAATATTTGGATTGAGAACATTAAATCTATCAGCAGTGATGATTTTGATCCTTGTTTTCAAGCACAACGTCGGACAATGCAGCATGATGTAGAAAGCGCTCTCAGAAGATGCTGTATGGTGTATTAAACACTTGATTTATGCATGAAGTCATAGAGCTGACCTTTAAGGGCCAACCAAAAATTAAACAGCCTTCACCAAAAGGGCATGGAAAAGTCAGTCAATGTCCTAATACTCCAACTCAAGCCATCAGCTTTGTACGGCACTGGATTTGCCCATCCAGGGAAAATAAGCACCACGTTAGTAAATTCAAGTGACGGCTAAGAAGAAAGAATGAGTGCCGTGTTCAAAAACATGTCAGCTGCAGCATTAATCCCGGGACCTTCCAGGACAACTCTTTCACAAGAATGTTTTACAACCTATAGTCCTCCATAAGCACAGTAAGAAAGGTGACTGCACTTCCCTTCAAGCAGAGGGATGTGAGCCTGCTCAGACTCCAGTTTCCCCCTTATTAGTACGGAAAGGTTTCCAGACAGCGCTTGTATACTTTTCACAAAGGGTATAATATACTGGAGGAGAAACACACAACAAACCACACGATTAGAAGCTTGCTCTCCCATCACATGCCATTTATAAATGGCACAGCCCGCCGTACAAGCCATACTTCCTATCCTTAAGCCACCTCTATTCCACTACTACTACGCACACAGCACTCCCAATACAGAGCGCCTTGTCTAGTAAATGAAAAAAAATTGGATAAATAAGCAGCAGCAATGTTGATGAAGCAACTGATTAGTTGTTGTTGAGGAAGCAAGGACAGGGTAGTTCATGCAACTAATTGCTTTCATTGAGATGAAACCAGGTTCAAATCAAGGGAGAATTTAATTCTTCAGTAAAATACTTCACCTTAATTATAATTTGTAACGAGAGACAGCTAGAGTCTAAATATACGGATGCGCTGCCTCTATAGCACCCACCGCTCCTCACAGAACGGGTAAATCGACAGCTTGTATATTAAGAAATGAATCTCAAAACGTAGCTCCAGCTCACATCTTCCTGCAACCCCACTCAGAGGTGGCTCAGGCATCTCCTAAAACTTACGTACCCCTGGCTTTCCCTGCATGAAGTGTCTCCTTAGGACAAAGATCATACAAACATAAAGAAAATGTACAGAACAAAACCATTTTCTGTCTCCTTGAGTGAAGCAGCTAAACATTTTCTTGCATTGTGCACCTATCCATTCACCAGCTGAAGAAAACTTTAGATAATTTTACAGTTAGAGAGACACCAGTAAGCGATTTTTCAGCTAGCATCTATAAAGAGAATAAGAAGTAATTTTTTTAAAATATTCTTCTAAATTTAATTCCCAAAAGATTACAGTATTTTTATACAATTTGTTCCTTTTCAGGTCTTCACATGGATATATGCACGCTTGGTAACACACAAGTTCTACCATTTAATTTTTAATATACAAAATAGGTGTAGTTAAAACTAAAAAACTGCATACGTGACACACATATTCTAGGAACAGCAATATCCAAACCGCATTACGTATCACAGGAACATCAAAGGCGATATATGTTACAACAAAACATCACAAGCTCACGCAGACACATTAGAAGATTAGAGAATACAAGAAAAAGAGAGAAACCTCCTGCCATTTCCACCACATTTCAAAAGCGACAGCAGACCATGAAGACTCACTTTGAGGACAGAGGGGTGAGCACACTTGAAGACCAAAAGCCATCTTCAAGCTCCTAACCCTGTGTCCCATGTGGGCTCCATGGTGTCCAAAGGTGTCCTTACATGGCTGGCCACTCCTCAGAAAATGAAACTAATTAGTCAACAGGATCAACCTGTCGGAGACCGGACTCCTTGTCAGTCGGAGCTCTTTGGCGAGTACACAGAGACCTTTGCCTTGCAGAGAGCTCCCTGAAGGAAACAGCTGAGTTTTCTTGGAACACAGAATAGAATGCTTTCAGCAAGGGAAGCTCAGAGAGCCCGGGTCAGTCAGACTAGGAACAAGAAGGGTTTACATACAACTCTCCCTGCCTGCTCTGCCTTGCTTCCAGACTTCCATCTACTCCTCAATGTTCAAACTGCAGCAAACTCTGCCCAGTGCCGCCTGGTCCCTCGGGACGCTTCTCACTACCTCTGAGGGCTGTCTGCTGTCAGCGTTACCTTGGTCTCCCTGCAGGAGCTGCAGGCTCCTGGCTGCCTATGGTATCTTTCACTCCTTCCTCCTCCCCTGCCTGGCTCAGCTTCTCTCCCTGAGCTGAGCCCAGCCGTCCCCAGACAGCGGTCACCTCCTGTGATGCAGGCTCTGTCGTCTCAAAGACAGGCAGCACAACTGTGAACAGAAGCACAGAGCAAACAAATGCTGTCTCCCACAGAAGTGCCGAGCTACTTCTTAACGAATCGCCCTTCACCGTAAGAAAATAGCTGTGAGCTTGCTGGAGCAAGTCTCTGATCATGGCTGGCACTTGCCAAAGGGAAGTGTCAGAGGCAGGACACTGGAGATGCACAAGCTCCGCACTACCTATGGCAACAGACATCCGACACAGAATCAGCAACAAGCAAGCCACGTAATCCAAGTACCTATGGAGAGCAGTTACCTCCAGTAGTAAAGTTTGACGTTACTTTAGGCGGTTGACATGATTTTAGAGACGCTTGGAAACAAATAAGTAGCTAAAACCATGTAGCTCCTGCGTTACTGAACCTATAACCTGCTCAGCTTTCAGAATGAACCACGGCTCCCGGCATTTCCTGGAACATTGCTGGTGTCTCTACGCCAGCCGCAACAGCCTGGGTGCCTGTGTGCATCCTCCAGCCAGTCACCAGAGTATGCACCAGGAAAGAGTCCTTATGATATATTATTTCTCCCTTGTTAAAGTTACCCCCTCACAAAAATCAACAAACCTGAATTAATAGATTCGCACACTTTCAGAGTTCAACTTCTATTTGAAAAATCTAAGCCTTGTAAGATTAACTTTACCTCAGGCTCTGCAAACACCCCTCTGGCTCTCGTCCCTTCCTGCTCGCTCACGTCTGAGCCGGATCGCATTAGGTGTCTGCAACCGAGCGAGCGCGAGCGAGCGAGTTCAGCAGGGAAATGGCTGCGGACACAGCATAAAGCGAGGAGGTACGTGTACCTCGTTCCTACCACTGAAAGGAAAGCGTACCTAAAATTTAACGACGACCGCAGGAGCGAGCGTGTTATTGTCTCACGTCTTCTCAAGTTTCTGACTAGGTACTACAGTTTAAACATCAACAACGGCTGATACCTGATCATTTTTCCAGATGCACTGAAAGCCCATGTCCTCTTGGCTTACTGCACATGTGCCTCCTCTTCAGGTCAGATAAATCGAGCTCTTCTCTGAAGCTGCACCATGAGTAATGTTTAGGACAGGCCAGCACTGAATTCTTCTCTCTAGAAAGAAGAAGAAAACTCAGAATCCTACTGAACAAAAGTGTTTTTAAATAAACGCTCCCGAGATCAATCCGAAACATCCCATCAGCACATCCTGATGTTACGCGGCACATTTAAACGCAGCAGAAAACATCCAACATTTAAGTACGTGCTTTCAAAAAGAAGCTGCGAGTAGAAAAAGACCTCAGCACATCCTTTCTTAGCACAGGCATAAACTCTATAATCCTTTTACGGTACAATTTTGACCTAAATTAAGCAAGCAGCTCCGGTTAAAGAGCTCATAGCTTTCCATATTACATAATTACATCATTCAGGATTGGATTAGATTTTAAAATAACATACTTCAAGGTAATCTATTAATTATTTTTTACACTTAATTTTATACCTAAACTCCAGATGTTTTCCTAAGTTTAAGCAAATTTTAGGAAAAGCCTAAGTTATTGCAGTCCTCCTACACAAGACTCTGGCTGTCAGAAACATGTAAACAAAGAGACAGCAAATACTGAGACTTCCAGTCCTGAGCTTACTGCATCTTCTGCCCACCCCACAAAAATCCAAAAAGCTGCAAGTTTTAGCCCAGTTCTTCAAAAAATTAGAGATAATCAACACAGCAATTACAGAACTGGCTAATATTAGCCTTTAATGCAAACACTAAACTAGCTGTCTTGAGAAGAGATTATTACCTCTACCTGCAAACATTGTTTTCCCTATATCCTTAACCATCACAGGCACAACAGGGCTACCCAACAGTCCCACTGAAGAAGGGATTCAGTAATACCAGCACGACTGTCTTGCCAGAATTAAGAGACTTTAGACAACAAAAGCTACGTGGGCTTGCAAAACCACGGGCTCCACCTGCCTCACGTTACGCACCACGTGCGATTCAGCTGGACTCAAGATCGCTCCCAAAGTTTGGGAAGTTCAGGGTAGTCCTGATTTTTTGCAGAAGCAGGAATAAGCTTCACTTACTCCCCTCCCACAGCAAAACTGCGTACTTCAATTTAACCCAGGATTAACTTTCAGGATTATTTAAAAAAATCCTGTGGCAAACACAATAATGAGATGTATAACAACAATCCTGGCGAGAAAGAAGGTGCCGCCAGCACTCTTGTATAGGAGACAGCGCTGACTGTCAGCGGGAGCTGTCTGCTTCCCAGGGGTGCCTCCCACAGAGCAAGTCACCCCACGCTCTTCGCAGGTTTTTCTGCTATTCTCTTATTCACAGACCTTTAGTTACTGGCAGTCACATCTTCTGAATCCCTTTCGATGGTAACATCAGAAAACCAACCTCAAAAGGGGGACAGTTGTGAACTGGTCAGTACAATTATTACAAAGAGAATAAGAGTGACGCTGCGTTACAGGAAACAAACATGAAAATTTTGCATTTGAGAGACACGCTTCACAATGCCAGATGCTGAATAATTACTGGTGAATATGCCTTAAAAACTACTGACCAAGGAGCAGCAAAAACAAGCCCTGCAAAGCAAATTCCCAGCACTGATAGGTCACTCGGCACACTTGTTGGTCTTCCACCGCCAACACTGTAAGCCTTGTCGCCCCTGTCATTTCATTTTAGCACTGTGTTAGTTCTCACCTTATCTTCTCTAATTTGCCACAAAAACAGGAAAGGTAATTCCACATCCCAGTCACAGAAAGCTTGTGAAGTCAAGGCTAGGCTACATTCAGAGGCTGTATTTGAGCAACTGAAAAGAGGAGGATGCTACAGCAATATTCTTGCACAAGAAAATACCAATTTGCAACCACCGTTGTCCTCTACCAGCCCTGTATTAACTAATTATTTACAGAATAATTTCCAACAATACATCAACATTGGAACTGACAGACACACAACTGCAGGAAATCCATTCATCCATTTACACCCCCCTCCACCAGCAGCAGCAAACTCACCAAAGGCTCTTGCTGTGCTGTACGCTGCCTCAAACTGCACAACTGGTCACCGACACCAGCGTTATTCTAGCAGGAGCTGGTGCCTGAGTCGTTTTATAAAAGCACCCAGTCAGCAACTCACTGGCACCAGTACAGCAGCCACACGGACGGTCCTGAGAGCGAGATGGGGACGCAACACCAACAACAGTGAGGCGTGGCATCCAGATTCAGACATTCAGCCACTCCAAAGCAGATGAACACCTACACACCTTGTTACAGACCACGACAAACACCCGGCAACAAAACCTTCTAGAAATTGGAAACACACCACATCGGAATATAGTTTAATTCCTAATTAGCACACTGCTGAGGGCAACGTTTATTAAGCAGTTAATAACTCCTTCCAACAGAGGTAAGGAGGGACACTTTAAGATAAAAAACAGAGTAAATATACATACACTTTAACAGGTTTATTAGACAAACTTGAGCATTTATACTCTTTACATATTAAAAATGTAAATATTAGCCTTTGCTTACAAGAAAATTACACAGTTCTATGAAATCAATGAAAAAAAAAACCCAGAAGCCAGTAATTACAATTTTTACCGCTGTTTTACAACAGGAATGGGGCATGTAAACACACCACAGTTTATTTTCTTTCTTAAAAAACCAAACACGGTGAGTAGATACTACAGATGAAACGATAATACAGACGTGAGAGACTCAAAAAACACACAAAAAAGGGAAGACTGCATTTGACTGCATCGTAGTTTTAACCACAGTTCACATACACAGGAAAGAGCCCATAAAATCGGAGAGGCGCTCGTAAAACACGAGATGCCTGAAGTTGTTAGAATGCTATTGGAATAAATGATTGAATTTCGCACGAAAAAAAAAACAGCCTTCTAAGGACAGATCTGAGAACATCATTTGACAACTGTTAGCAAAGGGAGGAACCGTCAGTTCCCCTGACGAGAAGGGACCTCCGGGGCCGAAGGGCTTTCTGCCACCAGATGAGTTTAGCTCCTCCTGCATTTCCATGTACCGCCACCTTCTACAGTATTCTGCTGGCTTTTGCCACCTGCTTTCCAGATTTGATCTGAAAGATTTTACGTATCTATAAGCTAGTAAAGAAGACAGCACGGTGTATCGCAGATTTAAGCTCTTAAGAACGCGTAAATGCACGTACCCATTGGGTAAAAACTATTAATGCGAACAGAACAACTACAAAAAGCAGGCGGCTGTAACACAGAAAACAAACTGGAAACAGGGCTACAAAACATACCGGCTGATCGGATTTTTTTCCTCTCTAACGAAATCATCGTGGACCCAAGGAATTCTTTCAATCTAGCACTTCCCAGCCTAACAAAATACCATTTTGGATTCAAACGCTAACCCCTGCAGATGGATTTTGTTTAAAGAACTGAACAAACAAAACATTATGTGCTTCGAAATTCTTCTACTTGTGGTGAAAGCCGAGCTGTACTGAAATCAATAGGACTGTTAGCATTGTTTTCAGCAGAGCTGGAATTTCATTTCCTGCGCCCAACTTCAGAGCTGTTAAAGATGCTGCTAACCACCGTAACGCAGTTTTGCGCTCTCCTGATCACGTCTGCAGTTCAAAATGAAATGTTTTGTGCAAAATAAATACTTACAGGGAAGGCTGCATAAACAGCGTGAAAGCAGCAGCTGTGGCTGGTTTCTGCAGAGAATAAACTTTGTGCCCAGTCTGGCTGCTCTGATCCATCCCCGGGCTTTGAAGCCTTGGGAAGTTCCTATCCCCACTCAGCAAGGTGGGAGGGTTTGTTGTTTTACCTGCTGGCTGATAAAAGCTTATCAGCAAGTTTTCAAAGGTTAAACTCAGCACATTTGCACGGTAAGAGCGCAAAGAAAGCACAAGGAAAACGTTGAATGAGTGCTCCCTCCAGCAAAGGGAGAACGATTTCATAGGCCACAACCTGCAGCGCAGTCCAGCAGAGAAAGTTAGACCAAAACTCCTGTTCGAAGGAACCATCACTGAAAACGCCTTCGGAAGTGAGAAAGCAACAAGAGTGTTTTCTTTCAAAGGAGGAGCTCGCTTCACCTGCCACATTCCTGTGTCTGCCACACAGGATGGAAAAGTTCACCCCAAATCTTTAAACTAGGTCCTTAAATACAAGGCAATTTTATTACTGTTGCCGAATTTATCACTGGCACCACAGCTCCATGACAACTCACTGGAAAACAAAACCAAAATAAAATCTTCAATTTAGGGCCTGCTACGATATCGTATTCCTACCCTAAGCACGCTACTGAACCGTAAAGGGCTGATGCAACTTTAAACCAGAAAAACCCCAGAGTTACAGACTCATTACTAATTCATCCTGGCTGAAGCTGCATACCAGCAGCTGCTGCCTCTCTCAATTAACAGCAAATATTGAACAGTATTGTCATTTAACGGTGTTTGCTGCCTGCTGCCCTGTCCGCTGTCACATTTTCAAAGCGTTCTGGCACAATTTAAAGCATCAACGTTAATAAACAGAGCTTAGTTTAACCCCTTCTGTATGAGCAGAGTTCACAGCAGAAGTGCTTTACTCACTCCACACATGCGTTAGGCGTTTGGCAGTAGCTGAAGCCCAAAGACGCAAGGTGCCACCCAAATGGTACTTGTAATTCAGAGGCCCACGGGATGCTTGGCAAAAAATGATGGGAGTATCTCCAGCAAAGCAGCTCTCTTCATTAATGAATGCCAAAAAGATGAAACAAAAGAGGAGAAAATGGAGGAGACCGCACATCCAGCCTCTGCTGCTGAAGGTTTTAAAACAAAAAACCCCAAACAAATGGAAATAATAATAGTAATACTACTACTAATAATAGTAATACTACTACTAATAATAGTAATACTACTAATAATAATAGTAATACTACTAATAATAATAGAGATACTGCCACTCCGCGGAGAGACCAGACCGACGCCGTGGTTCCTGATGACCCCACCTCTGCACAGGGAAGCGCACAGAGCCCACATGTACACCTACCCCCGCGCGTGCCCGCAGCCGTGCTGCCTTTCGGACAGTCTGCCTTTAAAGTAAATTACAATACGAACAATGCAATCGGAGCAAGGAACTGGAAGAAGGCACTTCTCCCACCATGCCTCCACAGGGAATTCAGTGGCCTACTTGCTCTGTGGTGTCAAGTTTGCTGGAAGCTGCTTACGTACAAACGACCGTACATACGTTATATTTCATTTACACGGCGTGTTCCCAGCAGATCAGCAGGCAGTAGCAGCGCAGAGGCTCTCCTGTGAGCTTACTGCCAACTGGGCCAGCGCCAGCATGTAGGTACCAGCGACCGGGAGAAGAGAGGGGATGCTGAGCCAGCTGAATTAGACTGCAAGGTGCACAGTGGTAATTTAGATACCAGGGGAAAAGATCAAGCAGCTTCTGTACTGCATTTATTATAGCAAAAACTAGAATAATGCCATTCAAGCTGATACGGAAAGTGGAAGAATTCAGTTCTTTCTGAGGTACAGGACCTGTTGTGGGTTTGCGTGGCGAGATTTTGGTAGTAGGGGGACCACGGGGGTGGCAGCTTCCGCAAAAAGCTGCCGGAAGCTTCCCCAGCGTCTGACAGAGCCAGTGCCAGATGGCTCCAAGATGGACCCACCACTGACCTGAGCCGAGACCAGTCGCAACAGTGGGAGCACCTCTGGGATAATAAATTTAAGAAGGAAAAAAAAAACCAAAAACCAAGTGCAGGAGCTTTTGCAGCCAGAGAGAGAAGATGTGAGGAACTCTGCAGACACCCAGGGCAGTGCAGAAGGAGGGGCAGGAGACGCTCCAGGTGCCGGAGCAGAGATTCCCCTGCGGCCCGTGGGGCAGCCCATGGGGAGGCAGGCTGTCCCCCTGCAGCCCAGGGAGGGGTGATGGGGAGCAGAGGTTCCCCTGC
>VWZZ01005826.1:411232-435745 GCA_013399095.1 Psophia crepitans | reverse complement strand
CCCCTGGGAAGGACTCCCACTGGAGCAGTGGGGGGGGACTGTCTGCCGTGGGGGGGACCCCAGGCTGGAGCAGGGCAGAGTGTGAGGGGTCCTGCCCTGAGGGGGATGGGGCAGCAGAGACACCGTGGGATGGACCGACCGTAACCCCCATCCCCATCCCCCTGTGCCGCTGGGGGGGCAGGGAGAGATCAGGGGTGAAGTGAAGAAGGGAGGGGTGGAGGGACAGGGTTTAATATTTGGGTTTATTTCTCACTGCTCTGCCCTGTGTTTGCTTGGTAATAAATCAGATTAATTCCTCTCTACATCTGCTCTGTTTTGCCCGCGACAGTAACTGGTGAGTGATATTTCCCTGCCGTTATCTGGACCCAGAAGCCTTTTATTTTCTCTCCAGGGAGTGATAGAGCGGCTCTGGGGTCACCTGGGCTGCAGTCAAGGTCACCCCACCACAGACCTCTGCACCAGCCCTTCTGCAGAGGCAACCGCGTCAGAAGCATGGGAGCTCCAAGGAGTGATGCTCTGAGGGACTTGTCCCATACACGAGGGAATGGCTTTGCAAACTGGGCAGGTAAAAGTTAGCTCAGGATCTGGACAGGATTTTCTGGGCCTCTGCAAGCATACTCTTGTGGTTTAGCTCATTTGGCTGCAAGTCCCCCCATTTGCTCAGGTCCCCTCTGTCCGTATCTCGTGCAACTCTAGCATCCAGTCTGGTTTGTTAGGACTCATTCCCTGCGGATTCCACCACCACCTTTGTGCTGATAGTGTCTGAGGTCTTCAGATATATTAGGTGAGATGACTAATACCTGCCATCTGTTCATTGTTACCTTCTCTCTCTCCCCTCCTGAAGAGGAGTCATCGGTGAAGTGCTTGTTCTACTCGATCTATTTTAGAAGCGTGGGCTTTTAGCATCCATGCAGCACTGCTTTAAGCTAAAAAAGTTAAATCCAAGAAGTAGACCATGCTCTTTCAGGGAAGATTGAGGATTTGCAACACTCCTTAGGTCCTGTAAAAGTCTCTGACTAGGCTCAGAAACAACTCTCTCTTCTGCAAAAGTTATCTTTGCTCCTACAGTGCCCAAGAAACAAAACCATTGCCCAGGTTTTGCTCCGGGCTTCAGATGAGCCTGCAGGTAAGACCCAAGCCTTTGAAGGCACCTGACTGCGCTTCACAGAAACCCAGTCAGTCAACACAGCTTTCAGCATCGATAGGTAATACGCTGCAGCATTATGCTAGCTGGTTTGATGAATAAGGAGCTCCTACCTAATTATACCACCTCCATATGGACTGCTGAAAGCAGAAAAAGGTACAAATAACTGAGGCCAGATCTCTGCCCATCAGACTGGGATGAAATCTTCCAACTCACAGGGAGTACTAAGCATCATTTGTACTCACGGCTGTTTCCCAGAAGCTACGGTTAAGGAAAAAACAAACTGAACACACAAAGGAAAGACTGCCTGGAAGTGAAGAGAGGCAAACGGAGGATAATTTCCCTGTATTTCTTGCAGGAGCTGTGTCAAAGTGCAAAGAAAAGAGTCATCACAACGTAGGAGGCTGAAAGACTTGGGGTGGAGCAGTGAGGGAGTTTCTGGCCCCATAAATGTTTAATTTGAGCAAAGCAGCAGATTCATAGTCAGCATAGTTCTGCTGCTGCTGAACTGCACACTCTTGCTTTGATTTCTAAACGACACCAAGTGAAAACCTAAGTATAAAAATAACACAAGAGAAAAAGAACAGGGAGATTTCTATACCTGGCACTACAGATGCAGCACGCACAAGCCAGCAACCTCCTCGGCTCTCTCCCTTCGCTACTGCACAAGGCAGCAGCACAAGGCTGAGCAACACACAGAGCTCTGAAGTAGGTACCTCAATTTCACAGCTTTGACAGATCGACACAGTGCTGGGGATAACGTCACCTGAGGACAAGAGCTACTGCACCATACCTTAGGAAACAGCAAGTGCTGCAAAGCTCTGATTAAAGGCAGCACGTTGCCTGCTAAGAAAACTGAAACTGTAGAACCAGAGAATGAAGATGCATATGGAAATACTGAAGGAAAATTAATCCACAGAGCCCTGGCAGCAGCAAAGGGACCCACCTGGAACTGTTACTCTCGCAACACTTCTCCAGAAAGAAGGGCTGATTTTCCCTTGCAAATAAAACCCCTCAGTAACGATCACTCCTTCCCCATCATCTCCTGGAGTTACTCCCACCCCACTCTAAACAGTAAGCTCAGAGCAGTTAAATAAATTTGTGAGGGGAAGAAAGTTGCTAATTAGTGTTTCCTCCTGCCTAAAATGCAAGAGCAGCCTATGAAAGAAATGAATGCATTCCGTGACCCCTGTGAGATCTCCGTTTCTCTTCCCTTTCCTGCTCTTTACCTCCCCCAGACTGCCACCTGATCACCATTATCTGCTTCTTTCCCCTCCACCTGCAGAGAGGAGCCCATTTCCTTTCCCTGTTTATACCTTCCTCATCTCAAACTTAATTCTTTTTCCTGCTTCTGTGTCCACTTGCTGAAATTCATATGACCACCTCTCTGTCCTCTGCTATCTCCACCACCGTATCTACTCTTAGAATAGAATAGAATAGAATCATTAAGGTTGGAAGTGACCTCAAGGATCATCTAGTCCAACCATCCCCCCACCACCTATTACCCACTAAACCACGTCCCTAAGTACCATATCTAACCTTTCCTTAAACACCCTCAGGGATGGTGACTCCACCACCTCCCTGGGCAACCCGTTCCAATGCCCGACCACCCTTTCAGAGAAGAATTTTCTCCTCATCTCCAACCTGAACCTTCCCTGGCGCAACTTGCAGCCATTTCCCCTTGTCCTGTCACTAGTTATCTGCGAGAAGAGGCCAACCCCCAGCTCACCACAACTCCCTTTCAGGTAGTTGTAGAGGGCAATAAGGTCTGCCCTGAGCCTCCTCTTCTCCAGACTAAACAAGCCCAGTTCCTTCAGCCGCTCCTCATAAGACCTGTGCTCCAGCCCCTTCACCAGTTTCGTTGCCCTTCTCTGGACACGCTCCAGGGCTTCGATGTCTTTCTTGTGGTGAGGGGCCCAAAACTGGACACAGTACTCGAGGTGCGGCCTCACCAGGGCTGAGTACAGGGGGACAATCACCTCCCTGTTCCTGCTGGCTACACTATTCCTGATACAGGCCAGGATGCCGTTGGCCTTCTTGGCCACCTGGGCACACTGCCGGCTCATGTCCAGGCGAGCATCAATCAGCACTCCCAGGTCCTTTTCCTCTACACAGCTTTCCAGCCACCCCGCTCCCAGCCTGTAGCGCTGCCTGGGGTTGTTGTGGCCAAAGTGCAGGACCCGGCACTTTGCCACATTAAACCTCATCCCGTTGGCCTCTGCCCAGCGATCCAACCTGTCCAGGTCCCTCTGCAGAGCCATCCTACCCTCCGGCAGATCGACACTTCCCCCCAACTTGGTGTCGTCTGCAAACTTACTGAGGGTGCACTCAATTCCCTCATCCAAATCATCAACAAAGATGTTGAAGAGGATGGGCCCCAGCACCGACCCCTGGGGCACACCACTCACGACCGGTCGCCAGCTGGATTTCACTCCATTCACCACCACTCTCTGGGCCCGGCCATCCAGCCAATTATGAACCCAGCAAAGAGTGTACCTGTCCAGACCATGGGCTGCCAGCTTCTCCAGGAGAATGCTGTGGGAGACCGTGTCAAAGGCTTTGCTGAAGTCTAGGTAGACTACATCAACAGCCTTTCCCTCTTCCACCAGGCGGGTCACCTGGTTGTAGAAAGAGATGAGGTTGGTCAGGCAGGACTTGCCTTTCACAAACCCATGCTGGCTGGGCCTGATCCCCCGGATTTCACAGACATGGCACTTGATTGTCCTCAAGATGACCTACCCAATCCTAAAGAGAAATCTGGCTTCACTGAAGTCAAACACAAAGGTTCCGCTAGACCCAGGTGTCACCCCAGCAGCATAACCGTATTTTGTTAGAACTATGTCACTTATCCCAAGCCAGCTATCCCCAAGTACTGAACGGAGAAGCATCGATAACGAGCAGGAAAGCCCTTTGCTTAGCTTTCCTCACAGTACGACAGCCTCATACAGCTGAGCACACTTGGCAAGCTAGGAAACAGCAAACAATAAATGCTAACGAGCCTACCTACTGAAATTAGTCCAGCCCCCAGAAAACCTCCACACAAGTGTAGGACATCAATGAGTACAGATTTTCCTCTTTTAAAAGGGGTACAAACAGATGTAAAAAAACACACACAGCGGTATTCTCATATTTTGCGCTCTCCTCAAAGTTGGGAGTATACTGTAGAGAGTGACTATGAGTTTCAGAAGCACTTCCAAAAACTAGTTTCTTCTCTCCTGAGGCAGTTGAAAAAAAAAGGAAAAAAAAGAAGAAGAAACAGAAAGCCACAGCACAGCCTCAATTACCCAGCAAGGACACAATTAAATGTTGCAAGTGCACCCACATCAGAAACCTCTTTTTCACCGCAATTAGCTTCTGGCAACAAACCTGCAAAGCCATGACAGCACCCTTGGGCTCTTCCACACATACCGTAGGTAGGAACGTATCGCCATTAATACAGCAGGACCTTGATTTTCACTGCTGGCTGCTTTGAACCATCAGCTTCCCAAAAGCTGATGTCACGCAGCATTTCTCCTTGCAGAACGGTGACCTTTGCAAGCCTCTGGAGAAAGAAGCCAAATCCAGTACTAGAAAGATACAGATGACAACCAAAATGCTCTTGTGCCACTACTCAATGACAGAAAACATTAAATATTTATATTGCCATATTATGATATGATTCTACTGTAATTGCAATCTCCTGTGACACAATCATGCTATTTTTTCTTATGAAAACTCTCTCTGAATACAAGCCAGATGGTACTGAGTAAGCAAACCAGTTGTCCCGTACCTTATCAAGCACCAGTTGATGACTTTGCCCTCACACAAAGGCTGCAGACAGGAGAACACGCCAAGGAAACAGTTTGCGGGCAGACTAACAAAGCACCTCCATGAGACTCAGCCTTACTCAGTTGGTGACATTCAACTACAGGGAGGATCCCTCCTTACTAGGATAAAGGTGACCACGGTTACCCCCCAAATCCAGACATTTCACTGCAGAACAAAGGACAGATACATGAACAAATGAACCAGCAAAGCCACCACCCCCCTACATTTTACATCTTAGTTCTCACAGAAGAGCCAAAAGGAAGCCTCCCTACACCTCCAGCTGACAATAGCAGCAGCAGCTCCATTCTTCCAGGACAGAACCGGCTGTAAATGTTGGCTGGAAACATTTATTCCCGCTGGGGACTGGTAACTGTCTTTAATTGTTGGCAGCAGCCGGGGGCCGGGGGAGTCTCTCTAGTGCCAAACAGCAGACAAAACAAAACAAAACAAAAAATGATTGCACCTTGCATATACGGCAATACCTGAACCTACGCAGCCCTGGGGGGGCCATGGTGTTTGTGTTTATGCTGAAAGCAAAAAAAAATGTATTTTAGAACAGCTATACTGAACTACTATAGCTACTTAAAAGCAAAGTGACTGAAAAGGTGCTCTGTCCTTTACAACTCACGTTCAGGGGTGAGGAAATACCACATGCAGGTGTGTGACCAAAACGTCGGAGGTGAATCACAGACCTGCACGGGGACAGGGAGCCTAGTCAAGATTTTTCTATCAGTTTTACAACACTGGTAAAGTTCACTTCAAAAATACAATCCCAGCTTGCTAGGAATGTATTGCTGACTGAGCAGAGTTAATAAAATATACACCATGAGGAGAAAACATAGGTTAAACAGTGCTCTGTGTGTGTGTGTGAAGTCCAGCCACATCAGTATCGACTGTCAGACATTTTCCCCCATTTTCTTCAGAAAGTGTCCTTACGAAAAACTTAAACTCTTTAAATTCTTCACCCATGGTGATCAATATAAAGCATTTTTTGGAAAAAAACCTATTAAAGTTCTATTGGGGGACATTTTTTCGACTCCTACCAGGTATCTGTGTAAGCTGGGTTGCAACCCTGAAAGTCAAAGCTACATGCTGACGTGGATTTGTAAACTGTCCCCAGGAAGGCCAGGGAAATAGTAAAAAGAGCATCCAGAAAGAAGGCCGAAAGACAAGTCTCTACACCTTGTGAAAGCTGCAACGAGGGTTCCACAGGAGATTTCTGGCTGGGATACAAATATGAAATAATCCTTGACGAACTGTCCTGCTCACCTGCTGAAGAACTGCTAGCCATTATACAGGAAGATGACAAGCTGAATTTATAACCTGGTAAAGGTTAGGGCTGAAGAGATGGAGAGCAATAGCAGGTGGTCTTTGATATCAAGGTCTTTGCTATTGCAGCGTCTGTTCATATTCTCATGCTCCAGGCAATCACTTGATCTCACATGACTCCAGAACCAAATTCAGAGGTTGAACAAAGCTCAGGAAACATTTTCTCTCAAAAAACATCTTGGAACCATGAAGCAATCAGAACGATGTGGCATTTTTCTCCTGCCAAGTGCCCAAGGTAACAAAGGTAATCAAAATAAGACTTTGACTGTAGTTGGTTAGTGCCTCATGCAGGTATGATTTTTCTATGTTGGCTTTTGTGAATATAATCACCTGAGATGACACGAAGGACAATTTTCTTTAGCACATCAGAAGAGCTTGCTGAGAAGAAAAGAAAACTTCATGCTCCCTTCTGCCTCCCCTTTGGGTTTGCCTTGTGTCTTCCTCTGTGTAAGAAACAGGTTGATCAAACTTCTTCCTTCCACATGCTTCACCGGGAGGCATTACAGAGATAGCCTCATCGCTATGAACCGTTCAAAACCAAACGTGTTGTACAGATAATGAATCTCAGCTACACGGGAACATACGTATTTTAATCTGAGAACCACAGAAACTAACCCTGATGATGAAAAATGTAGACCAGGGAGAGCCAGACAGGGGATTGTATCTTTACCCAAGTGTGAGAACAGCTTGGCGTGCTCCAGACAAGTCATCAGTTCAGAATGATGAAACGCAGGCAGTGGGAGTCTGTTCCCTAGGCCCTGCAAAACCTCCTGCGAGCCTAAACACACTGGTGCATCTTTTTGTTGGGGTCAGAGCATGACAGATAATTTCTAAGATGGGCTACGGGTAGGACAGCACAAGCACATGTGTTGCTTGGGACTACTGCATTCAAAACCAATTTGTCAAAGGGAATCGCCAAACAACGGCATGAGCTACAGCGGTTTCTGAAGATGGCACCTGGGTTCCTCAACCCTTTTTCTGTGGGTCCTGACACACCAACAGTCATCACAGGTAAGAGACAAGAGTCAGCCATGAAGCTATGGCTACTGATTATCCATAATTATCCATTTTTTCAAATTCATAGCTTCAAATATCAGCCAGACTACTAATCAGAGAATGAAGATACACCACTATCAGAAATCATTCCTGAAGATCAAACCTCAAGCACAATGTTGAGTTCCTTGCAAGGAAGAGCAGAGCAGAGTATCTTTTCCTTTAGTGAAGAGCCCCATCTCTTCTAACAGTCTGTTGATTGTCAACTTGGCCTAGAAGGCTAACAGCCAAGAAGCATGATGGCTAGTGGTCATCGCTACTCGGCAAACAGCCTTCACATATGCAGGCACATATGGAACTGTTGTCTAACACCTGGCCTTCCACACGACACCCTTTCATTCCTTCCAGTTGTCTTTTTACACTTGCACTTCAAAAAGTGGCTAGAAATGTTGCTCACTGAAAGATACCCAGCAAATCACCAGAGGTTGTTGTGATGAGGTTAAAGATACCTCTCGCACAAGCCCAGTTTCCGAGCTCCTGCCCCTTGAATATGCTGCTCAGAAATGTGACTTCTTCTGCAATGTCACCATCAAATATCTCAAGACATGACAGGAGAGAAATACCTTAGGAAAAGGAGGCGAGAAAGGTACATTAAAAAAGCACTTGATGCCACTCCTCCAAATATGTATCAGCTAGACAGTGAAAAGGGTTTACTTGAGTATCCTAGCTGCTGCTAAGCCTCCCCTCCTCCCAGCGTCGGGAGAAGCAAAGCCATCAGGTGACGGCAGGGCTCCTGTGCAGCCTGTGTAGCACAATTTGGTGGCACTGGATTGGAGAGACATGACTCGTAATGGCTCATGCATCAGGCTCGATAACAGAGAAGCAGCCTTTCATGACAAACACGCAGGTCAAAGAAAATCACATATGCCTCTGACCTGCAGGCCTTGCTGCAGACACTAATATAGTTTGCCTTTTTTCTTTTTTGTTATTTTTTAAAGCACCAGAAAGAGTGAAAATCATTCCCAGTCTGCTTAGGTGCTTTGGTAACATTAGTCTGTTTTCACTGATAAATGCTACTCACCCTTCTTCCTTTCTAACTTCTGGTGCATTTGTGTGCTCTCCTCTCTCACTAGCAAGAGTGAGAGCTGACACTTCCCTCACCCTTTTTTCCCCCTCTTGCTGTAATCTTATTTCCACTGCTCTAATAGTTCTTGACTTAACTGGGACAAGGAAAATTATTCTGGGCTTCTCTGTCCTAGCAGTTAGGCTATTCTGTATTAACCATCCAGAGCACCAAAAAATTCATACTGAAGCCCCAGACAACCATTCTAACACTCCCTTGAATTCATGGTTTAATAAAATTGCCCACTTTTACTGGACATGTCTATAGTCATGCATACACATACGTATGCATATGTATTTTTTGCATAAAAATCCTTCAGTGTTAATAAAATTCAGAAAATTCTCTTCACTGCTACATATAGCAAAGTTCATTTAACAGCATTCATTCCAAGAGGCCCTAATAAGCCGAATTTCCATCCAACCTGAAAGCACAGCTGTTTCTTGGGCAAGAGGTTTTTTCCCCATCCTTTTAAGCAACACATTGAAGCCTTTATAATACTTCAGAACGGAAGTCTTAGTAAATATTACACACTCATAAAATGTAGAATTGTAGCCACTAGTTTAGGCATGCAGCTGAGAGGCCTGACTTCAAAACCTGGCTACAGGGACACTCCCACAGCCCGTTTCGATCTAGGCTAGCACATCCACCCAAAAACGAAGGGGAGCAAGTTTTGAGTAGGCAGGGTATGCTCTTCTCAAACTCGGACCTTAACTTTGCATCATCCAATGTTCAGTACCAGCACCATTGCACCCATTTAATTTTTTTTTTTAAGGGATGCAAAGTGTTTCTGTACAACCCCATTTTTCACAGCAACACAATTAAAAATTTGGTTTGATTCATCAGTAACAGTAGCAGTTTTCAAACCGCAACGTGTGTACCTCTGAACATATGAGCTCTTTTCAGAGCCACCAAAACGAAAACCTGCCACGGCCCACAGGCTAGCTCCAGTACAGAGCCTTGCCATTTCTGGTGCAGACGTGAAGCTTTCTTTTAGATACTGTGAGAAAGCAACTCCCTTGCATTTTTTCAGATGGCACTTCCCCCAAACTACCAATCATTTTAACTGCAAAAGACAGCACGCTAGATAAATGTATCCTTACTCTCTAAAAGAAAAGCGCATCCAGAAAAGCCTTTCCTTTGAGTCACATTACCTAAGTTTTGAAACTCTTCTATCAGGCAAAATCAGGGCTGGTTTCAGTTTCCTGGAGCCTGTGCCTGAAAGAATCAAGCTTGGTTTGAGTTCACCACTAAGTTATGCTGTTCAGGTTCTCGGTGTACAATACTCCCCCCCTCCACAAGCAAGGAATTAAGCACCAGCTCGTTTTGCTGTCTCCACTCTGCCCATCCTGACGCTGCACACGGAGAGCACTGGCTGAAGGCTGATAGTAAAGGGCAGAGCAAATAAAGATACCAGTATAATTAACTTTCGAGAAGTCAGCCAGTGCAAGCACAGCTCTCTAGAAAATACACGGCGGAGAAGCAGGAACGTACCAAAGCCTAAGTCGGAGTTCTGTTAGACCTGAAATTACACAGATCGAGAATACAATACCCTCTGCCACCGCTGCAATGTTCTGTCACGCAAACATTAAGCTTTCCCCTTCTCAACAGCCATCTCAGAGGAAAACACAACCAATTTAAAAGCCATAAGCTGTTCACGCTCACCACCTCCTCTATAAGACTCCTTTGGGAGAACAAATTCACAGTCCTTACGGTGACAAAGACCAGGTCAGCACAAGTTAAATACAGAGAAGGACTGGCAACCGAAGCTCTCCCCAGCCTCCCTCACCGTTCGCAAATACACTACAAAACACTGGATCAGCAAGAGGGTGTGGGGTTTGTTTGGCTGGGGGGTTTGGTTTTATTTTATTTTTTCAATCTCAGCAGTATTGCGCCTAGTTTACTGGAGGCACCATTTCTCTCCACTTTCGCAAAGAATTATGATCCTCTCACAAAGAGGTATACACGACTCTATTTGCAGAGGTATATTCGCAGCGTTAAAGTTTGGAACCCTTCCGTTTATTGCCAGCCTGTTTTTGGTCCATGCACATACATCGCTGGCAGGGGGACGCTTCTGATTCCAACCAGCCCCGTTCAGGTTCAGCACCGCTGATTTGCTGGCGGAGCAAACGTATTCCCGGTGAAGCGCAGCACAAAGCTCGCCGTAAGGTGCGTGGCACCGGCTCAGAGCCGCTACCTCCAAACCTCAGACAGGAAGAAAAACTTGAAACCAAGTAACATGTCAGTAGGTGAAACAGCAGCCGAGATTGCCTGCACTCGCCTTCCCACGCTGTGACCTCCGTTGGAGCACGCTGGAGCGCGTTAATAACGATTTTAGAAAGACCAATATCGACTTCATTTATTTTTACAAAGCCTTTCTCTGCCCTCATCTTCACTGACTGTGCATGTCAGAGAAAGGTCAAAATAGCTTAATTTTCTTCCACACTGGACAAAAAGGCACGAAGAGCAGCCAGTAAATTTAGCTTATTTCATTTTCACTGTGGCTTAAGGAAGAACAGAAAGAATTTATTATCATCAAATTGACTCCAGCAGAACCTGGCTGCTTTTATCAACGTTGCGTAAATTAAAAAGATAAAACCAGAGCTCCACTTTGCTTGGATTAAAAAGATGCATCAACTCAAAGACACTGTTTAGATTTCAAGGAAAAATAAACTGAGGTAACAGAGAGCAGAACACCAGAGTTGAGCACCTTGCTGAGCACAGCCATTTCCAAACAACAGATAACGCAAGGCTCGTGCTCCAGAGAATGGAGACCAAGTGCTAAATGAACTAAGTAAGAGTTTACCATGGGCCTTATCAGTAACATTAAACTTCTCCCTGACTTGCGAGCACTGAGCAAATGTTGTTTTAATAGAAATGTAATTATGCTTCAAGATGGCAAGTGCAACGTGCGTGAGAAAAAATATCTTATTTGATAAGGCAATGTGCAGACAAGTAACGCTACCTGGCAAATTTACAGTGAATTGAATGCTGCAGCTCTTTTACGCTAACCAGTATCTAATCATTACACATGATCATAATGTAATCAAACATTTTTTAAATATGTCCACACACTATTTAAACATAGGAAAAATATACTGTAAAAATAGAACTGTTTCACTCTGGAAGCTGGAAAAAACTCCACCGGACTTCGAAGCGATACCTCCTTTTCCCCTTCAACATCATAAAAGGATTTTTACAGTTTATTCCCTCAACTAAATGACAGCTTAATGTGCTCTGCTTACCAAACCTGATTTTCTCAGCGGCAGATGTTAATGAAAGAAAAGCATGCAGTGCCTTTCAGTCTGGACACTTATTCTCTAACTAAACTGGGCTGCAGGCTCCTCCTGGCACAGAGAGGTCCCAGATTAGGAATTCCTGAAGTTTTGTTCACGGAAAGTTAATTACAGCGCAGTGGCTGTGTAAAACAGCTCTTAAGAACAGCAAGCCTCAGGCTGATACTGACAGCACAGCCTCCTTTGCCATTAAGGGAATCCCATCAGTCCCCAGTGGTAATATCTCACATCCAGTTGAAGCAAAACAAATGGTTCCCAACACAGCAAATTAAACATCCAAAAAAGCCTGAGTACATCTACCACCTGAGCTGTCAAATCCACCACCGTAACACTGACAACAGCTATAAATTCAATGAGGGGATGAGTCTGATGGATTTTCCTCTAGGAAACTTGGTGGTGTGTCCCACGCTGCTTACACAGCTTGTACTACAACTGAAGTGCATCTATCGTGCTTTCAGTTTATAACATGAAACCCTCAAGTTCTCCAGAAAGTGAGATGATCCCATCACTAACTGGATGACTTTAAGCATCTCCAGAGATGCTGGAAGAGTTCCCCTTGGCAGAAGGGGATAAGCAGTGCCCTGAAGACAGTATCAGTAAAAGCAATGGAGTATCTCAAAGTTGATGCAGCTCTCCTCCACAGGTCTCATCTCCAGCAGCCTGGACAGCTCCCAAAATGCTCTCAGCCACCCAGCACTGCAAACGTTCCCCTTCCCACAGAAAGTAAGGATGGCAACTGGTTCTGGCTGGGCAGCATCATCCGGTTTATGAGTCTTTGCCCAAGGTTCAAACCATCCATATCTAGCCAAGATTCAGGTTAAATTGCTAGCAATTTTTTCTCCTGATAAGAAAAGAATTTAATCTAGAAACACTGAGGAGTTCTATAAGCCACAAGTGGTGACCTATCAGGGATGGACAGGCAAGGCAGAGAAGCTAACAGGGACCCGGACGCCTATCCAAGGTCTTACACTTAGGACAGAAGCCTGCCTACAGTCTAATCCACATGAAAAATGGACACCAACCCAGGGCCTCGGAAAACCCAGTGGTTATCCAGTGTCTGAATGCATGCACACTTACGGTACCTGGGTGGGCCAGTGGGTGTAACATGTCCTATTTTCCCCCAGTAGAGCTTCCCAGTGAGCACAAACACTTGAAGTGCCCTGTCCCTCCCCACATAAGCTGCAAATCCCCTCTTGAGGGTACAGCAACATATCATCGTTGATGCCCTTTGGCTGCAGCAGCTGCCAGAGAAGCACAGCTCCCAGACCTCCAGTCCTAAAGCCCTATCTGCAGCAGCCAGCTGTCCTCAAAGGCAGTCAGGCAGGAATGAACTGCTGACACCTCCCGCTCTGGTAACAGCTCTGAAGGCAGCATGCTCCGGTGCTCCCACGGGAAGCCAGAGATGCACTTCTCCGGTGCCCTGTCCTGCAGGAGGGATGCGATCAGAGCAGGCGCCAGATCCAGCTTGCAGGCCACCTGGCAAACCACAATGCTGCCTCGGATCAAGAGGAGGCTTTGAGCAAAGTATCGGTACCAACTGTTTTACCGGAAACATCTCCCAATATTTTTCTGGCTACCACTGAAAATATACCCTCTAACAAGCTACCAGCTCCAACAGAGGTGTCTGCACAACTCGCACCGTGAGAAGCCCCAGTGGTGACCATATCTGCTGGGGTTGTGATAGCAGCTAAGAAATTATCAAATCAACAATAGGCAAGAAACAGCAGCAAGTTCTCAGAGCAGAAAGTATCAGGAATGCCAGCACTGCCTGATATTTACTTAATGACTCATGCAGAGGAGGATTTAGGCATTTAGGCTTAGCGGCCCGTATGTGAACAGGTAACGGAAGAGCTTATGAAATCACTGGGAGCTCAGCTCTTCGTGACCTCAGAGAACAAAGAAGCCTTATAACAGCAAGATATCCTGTTTTCACTCTCCCTCTTTCTTTACCCTGTTGCACAATCTTTCTCCACAGATTAAAGCTGCATTTTTCATAAAATGTGAAAGCAGAAGAAAGAGGAAAGTGCGAAAGGAAGAAGAGGTATTTCTGCTCAGCCACATCAACAGAAAAGTACAGACTACACCAGAGTAAGTGTCATCAAGTGAGATTCCCTAGTTTTCCAGATATTTTTTATTCTTTTGGCAAAAGGATTCACAGATAACATCTTTCCCTTCAAAACATCCTTCATCCACACGTCAACATCGTGTGCTGAAGCACTACGGACTTCTGCAATCACTCAAACATCACAAGAACTTTTTAATATTGGCGGTTAATATACAGACAGCTATTTGTGCAGAATTCATAGACTGCTCTCACAATATCCTTCCCCCAAAACAACTGAAGATCCTTATACAAATATACAACCATTCACACCTCTTTACGTTCAAGAAACGCATAATAGAGAAGAAACTATGGCACTCCAGGGTCTACAAGCATGTTTTGAATATTTAGACTGCAAACACAGCACAGAAAAAAAAAAAGGGTTTTCCATATACATGGATAACACCCAGCTTCCTTACGGCTCTTGGAACACATCCTACTTTTCCATAGCATGAGACGAGCTCCCACATTATTAGGTAGAAAGTGTGAAACATCGACAGCAAGTTCCTATTCAAAGTCTTCCAGGAGTTCTCAGTGTCTAACTACAGATAGCAACAGAAACTCAAAATCCAGCTGTCCCAGCTCACAAAAAAAAGCTATTCAGCCAACCTCAGTTTATACTTCTGAGCACTTCAGTATTACTTTTCCCCACACACAGCTGTAAGGAACACCCAGAGCAACACACTTACAATTAATGAATGAATCAGAAACAAAGCTGCTGATTCAGGAACACGGACCCAGCACTGCAAATCACCTTCCTCCAGGACTAATTTTCTATACAAAGTCCCATGGCTCTAATGTGTATAAATGAAGTTACTCATACATGTTCCCAGAACATGCCACAGCTCATACTACTGCATCAGAAGAGGACACTTGCAAAACACAGGCAACAAGAGAACCTTTTAGAACTTAGTAATACCTTTTGGTATGGGGGCTTCAGGTTTCCATCCTTTCATGCAGAATTGTGCAGATTACACCAGAGACCAAATAGCACAAATGAATGTGAACAGTATTTCTCTCTCCAGCTACAAGGCTTTTCTTCCTCAAGTAGTAAGGTCTGGACACGCATCCCCTCCTACCTCTGTCAAGCACTATGCTCCTGAGAGGCTCATCGGCACTACCAGATACACAAATATTAAAGAAACTCACATGGATAATGAGACACAGCTTCAAATCCGCAAAACCACAGAAAAACCGAGCTCAGTGCAGGCTGAATTTCTACTAGGTCTTTTTCCTCCTGCCGAAAGGCATTTATGCACAAGAGCCCTCTGACTCCAACGCTGAACATTTTAGAACAATTTCCATGCAGACAGAATGACAACTGACAACCACCTAGGCCTATTTTTCACCACTTACACTCCACTATTAGCTTTGAATTCATAGATGCTAGGCTGCTTGTACCAAAAAATAGAAAAATCAATTATCAATAAAGTAACAGAAAAGCAAGTTTATTAGCCTAATTAAAAATCAGAATTAATGCTGCTAAGCAGGCAAACTTCGGCTTACACAGGCTCATGGCTTCCTTTTATATGTTATTTATTAAAGTGACAGTAAAGTCTACAGCAAGAAATTTTGAACTTTAACTGTTTGTCTCAGAGTGCAGGACTTAAGCAACATTTTCCATTCTGATTTCTGTTATTAAAGGATTTTAAAGCAATACTTTACAGTCACTGCCTACAGCCCTAAGGGGCTGAGTACAAAAATAACATAAAAGATATCACAGAGTCTACAAAATATAATTTTGGTTTAATTTCATTGAAGCATTACGTTCTTTACTTTGGGGAAATTAGTTTACCATGTTGGATAGCGAGCACTCTTCTTCAGCTACTCTAAATGCTGATAATATCATTTGAGGTATGACTGGAACAGAACTTGAAAATGCCTTCCCTAATTTAATACATTCACCAAACTAAACAGAAGTTTGTCTTACAAACTTAACTTTCTCATCCTGCATATAAAACACCTGCACGTCCTCCACTCACCTCACACTAGCTTTTTCAAGAGCTTCCAAATTAATGATAATTATTTGGTATGATGGAAAATACTACCTACTTCCTAGATATTTCTCCCAGTGATAAAAATATGTCTTTACATAAGCATGCTTCTATGGGCTGTGCTAAAATGAGGACAGATCTGTCTTTGGGAAGACGGATGGTCAAGGCCCAAGACACTGGGCAGCTCGTCTGTCGCACACAAAACCTACTCACCTTCACAGCACGGTAATTTCCAGTAGAAAAGCGTGACTAGACTCATTTTGGAAGACGTAATGGTCCATCGGTTTTGGTCATTAGCTCTCTTTGCTCTTCCTCTCAGAAATTGGTATTCTGGAGATACAAAAAAAGTCAATTTAAAATACAGCTCTCAGATAAAGATACTATGTTACATAAACATTACATTTTCCCTGCTTTTTACCAGACACACTGAAAGGTCACCTGAAACCAATCCGATGGCTCCAGCCACTGAATTACTGTGTTGTCTTATCTCAAAGGCAGCGGTAAGGGCTTCTTTCTTTACCCCTGTGGCCCTCAGAGCCTACACATTTACTATCTACATTGAAGTAGCATATTGAAAATTTATCCTAAAGATTGGGAATGGGGAAAGGACTTATTTAAAGTCATATTGGTGCCAGAACTGAGAATTACACTGTTATCAAAAGTCCCTTTTCACCTTGTCATATTCACCTTTCACCACTGACATATTTACTACACTTTTAGGTTTATCTCAAAAGCACAAACACTGAACTTCTCTGCTGAATTTTGCCAAGGTTCCCTCGAAAACAGACTGGCTTCCTTAACCTCATTAGGGACACTTGGTTCCAACTGCACAGCGCAACCAGGGCACTTCTTGGCCTGTTTGGGGTTCTGAGGAGTTTGATATATGTTTGGAAAATAAGGCAGAAAAAGCAAAGCAAAAGCACTGGGATTCTAAAGGAGCAAATGCCACATTAGAAACAAATTCCCTAGGAGGCCCATTCTGCAGCCAAAGTAATTAGATCACTAGCAAGAACCATCCCAAGTAGATAAATGGTGTGTTACGAGATTAACCAAGGTCATGTTCTCTTATATCCGGCTTTTTAAAAAGATTCCTCCCCTGAAAACTTAACCCTAGGGCTCCATCCAAATTAAGAAATTCATTGCTGATACATAAATCGAATCAAAGCGTGCTACAGTCTGTCAAGTGCTGACTGCTCAAGGAAAGGCCACGTGCCTTCCAAGTGAGAGAAATCCGCATTTGGGAGCCACCTAGACTCTGCGACTGCTGCTGGATGCTCAGAGATAACTGCCAACTCATTAAAATCCAACATTAAAAGTTTATTAAATATGCAAACGTTAATGGAATTGGACTAGCAGCTACTTATGCAGATAAAATTTCAACCCAGCATGTCCTGCAGTTCCTGTTATCAATATTCTGTCCTTTTGGAAGCGTCCATGAAGGAGTCACAATGCTACTCAAGGCAGCGTAACCCTTCATCCCCTTCACATTACTCAGATCACACTCTCAAGGTTCTCACTAACCAGGAAGCCACAGCTGCTTCCCAATATCTACAGCTCAACATATGCTACCCATTTTCACTTTCACACTCGACTGCTTGAGATGCAGAGTCTCCCTGAGATTTTTTTTCCCCCTTTGGCCATATCTGCAGGGTAAGTCCCACACCTCCGTGCAGGCTCATGGGTATAGATGCTTTGCATATATCCCATATATACTCTCGTCAACTGGCTGCTGGACTTTGAAAGAGCTACAAAGAGGGAAGGAGTAGAGTATCACACAGACAATATAGATTAAAGAAAACCAGCCACCTAAAGGCAACTGTCCCGTAACTTCAGGTGACTTAGCACACACACAATGCAGGTGTAGTCCTCTGCTTGGAGCTACTCCTTCTAAAAACAAGCGTCAGAGTCCTCCAAGCAAACAGCAGTCTCGGTACATTCTGCTCCACAAAATGCAGTTTCATTCCTGGATGATGCTGCAAAGTCCCAGCGCTTGGTGAGATCTCAACAAACCTCCAGGTTTTTGCTGTAGAGTGACATCAGACTTGGAAGTGTTCTTCACTAATACTATCAGCATAATCTGAGCTAACCCAGGGGGAAAGGAGGACAAGGAATATGTCTCATGACACGAAGCATAAACAAGCTCCTAAGAGTCTCTAATGCACCTCCAAGTGACTCTGGCAATAGCCCTGCTCTCTCGGTTGTAGCTTCAAAGAACGTCTGGAAGATTTAACCCTTTAATTATGCCAAAAAAAAAAAAGTCCTCTCTCAACACACAAGTGTGGTATAGCACCTCTGCCTTGGAGATGGGAGGTTTCAGCAAAAATCTTAAGGAGCAACCTGGAAAAAGCACAACTTACCAGGAAAGAAGAGAAATTAAGGAGTATAAAGTACTGTGATCTCCAAAGAAAACTCTGAATTCATCAAGCACAAAGAAGGGAAACTGGCCATTTGGCAGAGCAGGTTCTTTACTACCATCTTTCATGGTACTGATGACAGGCTCGTACTGGAGAAGAACTAAGTGTCAAGAACTACCCAGGCCATGTGATGCAATGCTAATCTGAAGTTCGGATTTTCTTTCAGTCCTGCAACCATATGGGCCCCCCACAAAACAGGCAGAAAGTTCAAGGATGTCTTGGCCAGGAGGGAATCACTAAAATCACCCATCCATCATCTGATGCAACGCAAGGCCTCACGTATTGCGGAACCGTGAGTAGCAGCCAGTTTGGGGTCAGACATACAACAGCCTCCCACTCAGGAAGCCTGGGCTTGGATTTAGATTTTCCAAAAGAGAACTGACAGTTCCTGTTGGAAATGAAGGCAAAGAGATCGACTGCAAGGTAAGCTGGTTTCTGAAGAGGGTGCTGACCAAATCTCACACTCAGAATCTGGGGAATGATTTTGCTGCTTCAGTGTGCTCCGAAACACAGGAAAGCAGCCAGCTCTATAGCTCTCTGGGTGCAGGTCCCAAGGTCAACTGTTCCTTGATTTTGCTGCTTCAGTGTGCTCCGAAACACAGGAAAGCAGCCAGCTCTATAGCTCTCTGGGTGCAGGTCCCAAGGTCAACTGTTCCTTGACGAAGCAAAGGAAAACCCATACAAATCCTCTGGTCTCTTAGGGACATCGTGATGACTCTTTCTGTGACAACTTGTACATTCTGGCCCCAGACACAGGGGAAAAAAAAATCACTCTACAAACATTCTTTATGGCTCCGAGCACTAGGAGGCTTCTATACAGGTATCGCCTCAGTCAGCCGCCTACCTGGTCAGCTTACTGAGCTCTTGAACTTGACTGCACTAAACAGCACCCCTCAACAGTTCAGATTATCTCTCCCCAGAGATAATCTGCCTGCCCCAGGAACAGGCAATGGATGATTGAACAGAAAAATCATACTTGTAGCTTATGGCCAGCACCTTTGTTCAATCTTCCGCCCATCAGGCTGCAGGAGGAGTCTCTAATCACGAGAACACATGAAATCAGGTAACTGGTATCTCCTCCCATTACAGACAGGCAAGTACATTGAAACTGCAGGCCACTGTGCCTTGAGGAATGCAAATAACCCATTAAAAGAGTGCTCTACTTGTACATGAACCGGGAAGGTCAAGGTAGTCTCCGTCAGCTGTATGACACACTAACCTTCACTTCGAAAGATAAAGAGAGAGAAGTCCTCCCAGCAACGCTATGACTAAAGCAACCTTTAAACATTCTTATTCCTAAAGGGGTGTCCTAATGCCACCAAGCGACACCTCAAACTTTCACGTTCAGGTTGTTATAAGGAAAGTAGGTGGAAATCAAATGATGTTAAGGAAAACTCAGAAATCAATCTGCTACCTGCTGAGGTCCGTGGCACCACCAGCACAAGACCTCAGCACTACACTTTCTCCATCTCCACCAGCATTCAGGCGCTTGCCCAATCTGAAGACAGCGGCAGCACTGGATACACAGCACCAGTGGGAAACTGCTCCTCGAGGGATACCTGAGCAGTTCAGAAATAGGAAGGGATATAATTGAGAGAAATTTCATCCCCTTTAGCACTAAGCTGTCCTGCTACAGACCAAAGGCCAAAACTGTAGTGGGCACAGCACCAGGCACCAAGTAAGGCAGCGGCAATGCAACCTGACTAGATAGGCTGGCACAGTGATGCCGAGCAACCGATGTCACAGGCACTGACCTTTATCTACGAGTTGCAGGGCAAATCTGTTGAGCTAAGATAGGAGCAGCCATACCTCACAGGTCTCTGAAACGTGGACAAGGTGTTTCCTGGGAACAATAACAAACCAAGAGAGTAAAATGAATGTTTTCTCACCAACTCACTGCTGGATGATCCCACTAACACACCCTCTGCAGAAGACAGGAGCCTCTCTGGCAAAACCACCACCAGCAGCTGACCCAGCACAGTGACACCAAAGCTGACATCGCTACACTCCCCTCTGCTCGGCTCTGAGGTTAGATAGCCTGACCACCTTCTCCCTGAGGGAACTCCAAAAATAGCACTCAACGGAGCCTACGTCTGAATAAACCACAGGCAGAGGTCTTTGTTCACAGCTCACGCCACAGTAGTACCCTCGCTTAGTAGACGGATGCAATGAGAAATGTAGGCCACACATGCAGAGAAAAAGAGATATCCAGCCTTCAAAGATATCACAGTTCTCATTTTCAGACTGAGGAAATGAATACCCATTACAACAGCCTGCAAGTGCTGGGGTCTAGCTCTATGTGACCCAGCTGGGAAAAGGGAAAAACACTCATTGCAAAGTTAAGAAGTCTTCCCCCTCCCCCCCTCCCAAATTACTCGATGAATCATTAAAGAAAAATCTTTGTGATGTAACTATTCAGACTTATACAAAGAACACTAGTAATTAGCTCTTCAAGTAATCCTCTGACCACCATCTGGAGCTCAGCCTAAATCTTGACCTCAGTCACATCAAACAACCGCGCATCTTTCAAACACACCTGAGAACGTGAACTTCATGTTGGGATGCGATTCAAACCGGGAAAAGTTGACAGGAATGGTAAAAACCTGAACCACCTTTTCTCCACTGGCTCTTCACAGACAGCTCCATAAATGTACGTTCTGGAATATCCAGAGTTCAAACAAGGAGAAATTCATGCCCATCACATTTAGGGAAAATGGTTTCAAAATGAATTCAGTAAAAAGGCAGGATTTATCAACCCAACTCTACATGTAAAACAAAACGTTTCTTCCACTGAAACCTCAGTTTATAGCAAACAAAGTTGACACATGACATGCCCAACCCTCTTCCAATAACACAGGAGAAAAATCTTCCCAGAACGAGATCCTGACAGGAAAGCAGCCTTACCAAAGCTATACAATAACTTACTCCCCTCCCACAACATATATACAGCTCAAAATATCTTACTATTAAAGGATGCAGAAATTCCTTCATCTAAAGCACCATAGATGACTGGCTCTTTTCTTGGCTAAAAACCTCCCGGTTAGTTTGAAACTCCTATTCCCCACTGGCAAATAAGAAAGCCTAAGATGCCTCCCACCTGCAAAGCCTATTAGTAGAGAAAAATGAGTTTTCTTTACTATACGGCTCTGAGCTGCCCGCAGCAAAGCCCTCAAGAATGATACAAGCCACATCACCGAGGAACAGAATTTATCTCATCAGTTCCAGAGGAATTCTGTTTTCAATGAAGTTCAGCAATCGGGTTTCAGACCTTTGCACGAAAGCCCACAACAGCAAGGCAAGGCACAGAGAGCAGGCTGAAAATACCGAACCAGTTACGCTTAGCTCGTATTTGAAAGCGAATCTTCGGAAGAATGAGAAATGTTTATTTTTTGAAGAGACCACGTGTCGGCAAAACACAAAGAGCCTTCTGCACTGGGAGGCATGCAGACCTCCTGACAGCTGGCCGGCTGGCACACAGAATTTCTGCCAGCTAAAGGTACCTTTAAGTATAAATGTGAGCAAGACTAGAAAGGACCACCAGACTTGGCACCAACGATGAGACCCCAAATGCGAATCCGTTCACTGTCTCCAGAGAGACAGAAAAGGACCGTCACCACCCCCAGGTACAAACTTAATTACCCAGTCACATCATACAGCGGAGACTACCAACACAGGGCACGAGGATACTACAGGGAGGTTTATGCTTATGTAGTTAAAGACTACACTGCAAAACACACTAACATTTTTTACATCCATATTTCACATTTTTCTTTAAATGGTATTTTAATTAATTTTTATCTTCCACAGAGACAAAAAAGAGACAGAGGAATTAACTCCACATTTAATCGGTTACAAGCACCACCAAGCAGAGCCTGCCTGTGCACAGCTAGAGCAGCTTCAGTTTGGGAGGGGGTAACTTTAAGCTGTCGTTACCTTTGCCATGACGCCTTTCTCCCGGTAGCAGCTTCGGCAAGGGCTGCACAAGACCAAAGTCCTATACAGCAAGTCAATATTTAACCTAAGCACCGTGCTGTTGAGACCCACCTGGAGTATTTGATATAGTAACTTATTAAATCTTACATTATCTTTTCTAACAAAGAATAATAAAGGGCAATTTATCTTCTTTATGAGAAGTTGTAAAGATAAATTCCACAAGGAAAGCAGTTAGGTTCAAGCTTTAATAATTTTAAGAAGGGACCTAAAAGAAAATGTTCCCATGAAAGGAGATCTAAACAAGATGATGTGCACGCCGCACAACAGGTTCAAGGCAGGAGCAGGAGCCACAGTGCAAAAATCATTTAAAACTAAACCACACCAAGTTCTGGAAATTCAGTGCTTTTTCAAGAGGTGGCATTTTAACTCTGCAAATAAGGCATTAAACTGTGTCACACGGGGTTACATAAATATCTTGGACGTTACAACGAGAAGTATTTATTCTCCACTAAATATCCGAAGAAAATCTATGAGCTGCTATACTAAGACTTTAAAATAATACAACAAATGAAAGACCAAGTATTTTTTCTTCAGGCCGATTGTTCTTAATCTTAGCGAAGCTAACCAAATTGTTTATATCAAGAAAAAAAACCTTTGCATGCCTCTGATGTAAAGTTTTGCTAGTAGTCTCATCTTTTATCATCTTTTTGGACACAGATCTTTCTGATGTCAGAAGCAGCTGTTAAAATGCAGTTCAGATCAAAACTGAGCAACTGAGAGTAATTTCTTATTTCCTGCATCTGTTTCAATTCCTTCGCCACCTGTTCTCTGTGTTTAAATGGGATTTCTTTATTTACTGTTACTACTCCCATCTTCACATTTAGCAAAAACTGCTTTTGTTCCCTAAAAGCAAACACCTGTTTTAGCAATGATTCCAGTGAAATTACTGGTGATAATCACCACAGGTAAATTTCTAAAAATTTATATATATATATATTTCTATATTTCTAACCCTTCAATGTCCCACCCTGCTCATCACCCCAAAGTAAACTTTTTCAGGAAGCCAAATAAAAATATTTCTACTGCAAAGAGTGGAAGCAAAGGGGGGGGGGAACCAAGGATATTAGTCACATCGTGAAACAAGGAGACAAACTGTACTGTCCAGCTTTCATCGCAAAAAATACCAAAAGAAAACAACAACAAAAAACCCATCGAAAACCACACACACACTCACCCAGCTCACCTCTGCAGGGAAGTGCAGCCTCAGGGAACGCTTTCACAAGCAGCTTAACTGACTGATCCCCGCCACTGCCTAATGGGCGGACCTGCCTCTCCCTGTTCGGTACACCGGCTCTGGCACAGACAGACAGGCAGCCCCATCAGTTCGCTTTCTGGACGCTGCTAACTGCCGGCCTGTTTGGCAGGTGAATCCAGCGACCACACAACCACTAAACCTGCACCCGAGAAGCTATGCACATGGAAGAGAGGTGCACAGGGCTACCCTTGTCAGCAGTAGCATCATCTTAAACCTGCTCTCTTGAAATTCCACCCTTGCTGCCGGAGTTACCATGAAAATGTAAGCACTCACATCTCAGATGCTTCCTTGGAGCAGTCAGATCAGGACTCAAATCCATCTCAGAGTGAAAGCAGAAAGCATTTCTCCCTATTTTTTTTCCCTCAGCTTCCAGAATGAGATCAGTATGTTACGACCAGCCAATCTCTGAACCAGTAACACCCGAAGATAAAAGAAGGGCAAATGAAGTCACAACGAGGTCTCAGTAGTTTCCACCACCAAAACTCTTGCAAAGCTCAAATGAGAAGGGAGGCTGACAGGTTCCTAACCATCTCCTCTGCAGGTTTTACCTGCACTGTACTACGCTTGCAAGTGTTATTTAGGTCCGTCTCCATGCACCCAGCACACAGAAGCTCCAGGTTCTGGGCTCTCCCTCACGCAGGCAGCTGCCTTCACAGTTGGAAGCACTGCCCTCCTTACCAGCTCCCACCTTCTCCCACTCTACCGGCAAGGCCGAAGATCACCCAAGCGAAGCGTCTGCTCAAGCCATCCCCTTCGCTCTTCCAAACTTCTGCCAGAGGAGAGAAGCGCTGAGGTTACGGCAGTTCCCTCTGCTGCACTGAACGAGGCACAGAACCGTGGAAGCCCGTGCTGATTTTTCGCTCGGAGGGGGTTACAGTGAGACTTAACTTGGTGACGACCCGCTGCAGTCGGGCTGGGGATTTACCTCACCGCTTCCTTCTTCCCGGGAAGGGGGATAACACTCTGCACCCACCCGCCCGCCTCAGAATAGGCATCACCAACCCCCCTGAGAAACACCCAGCGGCACGGATCCAGCTCTGATCCCTTTCGGGTTCGTTTTTTTTAAA
>VWZZ01005826.1:374366-405296 GCA_013399095.1 Psophia crepitans | reverse complement strand
CCCCCCGGCAGGCTGCCCCAGGCCGGCCTCTGCCGAGGGACCCCCGGAACGTGCCGGGCCTGGCACCAGCCTTTGCCAAACCGCCCTCCCGACATCTCCCATGGCTTCTGCTCGCTCCTGTAATTCCCGGTGGGGTTTTCTTTGGCAGGAGAGGTGCCAGGCCCATCAGGCTGTACTCTGTCACCTTCCCTGGAAGCTCTATAAAAACTTCCCGTTTCTCATCACCTTCAAGCATTAAGACGCTGCTTCGCGCGCGGCGCCGCACAGCAGCCCTAGCAGTTTCGCCCTGGAGTTCCTTCAGAGCTCGCGGGTGAAAACCAGCGTTTCCTCTCGCCTTTCCTAGCGGCTGAGCTGCCGGCCCCGGCGCTGCGCAAAGGGCAAAGGGCTGTGCAGCCAGCAGACGTGGTTCCGCGGGGAGCTGGCACCGGCCTTGAACCACAGCCGGGGCTGCCAGAAGCCAGGGCAGCTCACCTGCCTTTTAAACGTGAGTAAGGGATTCACCCGTAAATGCTGCTCTTGGTCAAGAAGCGCTCCAGCCGATTTCAAACACCAGCCGGTGAGAAACATCAAAGACCCATCTGTAGGAGCCCCTGAAATTACAGTTTTCCATGCGTTTTGGAAAGGACTTTTTGGCTTTACACAATTTGTTGTCAGGTGTGTATTTTGGTTCCTTCAGTTCCGAGTACTGCATAGGCCCTTTTCAAGCAGCCGCAGTTACAGAGCAGTTCTTCAGCAGTCACCAGAGTGTCTGTCCAGTGTATTTTCACAAGCCAAAAGATTCCACTGCAGTTATGCTCCCCTTTTAAGCCAGGAAGTTTGTTAAAAAGAAGCTGAAAGAGACAAGTAGGAGCATGAGTAGGAGATGACAGCCCGCAGCTCCTCTGTGGCAAGCTACATAGCAGTAACTGGCAAGGCTCGCTCTTCTTGTTGCAACGCGTTTAAAAGTGGAGTGGGATAATTTTCACGTGCCCAGGTAATTATCATGAGAACAAAAAAATATCCACTGACAGCTCTGCAGCACGAAGGCCTCCGAGACCCCCAAGTACTTCCTTCACAAGGCTCCGTTCCCTTGTGACGAACTCCACAACACAATCTAAGATGGGACTGCTGTGATCCTGGCCATGGTTCCTCACAGCCTCTGCTCAGCGCTCCTGGGACAGGCAGCGAGCTGGCTCAGGGTGCAAACATGGGTTGATTGGGGTTGGTTTTTCAGCCAGCTTAGCTCTCCGCGTCAGCTTGTGCTCCTTGTGCAATTGCACGAGGAGCAGTGCTGGCACAAGGGACAGAGGTAAGGATGGGAACGTCCGCGGCATGGATGTGAATCAGTTAAGCTGCTGTGAAACTGTAACTTGAGACATGCCTGTGGTCTGCGATCACATGTCAGGGCAATAGCTGTGTTAGGAGGGAACGATAATTACCTCATACTACATGGGGCTGTTCGTAGCTGAGCCCTGGCTATAGCCAGGAAAGTGAGAGCACCCTGATCCTTGTGCGTTCCTTCTACGTCTGCGTACGTTACGTACTGGACCATGGAGGAGCAGCTTTGTGATTGCTGTCAGAAACATCTGACTGCGTGGGAGATGGCAGGCAGTGTAAATTATGGACAGGAGCCATCTGCTGCGATCCTGAAAATTTAATTTCACAGCAGACACAGGTGCTTTTGAAGGCTGGTGGGTTTTTTTCCTGCTCTGCTCCAGCCTCACCCTTCTCTCCCCATTACACATTGGCACTCGGTGCCATTAGCCCAGCTCCCAGGCCATCGCCCCGGCTCCTAGCCCTTCAGGAGCCACCGGTGGGAATGAATTTGGTTTCTCCTGCCTGACACCATGCGCTGCTGTGCCAGTACCTCCTGCGTTTCCTGAGGAATGTATGCTGCCTTGTGAGTCCGGCAGCAAATTTGGCTCCCGCGCACCGACTCCCCTCCAAAGCTCATCTTTCCCCCCACGAACAGAGGTGGCATGTGCCAAATTTGATTTCTTTGGGGTTTTTTTTCCTGGTTTGCAGAAGTTCAGTATTCAGAGATCTGAAGTTAGGAGACCATGGCATTCCAGAGAAAGGCTTTAGATATGCAAACTGGGAAGTTTTGGGGAACAGACCAGACTTGCAGGGGAAAGGACCAGCCGCACCTTATTAGCAGAGGCGGGCTGCTAGCCCTGAGAATTAAGAAGGATGTGTAAGAATTTTTCAACATTTGAGCAGACAAGTGCAGAAAAGCTCCAGGGACGATAGGGTAGGACATGGGGGAGGGGAGCGTACACAGAGGATTATAGGAAATGTAACAGCCTGGCTGTCCTGAACGGAGAAGGCTTTCCCTGGATGCTGGGACCATCCTGAGCCTCGATCAGCGCAGGGATCAGAAAATGGGAAGGACGTTAGAGAAGCTGCAACTTCGGATAGGTAGCAATGATGGGAGAGTGTGATTACCTGTGTGGGACTGGATCAGCACCTCATCAGGATGAGCTGCAGAGAGAAAATTGTGGGATGCAGTCAGTGTCTGCTTCCTAAAACTACTATTCTGAAACCCGACAGAAAGGGTGCCAGCCTGGGCTTGGCCTTAACTCATGTCCACGGCTGTCCAGGCTGCACTAGCAGCTGCTGCTCCACGGCTGGATCTGACGCCGAGGCAGGAGAGAGCAGACCAGGCGAAGCCAGCGCGTGGGTACTCCGTTTCAGGAAGGGAATTATGTCAATACCCAGCAGCTGGTGCAAACAAAAAACCAAGAAGCTATCCAAAAGACAAGAAACCTGCAACAAGGGTGGAGACTGGATTGTTGTTGTTTGGGATTTGGGGGTTTTTAAGTGTATTAGAAGCCCAGGGAAACTGTTCAGCCAGCAAGTGATCCGGTAAAAGCTCCCCATGGCTTGATGAGAAAGCTCGGAAGACTAAGGGAAAAGTTTGATTTTTTTTTTTTTAATTAAGAAGTTGAAGCTTACTCAGATGAGGAGAACAAGAAAGCCCGTAAAACACGACGGGAGAGATGTAATCTGGAAATTGAGACTAAAAAAATATAAAGACTGGATCAAGGCATGCTAAAATAACAATAGCAAAAAGTTCTTTAAATAAAAGAATAAAAGCTTACAGGATGCTGAGCTCAAAACTGGCAGTTGCAGCTCAGGGAAGGGCTCCTTACCTTTGATAGTTGTGTGAAATCTTCAGCTCGGTGTGCTGGGGCAGCCCAAGAAGCCCACAAAATACTGAGTACCATCAGGATGTATGCTGAAAGCAGAGCAGAGGGCAGCCCTTTTCTGCAGTTAGAAAACATCTTAATTGTTGTACGTAGTTCTGGAATTTTTTGTTTGCAGAAGGATATAGGGGCTATCCAGAAAGGGACAACCAAAATAACCCAAGGGGTAGTGCACTGTGTTAAGAAAGCGGACTGAAAATGCTGAATGTCATCAGTTTGGAGAGGAAAAAGGCTGTGGGAGAATAAGGTCAAGGTTTACAAAATCCTGCAGAAAGTAAAAGAAATTAAAGGCATAACCCGTTACCAAATGACTTCAAAGATGACTAAGGATTCCCTTAAATTCCTTTTTTTAAGTGAAATGAGTTTCCATTCACAAACCCTAGCTAAAATCTGAAATTATTACGGTAAATTAATATCAAATTAAAAATTAATAATTCATTATTAGGTAAATAAAACCTCATTACAAATCCAGCATACCATCAGTGCAATGAGTTCTGTGCAAAACAAAAAGAACCTGGCACGGTCACCTCCAGGAATATCCCCTTGCCGTGGTGCGCACACGTTCCCTCCCAGCACCCGTGGGGCGTTCCTGAAACCTGTAGCACGGCAGCACCTCGGTGGCACTGCTTTTCTTGCAGCTCGGGTGGTGCGCGGCGGCGCTGACTGCGGGATGGAGCGCTGGTTGGGACGCAGATTGTTGTCACTGTTAAACAAATGGCACTGTCACAGAATGAAGTACTTGGGCAAAGGGAGGTGACTTTCTGTAATGCTCTAGCTGTTTGGAGTTGTGATACTCTTGAGTATTTCTGTAGTTGTACTGTCACCTATTTTACTACGATACTTTCATTGAAAATTACATCTTTTAGTACCCGCTGTAATACGTGAGCTACCAAGCAATGCAGCCAACGCGTTGGGCTGTAACGTATCCCAAAGCAAACATACTGCTCCGTCTTAGAAGACCAAGAAACTGCTGCAAAAGCTCTGATGTTTCTTCCTTTTTGTCCCACAAAAAAAAATAATCCCTGTGTTGTATGGAGGGAGAAGAAATATTTATGCAAGTACAGGGTCAAGTTATTCCGGGGCAAAAATAGCTCTGATGGGCTAATACAGGTCCTGTGGGTATTGAACTGCTGTTTCGCGGCAGCCTCGATGGCTAGGAGTGTGGTGTTGTAAGTGCTAAGGGCTTGTACCTGATTTCCTACATAAAATCCTGAACCTTTCCGGTGAGTGCAGACAAATCTCTTCTGAGGGGATTTTGCATCTGCAATGCTTTGGTAGCTTCTGTTCCCCAGAGAATTGTGCCGCTTCTCTTTACGATATTTTCAGATCAGTAACGTAACACGTGTTCGGATTCCGGGTGCATCCTTTTTGCCCCTCTTTGCACCGCGGTTTGCAAAGTGGGATGACATTTCCTAATGGTTTTCCCTTAAATCTTCCAGCCGCCGGGTGAATTCAGTATTCCTGCGGCCTGATGCACAAACAGCCCTCTAAGAGCCCCGAGCCCTGGGTGCAGCCCGTGGGTCCTCCTCAGGCAGCAGCAGCCGCAGCACTTGATACTTCAAAGGGAGTGAGATAAACACAGAATTTTTAATATGTATTTTCCCCACAGAATATGAAACCATGTATTAAAATTGGAAGGGCTTTCACATTCCGGTACGTGGAACTATGTGTGCTGGAAGGACCTTTACCAAGTCACCTAGTAGTTTTTCTTTGTCATGGCCAAATTATTCTCACTTTAAGTTTCAGCTTTCAGAACCGTTGCGAATGTCAGACTCCAGAGTTGTCTTTGACGAGGCAATTGGTGTGTAACCGGCTGTTCTCTCCAAAAATAACACTCCTCTCAGTCTCTGGGTGTCAGGTCTCGGGCTCCCCACTGATCCTTCTGTGCAGCAGCTGATCCTGGAGACCCCTCTAGACAGCCCCAATTAATAGACTTTGCTAATAGCTTCTCTGAATTTTTGATTTTGAAGGAGGAACACGCAGAGGTTGGCTGGCAGAACTTCACGCAGCCGGCTTGCAGGAAACTTCTTGGGCTCCCTGGGTTTTCCTTTCCAGTCTGTGGATTTCCACCTCAGTGCTGCGAGCTGTTGCCTTAGATAAATGTGTGGTCACCCGCCTTGGACACACCTAGAAGCATTACACATGAGTACAGCGACACATTTTTCATCTACTTCAGGAGAAGTTTCCTTTTTAGATGAAATGCCCTGAAATCTATCGAAAAACACGCACAAACCGAGCGTGCCTCAGAGCTTTCGATCAGTTCTGTTCAATTCTCACGCCTCCTCTCCACCGGGCAGCAGCAGAGCTCTGCTCCCTTTTCCTCAGCCACCGAGCGTACTCACTAGGCTGGGCTTGCGGCTCGCAGGAGGTCTGGGAACCGAAGCTGTGATTCTAGAGGACGGGGCGAGCACGGGTGGTACTTCTTTAAGTATTCCTCCAACTGCTTGTGGCTCAGCCCTTCTGAATCACACGCGTATCCACGTACGCAGTATGTATACACACAGAAAGGTCTCTCTCACCAACTATATATATATACTTACATACTTACAAGTGTGTGGATGAATATATTTTGGTATCTAAATTATATATACACGCCATTTCTGTTAATACACTATTAAGGAAGTGTTTTAGGTGTTAATGCTTCTCTTTTAACCCCCTGTCTTTGTCACTGTTGTAAACCAGACTATACTCTCCATGTCCATCCACACACATGTACATGTGTGTATATATATATATGTGCATATATATATATGCATATTTTATATATATATAAAAATCAGCTTCTGAGCTTCAGATGCAAAGTGGGAATACAGTCAGGTCAGATTTTTAAGTCCCTGATTTGTAAAAACACTGTACTTTATCCATTCCATTTTGAAGTTCTTTGATAATGTTTTGCTGGCCACACTTACCGCTTGTATCTGTGGAAGAACACGTGGTTCTTCCAAAAGACAACGTTCCATGTAGAGTTTTAGGTCCAAACCACATTGACGGGTTCCCACACAAGTTTAAGTCTGGACGTATATACAGATCTTAGCAAGCTGAAAGCATTATAATCATCAGCACAGCACCGGCTCTGTGTCGGGTGTCTGAAAGCCAGCTTCTCATCCCTGGAGCTCCTTAAAAAGTTCTCAGATTGTCAGTGGTTTAGCATTAATTATTTTTAAATTATGCTAAACTGTTTTTCTGAAAAACTGAATGTTTAATTCATAAAGACGTTTTCAAAAGAACATTTCCCTGTGCTCCTTGCTTTGGGAACAGCAGTGTCAGAGCCAGAAGATGACTCTCCAGGAGGCGACCGACAGGTCAGCGCACATGAGCTTGTTGGGTTTTAGCGCTTGCCCTTGAAGTCAGAGGGAGACTACCGAAAGGATTCACCCAGAGAGGCTGTGGCAGAAGGCAGGCTGGGGGAGGGACCTGCTTGGACAGACCGCTCGTTTTCACAGGGACGCTTGGTGTTTATAACACAGACCTCTAATTTATTTCAGTTTGACAGTTCTCCAGGCATTAGAGGATGGGCTGAAGAGAGCAGATGCAGATCCGTCAGTGAAAGCTGTTATGATTTGTGGCGAAAATGGGAAATTCAGTGCAGGTAAGACATCTTTCATCAAACAGCCTGAGAAAAAGAGGAAACGCTCTCCAGCATCTCCGTCATGTCTGAAGATTCTCTGCTGTGTAAACAAGTCCAGATTTGGCTGGAAACGGCCACGAGACAGCGAGCTTTTTCTGTTCTGCTGTGCCACAACTGACATGGGGCACACAACAAGCTGGGCTGTCCAGGCCAGAAATAAGCTGGTGTGGTCAGACTGAAATGAGGGACAGCTGCTCATCTTCCTGGTGCCTCCTTGTTCTCCATAGCTTTGTTTGTATAAAATCTCTGGACCATCCACTGGTCTGTTGTATGGAACATACACACCATACCACCTGGAGTGGTGAATAACAGGTCTTCTCCAGCTGTAGAAACCTGGGATGCCAGGGAACTTCTGTGAAGCTCTACATTGCTTGTTAGCAGTAACTTGCACCTAACTGTTCTAGACTCAATGTTTTTATGATGCCAATTGCACGATCATTACAGTTATGATGTATTTTTGTACTTAGCCTTCCCCTGAGCTCTCTGAATAGGCTCAAGGAGCCAGGGTTTTCATGAAGGTGGTCCCAAAAAGGGTCGATTCCTGTTAACCGCTCTCCTGCCAGCAGCATGCTCTGCAAGGACTCGATCACATGTGAGCAGCTATGTTCAGTAGCACAGACTGAAGGATTGTTCCACTCACTCCCTTGCCCACTAATTCCTCTTAATCTCTTTGTGCTCACTCAGGAGCTGACATTCGAGGATTTTCTTCTCCAGAGAGACGTGCTGCGGCCTTGGGCCCCATCGTCTCTCTCATAGAAAGGAGCGAGAAGCCAGTGGTGGCTGCCATTGAAGGCATCGCCTTGGGAGGAGGCCTGGAGGTGGCACTTGGCTGTCACTATCGGATTGCACATGTGAAGGTAACACACACCACAAACTGGGGAGGCTGGTGAAGGCATCGGGACCCATGTACCTATGGCCATGGACAGGGTGAGAGACTGCTCCTGAGGAGCATGTCTTTGCTGGGATCATCTGCCCAGAGCAGAGGGGGCTTTATAGCTACAGGATATGAGTGTCTGCGCCCAGACATTCTTCACTTACAATACCACCCTTGACATGCTTTCATAAATCTTACTAAATAACTAATTTCAAGTCATTTCTAAATACAAAAATTGATTTAGAATCACAGAATCTCCCGAGCTGGAAGGGCCCCCAAGGCCCATCAGCCCAACTCCTGGCCCCACACAGGACCAGCCCAACCACAGCAGATGGCTGAGAGCGTTGGCCAGACGCTGCTTGAACTCAGCCCAGCTCGGGGCGGTGACCACTGCCCTGGGGAGCCTGTGCCAGGGCCCCACCACCCTCTGGGGGAAGAACCTTCTCCTGATACCCACCCTAACCCTCCCCTGGGGCAGCTCCAGGCCGTTCCCTGGGGTTCTGTTGCTGGGCCCCAGAGGGAGGAGATCAGCGCCTGCCCCTTGGCTCCCCCTCGGGAGGAAGCTGGAGGCCCCATGAGCTCTGCCCTCAGCCTCCTCTTCTCCAGGCTGAACCAGCCCAGGGCCTTCAGCCTCTCCTCACACGCCTGCCCCTCCAGACCCTTCCCCACCTTTGTTCCCTCCTCTGGACACTCCCCAACAGTTTTATGCCCTTTTTGTGCTGTGGCGCCCAAACCTGCCCCCAGCACTGGAGGTGAGGCCGCCCCAGCGCGGGGCAGAGTGGGACCATCCCATCCCTGGCCCGGCTGGCCATGCTGGGCTTGGTGCCCCCCAGGACACGGTTGCCCTTCCTGGCAGCCTGGGCACACTGCTGGCTCATGGTCACCTTGCTGTTGACCAAGACTGATAACTAGTAGAATAAGATGGCTGCATAGAAACTTCAGTAACCAAGTGTGAATTTGCCCTAGGTCTCAGTAGTCATTACCTATATTCTGATGTAAATGGCTTAAGGAGTGATTTTTTAAGTTTTTTCCCTTGAATCTCCTCCTTTAAGATTCAGGAATGCTGAACCACCTTTCAGCCATACTTGTTCTCCTTATAGAGACTCTTCACTGCTAGGGCCATCCCCTCGCTTCTGCAGTGTGAATCACTGCTGCTCCATGACAGCGTGGGTTGCTGCCGCAGCATGCAGAGGGATTCTGCATCACTCTGTATGCCACCTGGGGTGGGTGCCGTAAGTAGTGGTCTTAAAGTGGCTCCAGAGCTCTTAAGAGCACAAAGGGAAATGTGCAAACTATTTTATTTTTTTTAAACAAGGCTACAAAATCTAGGTAGATTTTTAAGAGCAGACACCCCCCCCTTCCTGCTGCCCATGGCTTCTTTGCCATAACCTTACTAAAAGTCAAGTGCACCAAGAGCCATGTGAAGGAAACACATTTGAAGGAAGATGAGGGAAGAGTTCAGTACCAATTTTCCTTTGTTAAACTTCCAAGAACTAGAGTCGGGAGGGAACAGTTAGGTCAGAGTGCCCTCCAGCATTTGGTAATGACTGCTCAGAAGCATGAGGTCACACATGCCTCGCTCTGGGGGATGCTGTTGGCCCCACAGCCCTCCTCCGGTGCTGTGCTAGCACACATACATCCACTGAAAGGTGATGTTGTTCCTCTGCGTTTGTACGCAAATTCTTTAAACAGTTGAGCAGGCTTTTGTCTTAAACACCTTACGTGGCAAAAAGCGAGGGTGAAGTTTCTGTGTAGAAGTTTTGAGGCTTCCTAGAGGAGCAATGTGTGAACCAGGTCTGCTTGTCTTTCCTCTGCTCTGCTCAGTTTGTAATTATCTCTCGTTCTGATCAGATTTATTGTTGGATTTGACTTCATTTTAGGCCCGGATGGGTTTGCCAGAGGTCACCCTTGGGTTACTTCCAGGTGCTGAAGGCACTCAGCGACTACCCAGACTGATTGGGGTACCAGCTGCTCTGGATATAATCACTACAGGTAAAGTGCTGTGCCTTGGCCTTGCTCTCTATATCAGAATATGGCATTGAGTCATAAAATCTTTAAGGTTGGAAAAGACCTCTGAGACCATCAAGTCCAACCGTCAACGCAACCCCACCATGCCTACTAACCCCCTGTCCCGCAGTGCCACGGCTACACTCTGTCTGAACCCCTCCAGGGATGGGGACTCCCCCCTTGCCCCAGGCAGCCTGTCCCAATGCCCAAGTCATACCATTTTTGGTCTAAGAACCATGAATTTCTTTTACCTGTGTAGCTCCTTGGGTTGAAGTTTAGCTTGTTTCCACTAATGATGGGCTAGGAAAGGGACATATGTGCTTCTGAGGCATGGAGTTAGTCATGCATTTTATGTAGCTGGTGATGAGCATGTCATTTGAAGCCAGCTACCCACAAGTTATTTGATCAGATGGAAAAGAGTGAAGGTGCCCATCATGCCCCACTGCAGTCACCTTATTCCTCTTTTTATCACAGGAAGACACATCCCAGCAACCGAAGCACTGAAGCTGGGCTTGGTTGATGAAGTTGTGGAAGAAAACACAGTTGAGGCAGCAATTCACTTCGCAAACAAAGTGATTGGTGAGGAAAGAATTGTAGCAATGCCAGGAAATAATTGGTGCTGTTTCAGGGCTGGAGAGAGTCAGAACAAAACCCACCAGTTTGTTCTAATTTATATGCTCCATTCATTGGGCTTGGCATCCAGATAAGATAGAATTAATTGCAGAATTTGTTTTCTGTTGTCTAAAGTGAAGAACTCAGATACTGGAGAGCTGCAGAAATTCAAGTCAGGATTCAGAGAACAGATACATAGCAAGTCCTCCTGCTTCTTAATTATATATCCAAGCTCACATGCTCCTCTGGGCTGCTGCACTCCACTGATTTTGAGGAGCACGTGCTCTTTCTATACATAGTTTTGGACCACAGCTGGTATCATGTGTTCTGGTTGCACCATCAGTAATGGCTGATGGAAAGTAACTTTCTCTCTCTGGGGAGGGGCTGGCACATCCTCAGCCCAACTTAATGATCCACGAGTCTGGGGTGACTCTGTCCCTAATCCTTTAGCTGCTGTGTAAGAAAATGGCCTATGGAGAGAGACTTCCAACCACCTTAGAAATAACAAAATCAAATTCACTGGAGTTACCATGGGAAGAGGAACATCCCTTGTGCAGCATGAGGAGCACCGCCTTGAAAGAAAGCAGGATATTTTCCCACCACTAACCTCACTGTAGGAGTGAACAGACCACTGACATCCACCAGGATTTTCTCTGGAGCTCTGTCACAACGAGATGTGTGCAAGGAAGCAAAAAATCCTTTCTGCATTGTTCACATGGCCTCTATAGGCGATGCTTTTCCAAGCTGGGCTGCTGCTTTTGCTCCTGCCGTTCTCTTCACTACAAAGCAAGCCCTTTCTTCTCTGTGGGTGCACTTCTCCTGTGCTAGAAGTTGAAGCAGCTTAAGCTTTGTCCTAGATGACAGTGCACCCTAGTTCTAAGAGAGTTCAATGAATGGGCTGTTCTTAACGATCAGTGCTGCGCGTAGCTCCCTACGCCTTGAGATTCACCGGGTAGGTGCAAAAGGGCATTCTTTGGCCAGGTTTTCGGTCAGAGCTGCCCGCCCTTCTCGCCGTATTCATCCTGCAGTATTTTTGGGCTTCGTTTTTAGTGCAGAATTGATGACACAAGCAGTCCTCTTCTCTTGCCCTACATGTAATCAGACAATTTAAATATAGTTCTTTAGAAAGATGTACTTCACTATGGCTTCTAAGAAAAACGACGATACTTTGGTTAGCTGATTTTGTCGGTTTTGAATGAGAACTCTGTTCCTCCATCTGTTGGGAGAACAGTGAAGTATTATTGCTCTTCTAGGCAAATTAACCCAAACAGCATTCGCTCTGATGTACCCTCTGGGCTTCTGAATGATGCCCTGCATGAGATCTATACCAGCACTGATGGCAGCACCACTGTATCATAACATGAGTTAATAGATACATTGCTAGAACTGGCAAACCAGCACGCATTCTGGATTTCAACAAATTGGGTGCAGATTAGATATTTTTATGCTTATTTCTCCTGTGACAGACATTGTGCAGTAGTTGATGGTTGTGAAAGTCAGCTTGACCTGAGATGAGAACTTCAGGAATGAATCACTGAGCACACTATTCCTCACGTGTGTGACACGCTTTCCGGAACTTCCGCCCGCTGCCGGCAAATTCCTCTTCTGTAGTTTCATCTTCACTGGAAATTGTCACTGCCAAGAAACACTTTTTTGAGAATTGTATAAGCACGAGGGTCCTAGCTGGGTGTTCAGCAGGTAGCCTGTCCTGGTCTTACTCATTGTTAGTGGCAGATTTTCTATCTGTTTATTGCTGGTTTGATTACCCCAGTAAAAACAAGTAATGTCACTGAAGGTGTGTCACATCACACTATATACCGACTCCAACAGGACTTTAAAAATGCTTTCAGGCTTTCCAACAGCTTTGCTGGCTTTTACAGTACGTGCTTTGGCAGTGAAAACACTGGCAAGTCAGCTACTCTTTCTTTCTTTCTTTCTTTCCTGCTTATAAAGTTTCTCCTTAGACCTTGCAGAAGACCATGAAAAGTTCTGATCACCATTTAGCTTCAGGTGGCCTGATCTTTTGAGAGGATGGTGTACCCAGAGTCTGTATGTTCCTTTTGAGTCTTTCCTGGCTTTGGCCTTCGCCTAAAGCTACCATGATTCTCCTGCCATAAAGGCAAACCAGCGCTTTTCGTTCTCTACGTCAAGCCCTAACCCAGGGCTGCAGAAGAGATGACGGTCCTGCACAGCCGGTCTGGGTTTTGTTCACACTGAGTTCTGTTTTCAGGGAACACTTTGCAGATAATAAAACCAGAGACAGAGTTGCACAAAAAACACCATCACAGAAGTCTGCTGTCTCTGTGGCGTGCAGCATTTTGTTTCTAATGAGATTATTATTTTTTTTTAAACATGAGGCTAACAATCGCTGGCTTCTTCCAGAGCAGTCTGGCTATACAGCTAGCTTTGTCACTGTGGAATTTCTATTCCTGGGAAGGCTGTACTGCAAGCTAAGTCTCAAAGATCAATGCAGAAATTATTTTCTTTTAAAGCTTTCTCAGCGCTGGAGCTGCAGTGTCTCATGGCGAGAGACCAGTCTCAGATGACTGGCCTTGCTGGAGCAAGGGCCCTTGATTATTGCTTCGATACGCTGCCTTTATGGTAGGTACGTTGGGAAAGCACTGTCATACTTCCCTGTGGATTATTCCTAATGAAAAACACCTTCAAAAGGAGTTCTGAAACGGGCCTGCAGGAATACACAGAGGCAGTGATCGATCCTGAGTTAAATTTTTCGTTGGAAAACAGTAATTGTATGTCACAGATAGGAAGCCTTCTTCAGGCAAAAGAAAACATCTTCACTTTTGCAGGCATTTTTAAGAAAGAATAGGAGCTAGATCCTTGGAGAACGATCTTTCAGTAAGTGTGCTTGATACCTGCACGAATTCAAAGCTGCATTACATCACTTGTCCACCGGATGGCATCACAAAATTGAAAGTTTGCTGTAATTGGCTTGTGGCAGGCAGCACCTTGCAGCTTGGAGTGCCCAGCTCTTGCTGGCCTGCCGTAGTCTTCCTCGGCTGGAGGAGAAACTGGCCGCTGATCCTCTGGCAGCAGACTTCTGTGAGGCTCTCCCTTCATAGATAACCATCCCTTGCTTTCTGCTTGACCTTTATCATCATCTCGGAGTACAACAGCATCAATGGCTTGCCCCAAAGAGCCAAGGGAAATCGGTTCAGTTTGGACTAGCTCAGGCCCCGCAGGTATTAAACTCCGCCTGGAAAGACGATTATGAGTTTCTGACTGTAAGCCACCTCGGAGTAACTGTGCAGGAGGCACGTGTTTCTTCTGAGTCTCGTAAAACCCAAAGGAGTAACAGATTTTGCTGTTAGGTAATTGCATGCTTTAAATGGAGGCTGCTGGATTTAGGCTTTCGGTTACAGTTGCAAGGGCCTTTAGTGCGTCATCTCTGGCAAGATGTACAACAAAGATGTTTTAATCTCTCTCCAGGGCTCGTGATTCTGGCTGCCAGCTTCTTTGGGCAGAAGGTCTAGCAAAGTGTCCTTTGGACACAACCAGAGCTTGCGAAAGGTCTGGCACAGGCTGGGCTTGTCCCTGGCAGGTCGGGGACCATCGCAAGCCTGAGGAGCAGGGTCCAGGTTCAGCTCCGTTTCTCAGAAATTCATAATCTGTGTGCTGTACCAGGAGGGCTGTTAGGCTCGCCCTGCCTCCTCCTGTGGACCCCTGTAATATCTCCAGGGTTTGCAGCTCTGGGGTGATTATTTTACTTTTTTTTTTTGCTTTAAATAACAGAGTATTTGATATTGCTTTCTTACATGTTGCTTTTTACTGATAGAAATTGTATAGATTGAGGTGTCCTTTGTGCCACCTGGACTACAGACCCTAGTAAAACAAAGCAGGTAGCTGTGCTAGCTCCCGTGTGTACGTGGATGCTGCTTTTCCCTGCAGCACTGGTGTCTGATACTGTTCATCGTGTTCCTGCTGCTTTCATTTCAGAAATCAAGCCAAGGTGTCCCACACGGATCTCTTCTTCCCTGGTTTGGATTCTGATCATTTTTGATACACCCCTTACTAGCATTGCAGAAGCAAAGGCACTGTGTGGAGATGCTGTAGAAATACTTCACGAAATCTGTGTACCTTACAGCTAAATGAGACTTTAATTACAGGACTCTGAGGACAGTTACTTTTCTTTTCCACTCCAAGTAACTGTCTCATGTCCCCCATCAGTATTTGTGCTTACTGAAGACCAAAGGCTCCCAGTAGTATTCCTTTCTTACCAGTTCTGCAACAGAGATGTTGTGTGAAGTCCGTTCATCTGCCCAGTCTTAAGTGGCCTTCCAGCCATCAGGTCTGCTTTCTGGAACAAACCTCGGGTTGCCTCTTGTGGTGGAACAAAACCCACTATTTAAGTCCTAAATAAAAGACTGTGGATAAAGAGCATTTATGGGTTAAAACATACACTTAAGGGAAAAACAAAGGATTTCAAAATAAAGGAACATTATCCTGACTAGATCCTGCAATACTGATGCAAACTATATCCACTGCCAATGTGAAAACATCATTTTTATGAACTGCACTTACAAGGGAAGCTACTTACACAGTGAGAACTCAACTTCTAGTGTTCTCTGAAAGGCTTCAGTTAAAAAGCCTGGGCTCCAAAGCCTGTTATTTCAGGAAATCAGTAACTCATCCTGGAAATTCATATTTCTGTCTCTCTCAAATATTGCTAAGTCTTGAAGGAAGAGCTAGAGTCACAACACGTTCTTTGGGCAACCATGATTGCGGTGCTGCCGTTGTTCCCGCTCTTCAGTGGCCTGCGTCTGAACTGCTGACGCACTGCTGCTTTTCCAGCTCGGACAGCAGGACGAGAAAGGGGAGCTGGATGCAAGATGCCGCCTTTTAAAGAGGTGTGCTCCTGTGGCAGAGCTCGTATAAGAGAAGCTAGGGCAACGAGACTGTATGCCAGAGAGCTTCTTGCATAAGGTTCTTGTTAGAGGGGGCCCTCTAACAAGAGGGATGCCCCCATCCTGCTTTGGTGGCAGTCCTGGGTGCTTCTGGGAACAGCACCGTGGCAGTCAGCGTAGTAGCATCGCTACAGGTAATGATCTGGATGTGGCTACGATAACAAAAGGGCCTTTGTGAAAATGTTGGAATAATGAGATATGTCCTGAATTTCTGATCTTGTTCCTCCACGGTCTTTACTGAGGCCAGCTGCCAGTAGGAGCATGGGAACAGCCTGGGTATGGCCAGAGATGGCCAGCAGGCACCGAGGTGTGTACTTCTGAAGAGGATGGAGAGAACTTCAGCACTGAAATGTAACTAACTTCTCTCAATTAAAATCCTTTCTAGGTATCACCATAGCAACCTCTGTCTGTAATGAGCCTTATGTATTTGTGTGGCTGCTTGATTCACCCCGTGCTGACACAGAAGTGTGAACTCTCCCTTGTTATTCATTTGCTCCCCAACTCACGCTGTGTGAGCTGTCCTCTTGGTTAGTCCCAAAGTGAAGGGAAGGACTCCTGCTGTCAGGGAAGAATTGAAGTCAGGGTTTATTTCCCACTCCCGTATAAATGCCTGGGTCAGGACCCCGGCTGGAATGTGTCTGGCTAGCAGAGTCAGCCGGGCACCGAGTACTAAACAATACTGGAGGAGAACTTAAGTGCTGAAGCTTGTGGGAAGAGCCATATGAATAGAATAGAGTAGAATAATTAAGGTTGGAAGAGACTTCAAGGATCATCCAGTCCAACCGTCCCCCCCCCACCTATTAACCACTAAACCATGTCCCTCAGTACCACGTCTGCGGCAGCTGGGACTGTGGAGCAGGACTGGAGAAGTCACGGCATTCTGTGTAGCTGAGGAAAGGAAGGGGAGAATTACTTCTTTGAAATTGAAATCTTGCTTTTTTTGAAGTCTGAGAAGGGACTTGAAAAAAATCTTAATTGCCAGAGCAAACAGAAAGCTGAAGAGAAGCATCAGACACTTTAGTTCTGGCCGCAGATCGCTGTGCGGTGCAAGGCCTAACGCAGTGAGCGTAGGAGGAGGGAGCCAGACTGTGTTCCCAGTCTGCGTAGAAAAGGGTGCAAGCCTGTAGTCTTCCACATGTGGATGCTTTGTTCTCTGACTCTGTTTTTCTACCCCCAGGCCAGCCACTGGGCCCCCGCAGGCTCAGCCTGAAGCCAGTTCCAAAATTGCCCGACATGGAAGCGTTTCTCAGTGAGGCTGTTGTGAAGGTGAAGAAACAGGCCCGCGGGTGCCTGGCTCCAGAGCTGTGCTTCCAGGCAGTGAAAGCCGCCACAGAGCGGCCCTTTGCGGAAGGCGTCCGGAAGGAGCGGGAGCTGTTCAACGTCCTGCTGACGTCAGGCCAGGCGCGAGCGCTGCAGTATGCTTTCTTCGCGGAGAGAGGGGTGCAGAAGTGGACAACACCCAGTGGAGCTTCGTGGAAAAGTGCTTCCCCTCAGCCCATCCGCAAAGCGGCTGTGATAGGTAAGGAAGGAAGAAGCTGTTGCGGTTGCTGACTGCCGAGCCAGCAGCAGAGCTGAAGGGGGGGGTGGGATGAGTATGATGGGGCTTTACTCCTGGCAGGAGGCTGAACTGGGGTTCCCCAGCAGTCACTCGCCAAAGTCACTGGTACCCAGCACAGGCAAAGATACCCCACGCCAACGGTGGCACGCCAGGAGGGAAGCTGTCACTGCCTCGCTCAGAAATTCAGAGGGCAAGTCACATCCCGCTAGGTTGTTACCTGGTGCCACCTCTTCCTTTGGAAGGGTAACTCCCTCTCGCTTTGGAGACAGCTTCATCTGTGGACCGTAAGCAGTCTGTTCCCTTTTAAATACTGCTAGGATGAGTCCTGGCTTTGTTCCATGTTCTAAGCAGGTTTGCATGAAATTCTCCTCCTCCTGGTCTAGCTCTGTACTGCAAGTGCATGTGCACAGAGTCACTCAGGGATATATTAATATAAAAATGTTTTGACAGCTGTATTTTAAGAAGATTTCATCTCACTGGGATCCACTCCTGCCATTTTGTAGCCCAGCAAGATAATGCCTTCATTAATTTTTTATAAGAACAATTTAAATAAAACCTTTGATGCACTGCTGAGATTTAAAAAAAAGTATCTTTCAGCTCTGCCTGTTGATAGCAGCTCTCAAAAAATGGTTAGAGAAGTAATGGAGCACTTGGAAAACATCCATTCTGTTTCAGAGAAAGCTCACCACATCAACACTGCTCTTTCTGGATACTTCTCTGGCCACTTGTGCTCTGAAAGCTGATTTCAGGCCATAGAAACTTTTTTGTTTGTTTGTTTGAAGTTCCCTTCTGTTCGTTAGCTGCCATGTCATATTTTTGATGAAAATGGTTTTTAGACATTGGTCCACAAACCTTGTGAGGAGGATCCGTGGCTCTTACAGCATTCAGGGAGAGAGGCATGAATTATTGTCGTGTGAATTGAAGAGCACAGTACTCTGGACACACGCAATCCCAGATGGGTCAGTCCTGCAACATCTGCTTCAGCAGGAAAGGCTTGTGTTGAAGTTCCATACGAACAGCCAGGTGACCAGAATGGGCATTCTGTGCTACACGCTGGTACATCACGCTGGAATAGTACATTTGCAAAGTCCCAGTTACACTGACAGTTTAGCCAGAAGGCCTGTTTAGATCAGATCTGCTTCTTTTGGTGCTGTAAGTGAGCTGGAGGGGATTCTAAGGACAGACGCAATTTCTATTTGAAAGTTTCTAGTAGTAGCACAGTCTGCATCTTACTTCCAAACTCAGCTGGCTGGGCTACATCTGCCATCCATGGGATGAAGTATTTGCATCCCATCTCCTGACAGGTTTCTGAATTCTGCTCTGAAACTGCCCGAACCCCTCGGTGTCAGTGGGTTCGTAGCTGGTTACAGGCAGTGCTTACATTAACCCATGCTTGTTCAAGAAAATACGTGAACTAAGCACTTGGATACTTTTGCTGCGGAGCACAGCCTGTCACCCCCGGTCCTGTCATGACTTGGAACTTCAGCACTTCCGAAAGCACACATAGCCAAAGTGGGAACAGTATTCCAGGAGTCATTATGCTAAGGCCAAGTACCAAGATGTTTCCTCCTTGCTCCTACTTAGTATGCGCAAGGTAACAGCCAACTTTCATATTAGCCATGTTCAACACATCCTGTTCCTTGGCTGCTGGCAGGGAGCAGCTGCACCCAGGGATGGTGAGCCAAGGGCAATAACACCTCCCGGGGAACAGAACCACAGAATCTTTGAGGCTGGAAGGGACCTCTGAGTGTCATCTTGTCCAACCCCCCTGCTCAAACAGGGCCACCTAGAGCCAGGACCATGTCCAGACAGTGGGTTTTTTCAGTACTCCAAGGATGAAGACTCTACAACCTCTCTGGGCAACCTGTGCCAGTGCTCAGTCACCCCCCACAGTAAAAAGAAAAAAAACTTGATTTCTTATGTTCAGATGGAACCTCTCATGTTTCAGTTTGTGCCTATCGCCTCTGGTCCTCTCACTGGGGGCCACTGGAAAGAATCCGGCTCCATCTTCTTTACACCTTCCCCTCCAGGATTTATATACATTGGTGAGATCCCCCCCAGTCCTTCTCGAGGCTGGAGTCACAGCACACTCAGCCTTTCCTCTGGAAACATGCTCCAATCCCTTAATCACCTTAGCAGCCCTTCACTGAACCCACTTCTGCAGCTCCGTAGGACTCTTGTACTGGGGAGCCCAGAACTGGAGCCAGTACTCCAGGTATGGTCTCACCAGTGCTGAGCAGAGGGGAAGGATCACCTCCCTCGACCTGCCAGCAAGACTCCTCCTAATGCAGCCCAGGATACCATTAGCCTTCTTTGTCACAAGGTCACATTGCTGCTCATCATCAACTTGGTGTCCACCGGGACCTCCAGATCCTTTTCTGCAGAGCTGCTTTCCAGCCAGCCAGCCCCCAGCATATACTGGTGCATAGGACTATCCCTCCCCAGACACAGGGCTTCACAGTTCTCCTTGCTGAACTTCGTGAAGTTCCTATCAACCCATTTCTCCCTCTGGATGGCAGCACAACCCACTGCTGTATCAGTTACTTACAGTACCTGAGCAAGGCAAGCCCAGACACCATGGCCAGGATCTACTAGAAGTATAGAAGATCAAGCAAAGTTCACGTGACAATGCAGACCCAAAGTAAATTGGGAAGCCGGTCTGCAGGCTGAGGTCTGGATCAGCAGCAAGACACCAGAACTTCTTCCTCCCACAGAGCGTAGGAGGGAACCAAATGCCTAGGGCTGAGCTTAAATGGGGCCGTGAGGCCGATGGGCAGCTCGTGTGGTGGAGGCTCCAGGTGTAGCTGCTCAGGGGCATTAGAGCTGATCAGTGCACCCTGGCACTTGCCGGGACTCCTGACGCCCTGTCGGAAGCACTGCTGCTATCAGCACACCCCCCAGCCATACCCTGCTTTCCTTGTGCCAGGTGTTCGTTTTATACTTCATTTGATAAGTGACATCTGTTTTGGAGGTTATTGATCACCTGCTTTTGCCTCTGAATCCCACGCCATATGAAGTGTCACTTCACCCATCTCAAGCTTTCCATCACTTCCTTTTGCCACCCCGCTGTGCTTTTTCTCCTTCCTCTGGAAGTTTTTCCTCCTATTTTGCCTTTGGACATCGGGGAAATTGCAAGTCCCTTAGGGACAGGCCTAGAACCTGCCAACACAACTGCATTTTTTCTTTCAGGCTGCTGGAACAAAGAGCCATTCCCCAGCCAGTGCCATGCCGTACAGAATCTCATAATTTCACGTTCTCAATCTCAAGTACATTCTTGCAGCACCAGAAACCAAAATCTTAGGGATGATTTTTGAGGAACGGACACATTTTAAAATAGTGCTGCTCATCCATGCAAGTATTGAGTCAGCCCAGGTGATCCAGGGTCTCTCTGTTTTCACTGCGGAGGGGGCAGTCAGAGCAAGGTGGTGCACCCATCTTGGAATGTCAGAAGTCACGCAGACCCCATTTTCCAATAGGCGCTGTTTCTCATGCTAAACCCATGTTGCATTATGCTGCTGCTTCCGTCTTTCATCGCTGCACGATGGGAAGCAACTGAGATCACGTTGACTCCCTCCTCCTTCAGAACCTTCTCCACAGGCACGGAGGGCCTTTCGGGTACGGAAGCAGTGCCATGAATGCGAGGAGAGCCTTGCTTTGTGGCTCCCCTGTCCATCCAACATTAGCAGGAACGTGTTGGAGGGAGCTGCCACATTGCCTGCTGGCTATGTCTTAGATTCAACATCAAGGATGCTCTGTCATTTTTGTGGGCGTGCTTGATAGACAGCATTGCTGATGAACTGGCAACCACTCCTGTGCAGTGCTGGCTTCCCATCAGCTGCCTTTCCCAGCAGTTTCCTTGCTGGAGGACTGATAAGCGGGTAACACCAGCGCTGTGGGATCCCTCCTGGCCCTGGCCCAGCTGTCCTTGTGTATTCAGCCACATGCAGCATCACCTATTTCATCTGCTTCTGCTTGTTCTGAGCTCCTGGCTCCCATCTCTTTCCACTTGCTCTGGTTCCTCATGGCCCAGAGTCCTTCCCTATTGCTGCTGCAGTCTTCCCACAGCTCCCTGCTTGCCTTGACTATCGCAGTATTTCTGCTTGAAATTAATACCCTGAAACAGAGAAGGCAGCAGCTCCAGTCAGCAGCAGTCCACCACCGCCAATTGCTCATTGCTGTTTTTAACAGAAAATCTGGAACAGCCTTTGCATATTTTTACCAATCTATAAAGTATTATTTCCTTTGCCTGGCATTTTAAAGTCCAAATATTCATTATAGTTCAGAATATTTTCCACTGCTCTGTATTTCTCTAGTGTGTGTGACTGTACGTGAGTTGCTTTGAACATATCTCAAGTTAATTTGTTTGGAAATTTGTTTTTAAAGTCCTTCAATTAATTTTGCCTGATTTTTCATATTCTAAGTACCTCATGTGACAGATCAATAATTAACAGTCATTATTCACTCAGCTTGCCCACCGAATGGATTTGTCATATCCATATTTGGCCTGAAATTACATGGGTTCAAGTATAGTTTTATTTATATGTCAAAGCTACATTTCAAAGCAAAAGACCAGAAGCAAGGTGGCTAGACACTGTTCTTTTTCCTGAAGCAGAATTCAGTCCTCTTTTCAAAGATGTACCTTGGGCATGAAAGATGGCAGCACAGCTCTGAAAACTGTCCCTTGCGTGGAAGATAAGAATATAGGCTTTTTTCATGGTTTGGGGAAAGCAAGAGCACTACTGAGGAAGAAAATGGAACGTAGAGTAGAAATTCTGGAGCAGTTCCTAGCTGTGTTCTGGTCTGTGAGTTCTGAGCTGAGCACGCGACATTTCCCTTTCTCTTTCTTCTGCAGCCTTCCACACCTCTACGGCCCAATGATTCTCTACCATTTTTTTCTGCTCTAATATATTCTTCCCCAAGATCACTCGGCTTCAGAAAATTGAAATGGGGAGTCCTCAGAAATGCTTCTTTCCCTGCTAGATAGCCAAATCTCTCCATAGTTTTATAGCCCAGTTTTGAACAATATTTCCAGGGGAGTCATGCTGTGCAAGCTCTAATGTAACAAAACCCTTGGGGCTTTCATTACTCTCTCTGCCAGCTTCATTAAACATCATTTCATACAGACCACTGAAGAGTTATGTAGTAAGTTGAGAGACAGCTTTTCTAGGTCAGAAACAAGCTTGGCAAGCTCATATCTTATCTATAAGTCTATTCCCGTGGCCTGGAAAGTGGAGTATGTACAGGCGTGTATGCCTGTCTGTCATGGGATGGCTGAAACCTAGACGGGGGTATTCGTGCTACCCGCGGGCGAAAGCCGATGGGAATCGGCTGACACCGCTGCAGAGCTGCCCTTGAAAAGGAGGCGGGAGAACCGCTGCTCATGGAAGAAGTTTTGTTGTAGGAAGAAGCAGAAAGAACTGCTGAGATTTCAGTCATGAGACTGAAGGTGAGAGGAAGAGATGTTAGTAACGCCCAGGATGTGTGCGCCATTTCTTTAGTAGAGCTTGGAAGTTTTGGGGAGAAACCCCAGGTCTCCACCCTGGAAGGGAAGAAGAGACTTCAGGAGGGAGCCATGAAGAAACCAGCTGTGGAACTGTCGCAAGAGAGCCTTAAAGATGGGGCCGGACTTGGTGGGTTTGCATGAGGTGGTGAGATACCCTCCCGCGCTGTCTGAGAAGAAAGCAGTCCCTTTAGAGCACCAGAGAGAGGGAACAAACTGTCCCTAACGGTCCCCTGGATGTCCCATGTCCATGCCTCTGAGTACCCAGTGTGGAGGGAACAGCTATTTGTGGTTGGGGTTTTTTTCAGTCAGCAGACCATGGGCACTGAAATACCAAGAACTGATTCATGTTATTCCAGGTTTATTTTCAAATTAGGTTTTAGTAGTACTTGATTATGAAGTAGCAAATCTAATTTCCTAGAAAGGAACTTGAGCATTTGCTTGGGACTGTAATGGTTTACAAGCAGGCTGCCAGATAGTGCTGTCTGTAAAAGCGATGTTCTTGCAGCTAAGCAGGGAATGTTTTCGATGTCTTTCATGTACACAAGCCGAGGGTGGACAGAGCTACACCACGGGTGTGTAGCTTGCTGGAAAAACATGCTACCTTGTTTGACCTTGCCTGTTGGAACTTTAACTGATGACAATTTCAGCTCTTCTTCACAAAGCTGCTTTAGACAAATTTTTTAATCCCCTTGTTTCTGTTTATTTGTTTAGCTGAGTTTCATTTGTAAACCTGGGATTAAAAAAGTCATTTTTACAGAATTATAACAGACCTGCACTTTGTCTGGTTGCTGCTTTATTTAGGATATTAATAATCCTCCCATTCAGATGTTTCGCACTTTTAAAGCTGGTGACATTGTGCTGACCTTCTCTTACTAGTTTGTATTGATGGAGTCTGAAAAGCCTCCGTCACGGGAGGGCAGGTTAAATAGTGTGAGGTGGGCATCAAAGTGCAAGCGGGCAGCTTCGGTTAATGCACAGCGGGCAGAGCCGGAGGACGGGCTCAGGAGGAGGTAAGGGAACAAGCAGCAATCTCTACACTGGTATTCCTGGGGGTATGAGCTGGTCCTGGCTCATTTATGGACCTTGGAGAAAAAAAGTACAGCTTGAATGGCTGCTCGGTTACAGGAATTCCAGGCAAGCACTTTGACTGTGGTTGGACAGAGGAAGGCAGTGTCTGAGAATCTTCAGAAGTTAGGACTGGCCTGTGTTGGGGGACTGGGAGAGTTCCCAGTGGGCAGAGATGCCTGATGTAAAGTATGAACTGCAAGCAAAAGGCTGCTGATGTTCCAGCGTGATTAAAAAGGAGGTAGAAGATGTCGAAATCTGCATTAAGAACACTGTGTTAGTTCCGTCCTGTTTGACCTGGTGACAGGAGACATACAAGACGTTAAAGACAAAGTTTAGAGACTATCAGTGTCCAAGGTCAGCTGAATTTTGTTTGCTTCAGAGATTATGCAGGGAAGTGCAGAGGCAGAAGAGGAAGGGCACAAAGAGGAAGCTTTGGAAGGAGGGAGAAACCAATTACCTGAGCTTTGCTGGTGTTAAAATCTCTGGTGTGGTGTGTTTGCTTACTCTACTATTCTTTTGATGAGTGCCCATGAGGACCATCTGGCAGGAACAGAGAGGCACCGATACCCTCAGGGCGACGCCTGCTTACGAAACTGCCTGCTAGAAGGCGTGAACAGGGCCGAAGCTGAAACTCAGATCTCCTGCCTTTGATCCCCAGGTTCTATCTCTTAAGCGATGCTGGCTCCATAAGTATAAAAATTTGCAGGGAGAAGACATGGATCACACGGCCTGCACATGCTGGAGTGAATCCCGCTGATACTTCGTAAGCTTGAGAGGATGTTAACTTGCCTTTATGCTACCGTTTTTCAAACAATGTAGGCTCACCGAAAGGAAGCATTCACCATCCCTCTTCCCAGGCTTCAGTTCTTCTGTTATCTGTGCACCACTGATTTCGCATAGGCTTCCGCTTTTTATCCTGCAGATACAAAGGAAGTGCTACTGTCAAGTGATTAATTGTAACATTTTCTCTTCATAGTGTCTGATTCTGTCTCACTCTCATCCCTAGGGCTGGGAACAATGGGCAGAGGCATTGTGACTTCCCTGGCTAAGGCCAACATACCTGTGGTAGCCCTCGAGCAGAACCTGGAGCATCTGAACGCAGGAAGAAAAGCTGTGATGCTCCTTTTGGAACATGAGGCTACGAAAATGGAGCAGGGTGCCCAGACCCTGGATTTCCATAACCCTGCACGTCTCCAGTTCACTGTGGACTTTGATGTGTTGCATGATGTAGATCTAGTCATTGAGGCTGTGTTTGAGAACATGGCACTAAAGAAGGAAATATTTTACAAGTTATCAAGAATTTGCAAGCCAGGGGCCTTTCTGTGTACAAACACATCAGCCCTGAACATCGATGAAATAGCTTCTGCCACGAGCCGCCCACAGCAGGTCATTGGCACGCACTTCTTCTCCCCTGCTCATGTGATGAGGCTATTGGAAATAATCTATGGCCGTCACACATCCCCCTCTGCCATTGCCACTGCTATGCAGCTAGCCCAAGTGCTGAAAAAAGTTGGAGTGGTGGTAGGGAATTGTTTTGGGTTTGTTGGGAACCGAATGATGTTTCCGTACGTACAACAGGCAGTTTTCCTTTTAGAGGAAGGAAGCAGACCAGAAGCTGTAGATCAGGTTCTTGAAGATTTTGGGTTTAAGCTAGGACCTTTCCGAATGTCTGATCTTGCTGGGCTGGATGTGGGCTGGAGGTCTCGAAAGGGCCAGGGTCTCACCGGAGCCTCACTGCCTCCCGGAACACCTGCCCGCCAGCGGCACGGCCATCGCTACAGTCCGCTGCCTGATCTCCTCTGTGAGAACGGCAGGTTCGGCCAGAAAACTGGCAGAGGCTGGTACCAGTATGAGAAGGCTGGGGGCAGGACAGCCAAGCCAGATCCATGGCTTCACAATTTCCTGGCCCAGTACAGAGACACCCATCACATCAAGACCCGCTTTATAGACCAGGAAGAAGTCCTGGAGCGGTGTTTGTTTTCCCTCATCAACGAAGGGTTTGAGATCCTGGCTGAGGGAATAGCAGCTGGCCCAGAACACCTGGATGTCATTTATATCAATGGCTATGGGTGGCCGAAGCACCGGGGTGGCCCCATGTTCTACGCTTCCACCGTTGGGCTCCCTCGCGTTCTGGCTAAACTGCAGAAGTACTCCGAGGCCCACCCTGACGTGCCTGGGCTACGGCCCAGTGCCTTCCTGAAAAAGCTGGCAGCTATGGGGAACCCTCCCCTCAAAGAGTGGATGTCCCACCAAAGCCGGCAGAGCAACAAGCTGTGATTCGTTGGTGCCTGCTCTATAATTCAGCGGAGGCTGATCTCACGAAACACGTGCTCTAATTGCACTGTCTTTTCCAATCAAAACCAAAGAGCTACAGGCTCGTACACAAGGCACTGACCTTCCCGGGCCTTTGCAAAGAGTAACTCTGGCTGATGATTGATCTCAATCTCCTCTCGCTGCAGGTAACCACTGCCATCACCCACCGTCCCGCCGCCAGCCTTACCCACCAGGTTTGCACGTCGCTGTGTAAAGGCTCCTCTCATTTTGCTCTGCCTTCAGCTCTTCACAGCTGTACATTTCTTCCAACCTGTCTTTGTGGGAGGGAGGGAGCAGCACCCACCGCCCGCAGAGCAAATCGGGGTAGAAGAGAGATGGCCACAACTCACCTGAGACTGACTGGATCTACCAGGTCCTGCCCTAAGTCTAGTTCCCAGGTTGCTGAGGGCCAGCTCCCCTGGATTCCCTGGCGCTCCCAGAGGCAGCCAGCTGGAGCCTGCTCCCTTCCCACTGCTGGGGGCGCGGTGGCACGAGGGGCACAGCATCTTCCGGAGGTCAAGTTGCATGGGCTGGAGAGAGCAGGTTTGGGCAGAGAGCAAGAGGCAGGGCTGGTACCGTCCCTCCTCCCTGCTGCAGAGGAGACTCCAATAAATGACAGAAGAGCCACAGAGGCGTTGACCTGACTACCTGCCCTGTGGCGTTGGCTCACATCTGGCCTTCTGCATCCAGGCTCCGTCCTCCATTATCATTATCCCTACCCGGCTTTGTCCAAGCAGAAACATCTTCTGGCATCTCTTAAGTTGCCATCACACACCCCCCCCCCATCTTGCCTGCCTACAGCTACCAGGTCTTGGGGCTCAGCATGCTCTAATTGACCAGACCGAAGCCTGACCTGGCACTTACTGGCTTTTCACGTGGGCAGAGGGCACGCTGAGAGGTACACAGCTCCGGAGCTCGTAGGCAGGAATGTTGCTGCAGGCGGAGAGGTGCCAGATCTCTAGCAGACAGCAGAGAGAGAGAGACAAACTCGCTCCAGGCTTGATGCTTTGGGACAAAGTCTCCCATTTCTCATGTCTAGTGAATGAATCTTCCAGTCCAGCGGGGGGAATAGGTTGGTCTGGGTTCCCTTCTCAGGAAGATTATCCCTGGATGTCTGACTTCTGCTTTTTTTCAATAAAAGTGCTTGGATTATCTAATGGCTGTCTAATCATATGACTGTATCGTATGGAAAAGCAGAAAAAGGAACGTGTGTTTGTTCTTTCTGTATACATACCTCCCTCGCTCCTCTGCACGGTAGGATCAGACCGTTTCCCTGTCTGCGGAGGGGTTTGTGTTTGAAAAGGCTGCATGCTGCTTTTTTCTAAATATATCTGACTTTGCCCTTTATCTGTCCCTGTCCTTCAGTGGGCGAGTGTGCAACCTGAGGGCAGGAAACCCAGCAGAAGACACAAGCCAACCTCAGCGTCTGGTTCCAGGGAGGGTTTTTCTCCAGGACCGGGGAAAGCGCTACCTCCAGGCTCAGCAAACTGCTGCATTTCTCCCCCTACTCCGTGCCCCCCGAATCACTTGTGTGCCACAGCTGAGAGCAATCCAGTGGTTGCTCAAAGGTGAAGCTCTGCTTCCACGCAAGCAGACTCCGCGTGACATGTTACACAACAGCACTGGCTGGTGCCGGCGGCTGTCATGTCACCCAGCAGGACAGCTCTGGGCACGATGCACTGCCCGGGTCAGCATCCCCCTCTCCTCTGCCTCGTGCCCCGGCGTTCACCCGTGCTGGAGATGGGTTGGGAAAGGGCAATTCCCCTTGCAGCGGGAGCGGGCTGCGGAGGAGAGGGCATGCCCTTTCTCTGCAGGAGAGATGCTGGTCCCAGGATACCGAGACCCACCAGCTTCTACTCCAAGGCCAACATGCCCCTCCTCAACCGGCAGCACTTTTGTGCTGGTGCATTCGATGTGCCCGTTCTCCTTCTCACAGCCCCTCCCAGAAATGCCTGAGAGCAGAGGCTGTTCACACTAGGAATGTCTCTCCTGACAGAAGTTCATTTGCAAATGCGTATCGACCACAGCAGCACAGCATTGATCGTTTGCCCGCTCTCTGTCCCGGCCGGCCGGCAGTGGCACTGCACTCGCGGCTCTGAGGGGGCCGGCGCGAGGCGAGGCTCCCGGCAGGGCGAGCGCGAGCCGAAGGGCAACCGCAGCACCCTGGCCCCTAGCCCCGTTCGAAGCCCTTGGTGTCTGCTGATGTGCACTCTGATCAGAAAGCACCAGCCTGTTCTGTGAGCCTCTTCGGTAACTCGCTAAAATAACAGCCTTGCAAAGTCCCCGATCAGCTCAAATATGCAGCGATACCAGAAATAGGCCCATGAGTTAAATGTTTCTTCATTTAACAGGGAGCGAACGTGGCCCCATGCAGAGGAGAACTCGATAACCACTTGGTACAGGGGTCCTTTTCCCACCTGTCTTTTTAAACCAGCTCACTATTTTCACTCGGTGAGAAAGCATCCGTTAAAAATGTCTTCCAGGTAAAACCATCCCTACTGGCAAGGCACGTCCCCAGCTCTGCTTGCCTGCTGGAAATCTGGCAGTTCCAAGCTGTGGGAGCGTGAGCTGGGGCCGTACGGTTCTCCAGCACGGTGAGGCCTTGGCGACACGCATCGCGAGCTGGCTCTAGTCCATGGTTAATCTTTGGGCCCCGCTTCTACTTTCATGTGAGTGTCTGGCTGCAGATCTACACTTCCTGCACAGCGGGGACGCTTGCTTTCGGCGCTGAGGATATTCGGTTTCAGCTCTGCGAGTACCCGTGGTCTCTCGCATGCAGCTGCAGAATTATTAGATGTCTTTAATTAAGTCGGTGAACTCTGCCAGTGCGGCAGATGCCTCCATTAACTGCTCAGCCACAGGCATTTTGCGAAACAGTAAAGAATGGGAGTGCACCGAAGGAGAGAATCGCTTCAGCTTTGATCAGCGTCCCCTGCAGCACTGGGCCTTCAAAGGGCAGCAAAAAGCTCCCTGCCTCACGGCGCGCTAAGCGGCACTGTCCTGCAGCGCATGGCCGAACTGGACTGGGCGCTTGGGTCTTGTCACCCGCACCCACCTCCGTAACCCAGAGTTCACCTTCCTTTGCTTTCTTTCTTTGTAACAGAAAATGATCTTGCAGCCCAGGCTGGGTCTGAGAGCGGCTCTGGCGGTGAACCAGCGGTGGGGAGGGAGGGCGTCCTGCCAGCAGGTAGGAGAGGCAGTTCTCCTTGGGCTGGGGCTCTCGGGGGAGCTGAGCTGCATCCCCTGTTTGCTGCTGGTGGGCTCCAGGGAGCAGGAGGACAACAGGACGGTGACAAAGAAACCCCTGATCTTGCAGTCAGTTTCTCCTCTGCTTGCAAACAGCTGAGCAAGGTCCTGAATGTTTGCAGATTTCAGTGGGATTTCAGCGAAACAAAGGCAGGTAAGCCTTGAGGAGCGATTCAGGAATCTCACTTGCCAGTGCAATTAACCCTGGAGGCATTTAAAATCTACAGTCCTGATGACCAGTGCCGAGGAAGGCTCAAAGCCCCCTGCTCGCTGCAGCTGGGCACCCATCTCCTGCCCAGTCAGGCAGAATTTAAGGGGTCCCGTCCCTGAAGATGGTGTAAACCTCCCCGCCAGCTGCATCCCGAGATGCTGCGGGAGGGCGTGAGGCTCCCTGCAGCACGTGAAGGCAGGAAGCGCAGTGGCACAGCAGTGGCACAGCTGCCCACGCGCCTTGCTGCGACGGGAGCCGGCTGTACCCGGTGTTCGGCCAACCTGCCGAGGCAAAGTGCTCGTCCCCGCTCCTAGCAATGAGGGAGGGGGGGTCGGTTCAGCAGCAGGACCGTTTTGTGCAGCTTCAATCGTAACACAGGCCAGAGGCTCCCCCATGGAGCCCCACATCACCCCGCCAGTTACACTCCATCCTGCAGCGCCGCTGCTTGGAGGGGAAGGCGTGCAGGTGTGGCAATGCATATGGCAAGTGCGTTTGGCAGCCCGAGCGGGGGACGGGGCAGTGCATGCCGTAGGAGCTGCTCACCCGTACGTGCTGTTTAGGTGGGTCTCAGTCTTCTGCCTGGCTCAGCACCAGTGCAAGTGGTGACACATCCCAGGGCCAGCAACGCTGCAGGGCGCGGGTCCGTGCTGCAGGGCAGGGACAGCGGTCAGGGGCGGTTCAAAGTCTCGGTGCAGCTCTCCGCCCTGCAGTTATGACCCGTACCCCTTGTATTCCCCCACAGAGCGCATAGCTGAGCGGGCCGGTACGCCTGCCGCTTGGTTGTTCTTACGCTCTTTTTGTTGGCAAGAAGCAAATGGTTCTCTCAGGGCGTCGTCAGGAGGGTGGCTGCCTCTGGGACCTACCCAAGGACAGAGCCCAAAGGAACTGCCTGGGAATATTCTGGAGAACACAGAGAAATAAGTGGAGTTTGATTACTTCTGACAAGGAGCTGTCGGGTATTGTACAAAGGTGTGTGACTACGAAAATGACCGGTTTGATTTCTGCTCTAACAGAAAGCTGACTTTAACGCTCTTAATACTGAGCAGAGGGGCAATAAAAACACGATTTACTCTCAAACACGACCGGGAAACAAGCCTCTGCTACACTTAAGAAACCAAATAATGTAGCTCAAGATAAATCCAAAGTTTAATTTTGGTCTGAAGATAACGATTGTTGGAAAATAACAGTACACTTTCTTATCATTATTAACCACTTTCTTATCATTATTAAAAATTATACCTACTCATTATTTTACCAAATGGAAGACAAAGTTTACCAGTCCTTTTAAAATCACTGCATGCTCAGAAATGAACGGTTTTCCTGATTAGACAACCTGAGACTAAGTCGCACGGAGAATAAAACACAAAGCAAGCAGCGCCCGCGCCACGGGCCGTGGACAGGCAGCTCGGTCTCCTGGCCCGCTGCCTGCGGCCCCTCAGGGACGCCCTGTGCCCCCCGCACACTCGGAGCGCCCCAGCCCGTGCCATCGAGCCTGCTTGTCTCCTCACGCTGCTTGGAGGACGCTGGCCACACGCAGGGGTGCCTGGATGCCGTGTACAGGCCTGGCAGGGTCCGAGGGCCCCGGCGGAGCTCGGGGGGAGCCCCGCAGGCCCCGGCACGGCAGGGGCGCTGGCCAGCGCTGGTCACTGCTCACGCACTTGTGCCCCTGCCGCTCCAGGATGCCTCTGACAAGGGTTACATCTCGTAACGTGACGGAAGGATGGCGGTGCGCACCCCGGCGCGGCAGGGCCGCTGCTCCCGGCCGAGCGCAGCCGGGCGGGGTGACGGGCCCCCGGCCGGGGA
>VWZZ01005826.1:336746-373655 GCA_013399095.1 Psophia crepitans | reverse complement strand
TCTCGGTTCTGGTTATTTCTTTTTGCGGTCGTCCGGTCTAAAACCTTGTGGCTGCTCCGGGGTACCTGCGCAGCGGGCGGTGACTGTTCCGACATGAAGCGTCGCTCCAACTCTGTGGAAAAGGTGCCCCACGACTTTAATGTCCGTGTTCAGGGTACGGGTGTGTGTAACCGTGGAGGCTGGGATGGAGCCGTGGATGTCCAAACATGGCTTGATGAATAATTAATCACAGCCAGCCTGGAGGAGCTGGCTTTTCGAACAGCGCCCGGGTTTGAGGTCGGGACGTGGGGATGGAGCCGCGTCCTTGGGTCGCGGTGCCTTTCGGAGGCGGTCGGGGTCGGGGTCAGAGCCGTACGTGAGGGTTGCTTGGTGCTGCTGAAGATGTCCCTTGGCTCCCGACGTCTCGTTCTCTCCAGCCCTTCTGTAATTCTCTTTTCAAACCTGTCACCAGCTCCCCGTGTGATCTGGCCTTCTCCGTGGATTCCCACTCACACGCTCTTTGCAAATTTTGCTTGATGGGAGAAGGGCCTGCCTAAAAAGCCACCTCTTGTTTGGATGAGAGCTTCTATTTGAGTTACCTACACGTTGGAGGAATTTCACCTTGATTTGGGGTTCAGTTCAGAACAAAGGGGTTTTTTCCACCCGTATCCTGGAAGAACTGTGTGGTGGCACAGCGGGCAGTGTGAGAAGGTGCCGTAGTCACCTGCCGCACGGGGACAGGGATGTCTCATGGGCGTGATGACACAAAGGCCCTCAAGTTACGACCCAGATACACTGACATTTTACAGAATTTCTCTGGTCTCAGGTATTTGTGGTCGCCATCGAGATATCTGAGCTTATGAGCCCTCTGGAGTACAGGGTCAGAGCTCAAACCAGTGTTGGTAAAGTGGAGGTGTTACCCGAGACCAGTCGGGGCTGGTCCTGGGAAGGGGAAGTCACATGCAGAGCTGGAAGCACCTGGAGAAGTGAGGTGGCCGAGAAGCATCTGGGGATTAAGATGGCTTGCAGACCGAGTCCGCGTCAGCGGTAGGAGGTCTTTGTGGTAGAAAATCCAAAACCAGAACCCGAGCCTTCACTTGGGGATGCATTAACAGCAGCATTGCAAGCGTGCAATTTAATTAGCGCTCAGTAATGATGAAACCAGACTGATGGGCTTAGTTTTGACATCGCACTTTAAAAAGCTGGAGGAGAGTTGGGGAGGTTCTGTAGGAAACCACAGTGATCAGCTTAGAAAAGAGGTTTTACAGGAGGGTGTAAAAGCAAAGGGGTTGCTTGGGGCCGTTGGAGATTGATGGAGAGATGGGAGATGAGCTTTTCAGAACATAAAGGTAGCCTTGCAAAGAAAGCTGTGCTCTAGGCCTCTTCTCCACAGACCTGGAAGATAACCAGTTATCGCTTGACAGCGGCAAGGAAAGCTTAGGTTTGGCTGTTAGAAGACATTTTAACTAGGGAGAGAAACGAAGCAGGGGAACAAAACCTTTAAGGAGGGCTTAGATTGGTGTCTCTGAGGAGTTACACAGAGCTGATTCCCTCTTGGAAGAACCACTTGAGATCCCATCCAACCCTTAGCTTCCCTGTGGCAATCAGGAGACTTAAAAATAATGAAAGCTTTTGCAAGAAGTGCAGACTTCCTTCTTAATTCCTCCTTTACGGCTAAGGAAACTTTAAAGTACATTTGCCCTGTGAAACTATGATTCTAAATTGAGTCTCATACCTCCTTTCCCCATTTCATCTTCTGAAAGCCACGAAGAAGTGCGCTCCCTTCTTGGCCCCTTGTTTCCTAATGCAAATTTCAGAGCGGAGGATCTCGCTGTATCCTGCTCCTGCAGAGCTGAGCTGGACTCGCAAGGAGTAAGAACGGTGCCTGTAATGGAAAACTGTATAGAGGTCAGAGATGTAATTAAGCAGTGTTGGGAGTTATCTTCCATAAACTCAGCGCTGTAATACTGGCTTGGGAATCCTCAGAGCGTTCTTGAAAGCGGTTTTCTCTGACTCTTAAGAGCCGTGTTGGGGTACGGGAAGCTCTACATCAATTAAAACGGCCTTTGAAGGATTATTTCCCATCAGCGACCAAGGTCCTGGAGAATGTCAGTTAAAGTGCACTTTCCCTGAAAAATTACAGAAACTCACCCCCACTACAATGAGTAGATTGTCTCCTCGTGTGTATTCAGGATCACATCTGCTTACTTCGGTGACAGAAGCAATTTAGCGTTGCAGAGCCACTTGGCTGTAGAAGTAATAATTGAGAAAGAGCCTCGTCTGAATTCCCCAAAGCCATTTTTGTTGGCACGCTCTGAAGTCAGCAATACTTTAAGCGCTCTCGTTACCTCCGATGTTTCTCTGTCCGTACAATGGCAATAATCGCTGGCAGGCGAGATCGCAGCCTGTTTAATGTATCCAGGCAGTTCCGAGAACCTCGGGAGCTGTGAGTGTCTGTATGAATCCTGGGTCTAAGCCTGGGAGTTTATTTCGGGTCATTTGCAGTCGCTTTTGGGCTTGGTGGGGAGCAGATTTCCCTGTGAGACGGGAGGTGGTTCTCTACCGTGCCTGGGGAGCTCGGAACCCAACGAAAACCTCCGTAAGCAGGTGCACGCAAAATGTGCGGCACCAGTGGGCTGGGGGGGCTGCAGACAGGAGGGCTGGCACTGGGTGGCACTGGAGGCACCTGGCTCTGTGGGGAGCAGGCGGCACCTCATACCCTGCTGCAATAGATGTCTGCAACACCCTTTCCCTGCGTGCTGCCAGGCCTCTGCGCCCCTGCCAACTCCTGTCTCCGCATGGGATGAAGGCTCAAGCCTTCAGAGTCCTCTTCCCTGCAGGGAAGAAGGTGTTGGCCCGGGAGGTGTTTTGGCCTTAGCCCCTGTGTTCATCCCTGTACACGGTTCTCATGCTTGCGCTGCGCCCTGTCAGTCTGTCCCTGCGTGCATTCCCCTTGCCAGGGTGGCAGCCCTGTTCACCTCCCCTCACTCCCCTCCGACAGATTCATTGGGTTTTGTTTATCAGATACAGGTTTGAGAGCCTTGAATTACTCGGATCTACTTTTCCCAGAGTCAAGAGGGAGCTGCCTGGAAGGCAGGTCTGCAGCGAGGTGCCTCCCTTCCTTTCCTCACCGCTGGTTTCCACCGTGGCGCTGATTTGCGCTGGTGCTGTCTGCGAGGCTGCTGGCTGCGTGGTGGTACCTGCTCCTGTCAGGAGGGATCAGATCCTTGGGATCGCATCCGTCCTGGCGACAGGACTTTGACTGTGTTTTGCTAATTTTACTTCCCAAGAATTAGCTCACCAGAGAAAGCATCACGCTTGATAGAAGATTGGCTTCATCCCCAGACAGTGCAAAAATAGGGTATTCTGCTGCAACCGTGTTCGCGTTTTAATCCGAGTGTCTCGCGTTGGGTTGAACACCTTGCAATACTCTCACTGCGTTCTGTTGCAGTTATCAGAAGTACGGTACGAGTGATGGCTCCACAACGCTCCTTTCACGGCAGTCCCATCAACAGCTAGTAATCGTGCTACCTTGTATTAGCCTTTCCGGGTTCAGCATCAAAAAAAAGCAGGCGTTTAGTTACTTAAAGCCTCCTGCATATCTTACATTGAAAAATAAATGCGGCAAATAAGTTTCGGTTCCACCACTTCTGTGAGATTCAGCTGTTTGGACCGTTCACAGGAAAACGAACGGAGCCTGGGTGAAAGCCGCGAGGGCTCCTGTGGGTGATGGCAAGGGGAAACAGTTGCTCGGCTCAGACGCGGAAAGGTTTTAAAACCCACAAATGCCCCCCCGCCCTTGCGTTTTGCTAAGTGGTGTGGAACGCTTGCAGGGGGCCTTGAAACAGCCCCCTGCTCCCTGGCGCGCGTCACGTAACTGCGGGACTGTTACGCCCCGAGTTTAGATCCAGACCTGGCGGGTCCTGCGTGAGGTCGGGCAGGCTTGGCAGGAAAACCAAGAAACCCTCATTCCTCGGCCAAGAGGGGAAAATAGGTTCGTGTGATGGGTGGCACACCGTGAGGGGCGTGTGTTTTCTGGGCGGTTTGGGGGAGGAAGGCTTCTCTGGTTTTGGCCGTGCCAGCACATATTTTGGGGCTGCAGCATCAGAGTGTGTTTACGTTTCATCTGCCCTCTGAACAGGGAGACCGGGGTTTCTCCTCGCTCTCCCAGCAAGCTCCGTCGCTGTGTCTGTTCTACAGGCATCGGCAGGTCCCCCGGGGCCGGACCAGGCTGTCATAGCTGTGGGTCCGCAGTCGGTCTCTGCGGCGTGCTTGGGCGGTGAGAGGCGACGATCCATCTCCGGCGGCTGCTGCCGGGGAGCGCAGCAAGTCAGCGCAGTCACCGCGCCCGGGTGCGCTCGGAGCAGATCCTTGTTTGTTACAGTCTTCTCTACGTGAAATACCAGTGGTTTTATTTTCTAACATTTTAAAATAAAAACATTCCTTTTCTGTCCCACACAACCGGTGAAAGCGCTCTGCTGAGGCCAGCCTCTCCCAGAGGGAGGGACGCGGGGTTGTGCGGCACGTCGCAGCTCCTGCCTGTCCTCCGGCAGCGCGCACACCCCCGCCCCGCGCGCCAGGTGCCGGTGTCTTCCCCAGCTCCAGCGACGTGTGCGGCATGTGAGTAGCTCTGTGCACACGAGCAGCGTTTCTGCGGCGTCGCTCCCACCTCTCGGGCGACAGAAGCTATCGGCGGCGGCTGTGCCGGTCTTTGAAGCCCGTGTCATTATTCAGACCCTGGCCTGCCTGTGGGAACCGTGAGCGGGGAATGAGCAAGGCAGCCTTTCTTTCCTGTGACCGGTAAGTGGACTGAAATGGCTATTGAAGGTATCCAAGGGTGCCGTGACAGAGCTCGGGGGTCTGAAGAGGAGCCGTGTCTGCCTGCCAGCCAGCTTCCGTTGCTCTCTCCGCGTGGGAGCCCCGGGGTGCTCCGCAGCACTGCATACGTTGTAGGTCTCCCAAAGCCTTGGTTTTGTTCTGGTGGGGATTTGCATTGGTTTTTGGTGGCTGCGCAACTCTTTGCCGCACCCAGGAGAGGGCAAGAGGGCGGTAGCGTACCAGTCTGCGAAAGGTGATGTAGACTGGAGCTTACTGGAAGTAGCCAGCCTGGCACTGGTGATGGCAACTCGAATTTCCAGCGGTGTTGTGTGCCACGGGGCAAAACTACATCCTGATGACTGAGGTGTTGGATAAACAGGAGAAGGGAGTTGTAACCTGCTTATGCTTTGAATTCTGAGACTGAGCATTGGGAGTAGCTCATACATTTTGCTCTGTGGAAAACTCTGAACAGGAATGGAGTAGCGGGGCTGGGAACTGGGGCTGGGGGCTGTCTGCAAACAGGGCCTGGCTTGGTGGGAGGAGGAATACAAATCCCAGGAGAAACAGGCAGTTTTCATTTGCTTTTGCTGTGGATAGGATTTGAACATCCATCCAGTTTAAGCCCGCGCATCTGGACCACACGTTTGTGCACAAGCAGGGCATCGTGCTGAGCACCAGGCGAGAGCGGCGGAAGGGTGGATTTTTGAGCTTGTCATGGGAAAAGGCTTTTAATGAGGCTTTGCTGCCTGTGGCTGTGCAAGATCTTCTCTTCACCTGTAGTCTGAAGAGCTATGATATTCTAGGTTCATTTCGCTAAGCCGCACACAGTGAAGGAAAGAATGTCAGCTTAGTGTAACTCAGGGGAAAACACTCATCTGCCAGTTTTTGTGGGTGCACCATTCTGGACCTGCACTGCGTTTTGTTGCTCTGCGTTCAGTTATAATCTGCAAATCACAGGATGAATGTGCCATCACCGTGGTGTCTCAGAAGGAGAACCCCCCTGTGTAGCTGCATCATACCCTGTGGGAGCACCAGCGTCTTTGAAAGAGCCTGCTGGCGTTCAGTTTGACATCCTGACTATGATGCAGTGATGTTTAGAGACATGCATGTTCTATTATTATTGTTATTATTAACAAAACTCCTGATATCACTTAACAGGAAGAGACCACAGGAAAAATCTTTGAATTCAAGTTACTTGCTGTAAGTACATCTTGTAGGACTAACTCTTCTGTGCCTCGTGCAGGATTGACTGGAAATCACTGCGCTTCTTTCTCCAAAAGTCCTGAGAAAAAGGGGCCTTGTGTACCAAAACACATCCTGCCAGCCCAAAACTTGTCGTGCACGTCTGAGGCTGTGCTTTGTAATCTGTCCGTCCATCTGAAGAGCGTGATTCACAAAGAATTACGTCTCTTGCCCCAAACTCAGTGACGTGGTGGTAAGAACCTCTGAGAGTTGCAGATCACTGACACCTCCCCTCTGTAGCTGCTCGAAGGGTTAACCTGCACTTTTCACCAAGTCTGCTCCGGACCTGAAACGAGGACGGTGCGGATGCTCCCTACCAGAATAAAATACTTCCAAAGGAAAAGTTGGCTGACGCTGTGTCCCATTAGCTGGTGCGGTTGTGAATTCAGGACGTTGTGAGCATCTTTGTGGTGAAGGCTGAGCCCCTGCTCCTGCCCAGAGGACTTCGTTCTGGTAAAAGGCTTCAGGCACTTTTCTCACTGCAGAGTAGCAGCTCAAACGTTAAATTTGTAGGGGAGCACAGTGCCTCTGGCAAGCGTGTGGCTTCCTTCCTGGACGCTGCCGGTGAGGAAGTCTGCTGGCCAGCCTGAGTCTGCGAGCGTGCTTACTCCGAGCACCTCGGTGCAGAAGCGCAGGACTGCAGTGCCTTCTAACACATTGTCCTCGCTCTTGCGGTGGCTGATGGGCGCTTCACGCCTCTTAAGCCGCAGCCCAGGATCGTAGCCTTGCATTGCCCCTTGAGGCAGACTGAGCCACGAGAGTGTCATCCCACGGTTTCCGTCCCGCAGGTCCCCAAAGCCGACTGTGTGCTCAGGTTTGCAGGAAGCGCTGGAGAGGGCTTGCAGGTACTTGGTGCAGGACCTCAGATTTCCTGGCAGCACTTGTGTGATCATCAAGAGTACAACGAGCAGAGCTGGGCTGGCGGAGAGCGGACACCTCGGGGCGTTTTTATGTCCCGGCTCTCAGCGTAGCCAGTGCTGCCTTACCCTTTATGACTCACTTCGAGCCTTGGTGGCTTAGTTCTGCACGTTGGTAAGGCTCTACCAGAAATCTTTGTTTCTGTAAGGGTCAAAAAAGCAAAACGCTTTACTCGCAGACATTGTAAGCTGTTCCAGAAGGATTGCTGTGGCGGTGTGGGCTGAGCTGTTGGTGGGTGGCACAAGCTTGTACTAATGCAAAGAGCTGGTTGGCAGTAGGTTGGGTTCCAGGTGGTGCGTATCTCCGTAACTCGGCATATAAAGTGACCCTGGTTTAGTGTGTTGTGGTTTTCATTCCAGCACCTTCGTGAATTTATCTGTCCACAAGATACAGGGTATTTTTCCGTAACGGCGTTCATTCTTCCACTAATCAATTTTTATGTAGTGACTGCTCACAGAACTCACGAAGCGCAGTCGGTGCAGCTTAGAGATGGTTTTGCCAATAGTTCGGTATGTTCACATAGGTGGAAGTCAAAAACCTACTGGAAAAGTAAAATCCGATTGCTTGGCAACCAGGCCTTGTTTTTAATATAGCTATACTTTAATTTTGGCAATGTAACAGTTGGCATTTCTCTAAAACCTGTGTTGTAAAACAATTGCAACAAGAGGCATGCATTTGTATTCTTGCTCTCACTGGCGGCTGCGGAGCTGGAGAGCCCACGCGCCTGCTCGCAAAACCGCTTGTTCTGCTCGTGTACGTGCACCCAGCTCTGAAACCTTTCCCTGCTGCGCCCAGCAGGACACGCTCTGCTGGCATCCCCCGTGCTGCTTGACACGTGGCGCCGGTGCTGGAGCACACCCGCAGCCGTTTCAGGCAGGGCGCTTGGCTGCTTCACACCCGGAGCTGCGTGGCTGCCTGTGGTGCTTGGATTGCGGTGCTTGGCTCATCCCGAGCCCCTTTCCAGGGGTCTGCACTGCCCCACAAGTACCTCTTGTCCCTTGTGAAGGGTTTGGATGCCATCAGTTGTGTCGGGGTGGATTGATCAGCTCTTGCAGTGTTCCGCGGTCCACCAGCGTTAGCCCGTCCGCAGGCAGGGCAGACAGAAGGAGATGGTCATCTTTCCCACCAGATCTCCGCGTTCCCCAGCTGGTGCGGTGGGATCTTGGCCCAAGGGCGACGCTTTTCCCTCTCTGCCAGCCTTGGCTTACCCTGCCACGGCAGCCGGCGCTGAGTTTGCTCGCCCCTGCGTTGTCCGGCTGCTCGGCGCTGTTTGCTCGCAGTGGGACCGTGTGACGCTGTGGCCCACCTCCTCTGCTTCCAAGGGTGCTGCTTGGTCTTTTACTGTTTGATGCAGCGCATTGCTGGATCCCACACCTCTCCGAGGCGGGGCTGGCACCCGTACCTGCACACATCAGCTCCACGGGGTGATGGCATCTGGGCACAAGCAGGGAGAGTAATCCTTAAATTCTCCAGAAATGGGTTGGGTGGGGGCGTGTAATAGCAATACCAAGGCTGGTTTGAATGAAGCACGAAGGGAAGTGTGCGTAGGTGGGCACCAGGAGCAGGACGAGGGTTAAAGGAATGCCGGCACTGATAACAAGGACGCTGTTCCCAGCAGCCAAGTTGAAGAACGTGGTGTTTGCCAAGCCCAGAAGGCTCGGCTCTGGTAAGGCCACCGCACAGATGACTTGCCAGCAGGAGACCCTGTGCTCCAGCAACAGGAAGGGAGCATGCAGGTACGGCACGTCACACGTGCCATTGTTCCTCCTGTCAGCCCACCAGGAAAACAGGCTGCAGCCACGAAGGTGCGTCAGTTCCAACCCGCAAAACCCAGCCTCAGCCGTCCGTCCGGGCCGTCTCCTGTGGGCGCAGAGCACAGGGCTTGCTTCCACGGGACGGGCCTCTGGAGAGGACTGCCCCTTTGGGAGCCCGGGAGCTGTTCTGCTTGTGTGAGAACCCACAGGAAAACGTTCCCATTGCATGGGGAACGTGCTGCAGCACGTGCTACGCACCGGGAAGACGACTGTCACTTGTCTTCCTAGCGCCTGCGGTTTCTCTGTGCCATTCTCATTTTCTAGGTGGCTTCTGACACTGATCTGTGCTGATCCTTCCTTGTTGCCATATCAGCGCCCTGGCTGTCTGCATTAAAATGATGGCACGCTGAAGCTTGAGCAGATGGTACACGGGGATGGTTTTGTAGAATAAATATTTAGCACTAAGCCTTTTTTTTTTTTTTGCCATCTTCTCTACTGAATTTAAAAAAATACCTAGTGTAAGTCGGGGACAGCATTTCTTCAGGGAAACGTGCAAAGAGGGGCTGTTCTCTCCCCTTTGGGGGTAGCTTTGTAAAGGGATGGTGGAAGGCAAATATCCTTGGATGGAGAGCTCAGGCTGTGAGAGCCACCGCTTAGCCGCTGCGCTGCTGGAAAGCCGTGCTTGTGGAGGTACCTGAGCCCACCTGAGACGCGTTCCGCGCCTGCGCCGTGGGGTGTGCGCGTGTGCTGGTAACCCAGCGCGGCGTTAGCGGCGCCCGTGAGGAGTGTGCTGGAAGGAGGGGGCTCCTTTCGGAACACGCTGCTGTCCATTGCTTTTTCGGGTGTCCGCACTCTGTACCCTTACGCCGAAGAAGCAAATATGGCCCCTTTAAGAGGGTTTATGGCTGCGCAAAACATTGCTGAAGCCTCCAGCACTGCTTTTTCTTCAAGTCTGGTAAATCCATGTAAGAAATGAGAGGAAAGAGCGGGGATGATAGAAGGGAGCTCCAGGGTCTGTTTGCATTTAAGAGTCACCTGTTCTCAAGCAGACGTGCACGGAAAACACTGAAAGGCTTCAACAGCTCACAGCATGTACAGTCATGGTCCTTTTTGTATTTAAAACAAATCAAGACAAAGGGGCATTAAAATACAAATTAGATGAAGAAAAATTTACTGATTCCCCCTCCCGCCTTGGTTTCCTGTGGAAAGCTTGTGGCTCCCCAAGGCCAGGGCTGTCACAGCTGTCTCTGGCTGCGCAGCCTCCAGGGAACACCTCTCCGTCACAGGGGGACTGGCGACCGTGCAAAGCCGCTGCCGCGGGAGCCGCTGGGGGAGCACTGCGAGCCGGCCGGTTCTTTTCCCTGCTGGGGTGAGGGGCGGATTCGTTAGCACCCTGGTGTGGGTGTTTCTGGGAGAAGGTGGGGTGTGTAACCCTCGCTGCTGTGATGTCCCCTGGTGTGTTCCCAGACTTCAAGGTCCTGTGGCACAGCTGCTGCTCCTTTTGTGGCAGTGCTGGAGCAGCCAGCGTTGCTTTGCAGGGATGGCTGTGTCCGTGGAGTCTCTCACGATCCCTGCGCAGCCTGCGAGCTGTGCCACAAGTACTGGAAGGCTGCAGGAGGCTCTGTTTGCACTAGAAATTTGTTTGCACAATCTCAGGGCTTTTCCAAAGTTGTTGGGAAGAAGCAGAGGGCGGAAGTATCACTTGCATTAAGGTGTCGCATGTCTTTATCTACAAGGCTCCTTCAACATCGACAAGAATTTTCCTTACGCTCCATTATAACCACCAACGGCGCAGTTCGGCTCTGCCTGAGCTCCTTCTATAAATCTGACCGTGCCTCAGTGTCCTCCTCCTCTGGTGGCTTATTCCATGTCCCGTGTTCCCAGCGCAGCCCATGATGTTTTTTGCTGGATATGACACGATGGCTGTTCCATATGATACAAAGAAATAGAAACTGGGTTAGCAGGTTTGGGGTTTTTTTACGTGTGCCTCTGTAAACGTATTCCAGGTTTCTCCTTACATTTGTTCTTGCCCCTCTGGAAAAGCCGTTACTGTGCTCTAAGCTGTTTGAAACTAGTGCAGTCCTTGGTGAGTATCGCTGGTTAGGGCAATCTTTGTTTGCAAAGGTCCCAAGCCGTGCGTGTAACCAGAGGGAGGAAAGGAGGAAGGCCAGCGGCGGCCGTTCTGTCCGCTGGTGCCGCCGGCGGGGCTGGAGGGCGGCACCCCAGTGTGGGTGCGCAGACCAGTACCACGCTTTCAGGTCACCCTTCTACTCTGCTGGACGCTTCTGAAAGAAAGGTGTGGTGGGTACCCCAGGCAGGCTTAGGGTGCTGCGTGCCCTGCGGCGTGCGTCTCCAGACGGTGGGCAGCAAGCCTTGCTTCGGTCTGCGAAGGAGGAGACCCCTCCGTCTGCCCTGGCTTTCTGCGGTGTCGGTGGTGAAACGATCCCCGGTTCCTTGCCGCGCACAGGCTGGGGCTGCCCGCGGGCCGCTCGCTCTGCCGCCTGTGCCACCCACCGCCCTGGGGACCCTGGAGAACCAGCTTGGTGTCTGACAGTTCGTACTTTGTCCTTGGGCTGCTGTGCCAACCCAGCAGCAAGGCGCTGCTCCGGCTTGTCGCTGTCATCACCTGCAGGACAACTTCATTCAGACGTCGGATGGTGTGCATCCAGTCAGCTCTCCCTGAAGAGCCGGCCTCGTCTCTCCTGCCGCACTGGTGAGGTGGGAAGCAAGGCCCACCAGAACGACGTTTGGGAGTTCTCCATCTTTTGCTGTGAAGAAAGAGCGCTCAAGAAGCTGATCTCCGAGGTCTCCTCAGCAGAGAACAAGGAAGAGCCCATGTTGTGAGCGCTCCTGCGGCTAACGCAGGATCCCTGCGAGCTCATGCTGGCTCCTGTTACACGGGCATTACGAATACTTGCTTTGCCTTCTCTCCTTCAAACCTCTGCGGTATTTAATTAGAATTTTTTTTATGTTCTTCATAGTGGGACCAATTTCCCTCCTGCGTAAGCTGAATTTTTTGGCAGGGCTGTACGTGGCAGTAAGAGCGCCTTGCGTGGCTGGAGCGAGAGTCCCGCTGTGTTACAAAGGTGCGGCGTCAAGCGAAAACGAGTCACCAACAGCTGAAGAGCAGCTCTCTGCTGTTAAACCGCCGCCGCAGACCGCACCCCCCCTTTGTGCACCGATACGCGGTGGGAACGCACAACTGCCTAAATGCCAGCCCGCGTGCTTCGCCCTGCGCTGAGGGCGTCGCTCCGGCCTCCCCGAGCCGCACGGCACAGCCGGGGCACTGGAAGCTGGGGAGACCGGAGCCGGTTCTCCTCCGGCAGCACCTCAGCCGGGTGCTTACCCACACGCGCTCGGCTCGCTCAGGTGCCTGGGAGCAGCTCCTAAACCGTACGGGTTCGGTTGCGCCAGGTTGCGGTTAACCCGTGTGCGGTTAGCGGCCCCGCGGTAACCCTGCTGACTCACAGAGACGGGATAAGCTGGCGGATTGGGGGGGTGTAGAAATCTTTGTCCAAGCAGCTGCAGGGGGAAGAACACACATGAAAAAAGCTTTTATGCTTCAGTCAGAAGGCGTCCAGCCGTCTGGCGCGCGAACGAATACATGCAGTAGGTATCGCCAGCTTAACCTTGTGAGAGCCACAGCTGAAGATGCAGAGCAACCTTTTATTATTTTCTGAAGTGCGTTGCAATGCGTGTTGTTATTTATCAGGGAAAAAACATAAAATCCTTCAAGGCAGCATTTTGAAGGGTAAAACTTGAGAATTCGTTATGAGAACCCTCACTGCTGAAAGACGGATTTATTATTATTTTTTTTTGTTTAATATGCCAAGCATGTTAATGAGTGTCAGAGGTAAACTAGAACGCTGGGACGAATAAAATGTTTAAGCAGCACCTCTGCTTATTTCATGGTTAAGTTGTTTTGTATTAGCCAGGGAAATTGCCGCCACGGCTGTTTGGCGAGGGCGCATGCAGACTGCTCAATTAGCAAAAGAATCAGAAAGGAACGACCTCGTGGCTTGCTCCTAAAGGCTTATATTTGGGTTTTGTAAGCAGAAAACACTGCACCACAGCTTCCAACCAAGCAGCCGCATCGTGCTAGTAATCAGCGGCACAAACAGGCTCTGTATTTCTGCAGAGGTGTGCCTCTGCTTCTGGGGATAAAAAGTTTCCCAAGTTCCCCGAGTTTGCTGGCGACCCGCAGGTCCCGCCAGAGCTCACCGCTCTGCTGGATTCGGCCCTAACCGGCTGTCAGGCGTCGCTGGAGGCGTGGGGCCGGGCCTTGGTGAGCAACATCTGTCTGATTCGGCAATAAAACCCGTGTTTCTGTGACCGGAGAAGCAGGGACGCATTTGGAACAGTTTTGCAGCTGAGTGTCAGCTTTTCCACGTGCTGATTCTCTGGAGGATTTGTTTTCAGGCCTCCGCAAGGGTCAGTTGACTGACAAAGGAACGGAAAAACAATCAGTCCTTTTCAGTTGTGCACAAACGGCTGTCGCTGCGTGGCCGCGCTCACCCGAAGCGGTGCCGTGTTCGGCGAGGAGCGCGCTCCGCCAGCACGTCACGGCGGGAAGCGTAGGTACCGGTGCGGGCTTTCCGGTGCGACAAATAGTTCGGCGTAGCCTACGTACCTGCTGCTGAGGTCTCTCATTGTCTCGCTGTCACCGTGTCTGCTGTCTGCGTGTGGCTGTCGTGGATAACCGAGACTTACCGTGAAAGGAACGTTGACAGAGCCTGGTTTCACACACTGCCTGTTAAACGCCCGGGAGAGGAGGGGGCTCTGGTTTCTCTGAACCCTTCTGCCACAGTGGTGGAACTCGGAGCCAGAACTGCGACGCTTCTCCAGGGCGGCTATTACAGTACGGGGGAGGTTCCCAAACCTCAGCAAACGGCTTTGCTCAGAATTTGGAGTTCGATTGTATGGGTGTCAGTCCCTTCTCCCAAGTAGCAAGTGACAGGACAAGAGGGAATGGCCTCAAGCTGCGTCAGGGCAGGTTTAGGTTGGATGTTAGGAAAAACTTCTTCACAGAAAGAGTAGTGAGGTGTTGGAACGGACTGCCCAGAGAGGTGGTTCAATCACTGTCCCTGGAGACATTAAAAAAAAACGTCTAGATGTGGCACTCCAGGACATGGTCTAGCAGGCACGGTGGTGTTGGGTTGGCAGTTGGACTTGATGATCTCGGAGGTCCTTTCCAACCTTAATGGTTCTATGATTCTGTGGTGTATTTAATTTTTTTGGCACACGTTTGGCATGTGCGGTATTCACCAAATCACCATCTTCCACGTAGGCAGCGGTGGCAGGAAACAACTCGCGCTGCAGTGTCTAGTCTGGCACCTGTATTTGTGCCAAACACTGTAATTTACAGGGGCATTCATCAGTGCAGCTCCGTGGCAGGGTTCTTCAACTGACTTGGCTGGGATAAATAGGCAATAAATCAGTGCGAGCATATTAAAAGGAATATATCAGAACAGGTGCTCAAAATACTATTTTATCATAAACTTTTGCCAGCTGTTTGAAGTCAGCAAAAATATCGCTGTTTATTTCAGTGGGAGTTTGATCAGACCGAGATGTATTATAAGAGAACTTAGGGACTTGTGCTTTTGGGATAAGCTTCTGTGAAAAAGACATCCCTGCCAACCCTGCAAGCTGCAGGGGCGGGAGGTGATCTTGTTTTTAAATTTCAGTATTTATTTTTCCTAGGCCGCCTCACGGCTGAGGCGTTTACACGCACCGTGCGGGGTAAGGAGGTGTAACTGAGGCTGCAACCACAGCTTCGGCCGGCCCCACATCTGGCCGCCCCAGCACCCCGTGAAGAGAGACCTGACCGTGTTTTAAGACAGAAGTTTAATCTGTCAAAAATAAACTTGGCCCTAAGACTAGCTGAATCTTAACAAGCTTGTACCAGAATTCCAAAAAAAAATGTAGGAATCAGTTCATGTAGAAAATTCTCTTTTTTCCGTGGGGCGATTCCTGCTTTTCCTGGCAGAGCTTGTCCTTGGAACGTGAGGAAACGCTTTCAGCCACCAGAAGGTCACACGAATGGGGATCTGAAATCCTGTTTCCAGACTGGCCGCTGGGTTCTTCCAGCCCGAATTTAGCGCCAGCAGGGCAGGTTTGGAACACGCAGAGAATTCCCACGTGCTGCTGCAAAGGTAAAAAGCCGGCGGAGCTCCCGGGCAACCCCTCATCTCCCCCTGCCACCGCTCTGGGGCCAAACCCCCAAAAAGTCCAACTGATGAGTCAAAGATTCATCACTCAATGTCAACGCTCCCTTGGCTCAAATCCCCGGCTTTCTTCTCCCGATGTCCCCCAGCCTTCTGCCAGCACGTGGTGGCTATTTTAAGTGCAAAAATGTACTCCTGTTGTGCAGATACCTTTTTTTTTTTCCCCTTCATCCTGTTAAAATCTTCACCAGGGCCTTCCTCGGTCACTTCAAACAGAGGCGGCACAAAATTGAGTTGAGAAATTTTTTTTTCACTAGTATCTGGGTTTTCTTCTGTCGTTGGTTGTCAATGGGGTGACATAGGAGCCCACACAGAAGCGCTCCAGATACATGAATAAATTCAGCGTCCTGGTTTCAGGCAAGGGGAGGGAGGCTGCATTTCAGTTTCCGTGAGCTGAATTTTCTCAGACGCTCCTGCAGCCAGCAGCACGCCAATCGGTCATCGGTGCTGCGTTGCAGGACAGTAATGTGTTTAGTGTTCGCTAACTTCAGAGAAGGATTTCTGGAGGGCCACGGACGGCGGGAAGCCGCGGCTGCTGCTGTTACAGTGGGGCTGCCCGCCCGCCCCGGTGAGCTTCCCAGGGAAACGATGGCTGCAGGACTGGAAAGGTGCCCGAGACCCCATCCCTCGGGCCGGCCAGAGCCAAAATCCCTGCGNCCAAGGGCACCGGGGCGGGGGGGGGGGGGGTAAGCGCTCTGCTCTGCCTCTGGGCGCAGTGCTCAGTTGTTTGAGACCAGCACTTACTCCTCTGAGTCACGGCGAGTTTGGGAACCAGACCACGGTACGTGAAAAAGACGGCAAATGGGGAGGATGTCTCTGTGTTTTCTGCCATCCAGCCACAATCAAACAGGAGGGAAAAGCAGCTTGTTTTCTTTTCACTGAGCTTTTCCAGGGGCTCTGCGAACAATTATCGTTCCACAGATCGTAGGGAAAAAGCGCTTGATGAGGTATTCGAGGGGAGCCGGTCAAACCTATTCACAGAATGTTCCTTTCCCCTGCCCACCCGCTGCCGCCATCTCGCTGCTCTCAGTCTGGCTCCACTGGCTGTTCCCCGCCGTGGCACGCAGGGGTGGGCTTTTCCCTTCAGCGTGTTCCTCTGAGCCTGCGTTCTGCCTCCCCCGCGCTCTTCCTTCGCCTCCGCGCGCCTTGCGCCGTCTCCGCTGTTCTCCCTGTCCTTCAGCGCCGGGGGTTTGAAGCCCAGCGGAGGAGAGCGGCCAGCTTTCCCACGAGCCATTTCCCTTCGTACACCAACAGCGCGGCAGGGGTGGGAAGAGCCTTCCCCGGCGCTCGAGGTTTCCCCTGGTGACGTGCTGGAGCCGGGCTGGCACGCACAGCCCCTGCGTGGGCCCTGGCTCGTCGGCGCTGGCAGAGCCGGTGAGCGCCCCGGAGGCTGCTGCAGCCAAGAGCTGGGATCCCTCAGCCCGTCCCAGTGCCAGCGCTTTGAACAGACGGCCGGGGCGCCGAGTGCCACGCTGGCAGTCAGAGCTCTTCCCACGTCCGGGAAGGATTCCCAGGCTGAGGAGGGATGTTTTACTGCAGGGAGGAGCAGGGCGGGGGCGAACCCTTCCGTGGGGAGGGGAAAGCCCTTCTCTCCTGCTGCCGTCCCGGGCCACGCTCAGCTCCCCGGCGCAGAACTGCAATCCCTGCTCTGATCTTCCAAAGGAGTGAAGGGCTGCACCCACCTCTGAGCTGCAAACACCAAACCGCGCGGCAGATCCCATCGCCCCACGGCCAGATTCATTAACGCAGCGAGACTTGGGTGGCTTCCTGCTCCTTACCTGGAGAGCTTCGAGCACCAAACCAGTCCTCCGGTGCTTTCACACTTTCTTTTCTGCCTTTGCAAAGCAGTAGTTGGAACTGGCGCATCGACACTCTTCGGAGAGCCCCGCCACTCGCAAGTCGTGTGGAAATTGGTGCTTTCATAGCGTGTGAGCCCCCGGGGAGACATGAATCTTTCAGAGGCTTCATGCAAATAAAAATGCAGCATTTCAGTGTCTTAGGCGTAGCCTCGGGTTTCTCAGTTTTTCCTAACAAAGTCCTGATTTTCTGCTTTCCTGTTTATTTCTTTTAGGAAAGATTTTTTGGTTCACCCTTAGTTCAGCTCTATATAACCAACATAATCCTGTTTTCTTACTACTTAACCAGATAATTGAGATGCCAAAAGCATTTCTGTGGCTTGGGAATTCCCTTATTTTCTGCCTTCAGATTCTAACGGCCGTCACGGACGACCCTCTGGTTTGTAATGCAGAAAAATCACAATTTAGTCCCCAGAAAAAAAAGAACGTGGAAATGCATGGCGAGACTCATTGTAATTTGGAACAACGACGACGTAACGATGTTTAGATCATTGTAGCAAAGATGTAAGCTAGAGCTGCTCTGTGTTCAGTGGAAACTAACAACAAAATCGTTGAGTTTTCTTTCCCCTAGAAAGGGGTGCAGGCAGATTTGCTGCCTGTCCCACTTCTCGCTACGCAGCTGTGCCCCGCAGTTAGTTTTCTAGAATTAGTGGCACCCTACAGCTGCCTTAGAAGCAGGGGCAGGGAGCGGAGGAGCACTGGGCGAGGCAGGCTGTGCTTACCCAGTGTAAAGCATCAGAGAAGCCGTGCCAGGCGAGGGCTGAACACCTCGAGGCCACCACGAACAGGGCAGCTGCTGGCTGAAGGAACCGCCGGTTGTTATTGCTGTCCGAGGGCAGGCGGCGTGTCGTCGGCTTGTTTCTGCCTTACAGGTAACTATCTTCACACGCTGCTGTTCTGTTTTCCCCGCAGGTAAATACGTCTATCAGCCCATGACACCCGTAGAGCAGCTTCCCAGCACTGAAATACCCGTGCGCCCTCGGGAGTCCACGAACACCATCCAGATCTCCGTTTCACTCACCGAACACTTTCTGAAGTTTGCGCCCGTCTTCCAGCCCCCTCTGCCCCCCGACTCCCCGCAGTTCTGCACGATCGCAGACCTCTTCATTGACAATTACCGCGTGAAATGCATCAACGGGAAGATGTGCTACGTGCAGAGGCAGCCTCCCCCCGCGCCCCAGAAGATAAAGCCCGAGGAGGTCCCTGTTCGCAATGCCTTAATCACAAAAGAGAGCAATACGCCAAAACCAGATCACTGCTCGTCCCCTTCCAGCTCCGAGGACTCCGGGATCAATGCGGTGGGGGTTCACTACGTGGAGTCGTGTGATGAGGACACGGAGGGGGTGGCCGAGCTGAGCTCAGAGGAGGATTACAGCCCGGATAGCAGCTGGGAGCCGGATGAATGCCCGCTCTTGTCACCCTCGCAATGCGAAATGGAAGTGATTGAGACTATAGAAACCACTGTGTGATCCGCCCAGGCGGTACCAGATGAGTCCAGTTCCCACTCAGTAATGTTGCTTTTGTAGTATTTATATTTTCTGGTTTTTTTTCTGACAATCCCTTTTTTCCAGTGCACTTGATATTTCAGATTCCTCGTGAGAGTGCAGTCACGGGACTTGTATATTGGTGAACTAGCAGCAGCCTGAGCAATTTTAACACGTTCTCAGCCTGATCAGATCCTCCCACGCCTGCACGTAAGGCAGTGACAAATCTTGAGACGTTATAGCTGAAATAGGCCCTTTTCTTGGTCTGGTACCATCGCATACTACTTCTCACGCACGGATGCGCCACTCGAGACGTTCCCATCCGTCGGGATGTTTGCAGCGGGCCTTCAGAGCACCGAGGGCGAGCCGGTGCAGCACGCCTGCGAGCAGCCAAACCAAGTTGCCCTTATTCTTTCCCAAACAGCTACGCGAGGCGCGGCGACAAGAGGCTCTTTCTGCCTCTGTCTGTCCTTGCGCATCGTCCGTCCTCTTCTCTAGTGCTGGCGTGCCCCTCCTCAAAGGCTGTCGGCACCGCTCCTCCGGCGGGTCGGTGCGGCAGGCTAGAGAACGCACAAAGTGCCTCCAACTTTTCTCCGGGCTATGCACCGAGCGCCTGCTGAGTTAGCTCAGGCTCTGAAGCCTCCTGGGAAGGCACCCGTTGCTCCGGAGGGGAATCAGTCGTCTGCACCCGGCTGGTCTCTTTTCTCTAGACTGATCTCAGGAAGGGGATCTGGCTTCTGCAGCTCGGCGGGAGGGGGAGCGGGCGGAGACGAAGTGCGGCCGTCTAACCAAAACCGTGCGAGACCGGGGTGTGACGCGACAGGCGAAGGAAGTGACTACCTCCGAACACACCAAACCCGCCCTCGGCTTTCCCTGTGCTGTTTGGTGCCGGACACGTGCGCTCAGGGCCTGCGTTTGCCTGAAGAATAACAAAATTTAAAAAAAAAAAATAATCAGCCACACCACTGTGTCGGCAGAGCGTGGGGACAGCGCGGAGGTGCCGGCGGGAGGTGGCCCAGGGGCTCGGGAGCGCGTGGTCACATGCAGCCTAAGGTCACTCTGCCGAAGAGGGGAAGCTCCAGCTCCTGCTCCTTTGCGCCCAGCTCGAGCGGATTCCGAACAGGGGTCTCCTCACGGCGCTGCTGAGAGCGAGCCGCCTCGCTGGCGGTTTGGTTTCAGCCCTGCTTGACGAAGCAAAAACGTCGTTCTCGGAAGATTCCGGTCAGGTTGAACCAGTTGGAGTCAGTAATAACTGTGTTTCCCAGCGTTACTGAGGTTGGTTGGGTACTTGCTGTTTGCGTTTCGCTGGTGAACATGAGGCTGTATAAACGTGTACAGTTCAGTGGTCGATACTAGATTATAGTCCGTGTTATAGGGTGGCTCATCTCTCACCGTATCCTGACAATGCATTACTAATTTTATACACTTTGTAATCAGTATCTTTAGAAAACGTTTAGGCAACTGTGTGTGTGCGCGCGCACACGCACGCGTGCTCGGAGTTTCCCGTTAACGGCTATGAAGTAATGCTGTACTTTTTAGACGAACACTTTCAGACAAAAACAATAGGTTTTATAGTTTTGATGACTTACATGAAGCGCAACGCTTGTTAAACGAGGAACTCGGGCCATTGCATGGACAGCCACATTCTCACAAGGCACCTGAAAATACTGAGGGCATTTAAACGAGGGCCGTCATAAAACGAAATAGGATTTATTTATTTTTTAAGGGCAGGGCTGCCTGCCTTGGTTAACTAAGGTTTCTAAAGTTTTAGTGTCTTTTGACCACTCGGACACATTTCACAGGTAGAAGGAAGCATTGTGTATAGATCTAGCATTTATTCATATTTAATCTTGCAATTGTAAGCTGAGCGGAGCGCCGAGAGCGCTCCCTCCACGCCTGGCCTGCCCGGGCTCTCCCCCTTCCCGGGCGGACGGGGTGGGCTGGCAGACGCACCCCCCCCAAGGGACCAGCCTTTCCCGGGGACGGAGTGCTCCTCGCCGAGCACAGGAAAGGCCGTGGGGACCCTCTGACTTGGCGCGAGCTCGCCTTGCCCGCGAGGCCCTCCCGCTGTCGGGGGCATCGGCCGTGAGCGCAGTGAAACTCAGCTGGGTACTTATGACCAAGACTCACCGTAAGATCCTGGGGCCTTGCAGGTGCATATCGCTGTCGTCAGGATACGGCCTTTCTTAACTGTAATTAGCAATATTCACAAGCTGTGAGTGTCTCCTGCCCAGGATTTGTTCAGATGTCTTAAGCACAATAAGCTGCCTCTTCCTGCTGCTGTCCCCGCAGAACATCAGCGGCGCAGCCTGGCGCGGGACAGGGCGAGTTCTGGAAAGCGTTGCAGCCGCCGGCACGGTGGCAGGTCTCTCGCTGTGCTCCATCACACCCCCCGGTTCAGAATCACCGTTTCCTTTCTTTGCACAGACACTGGCGCAGACGGGCTGTGAGAGGCGTGCCCGGGGCTCGCTGCTCCGCTCCGCCAGGGAGAGGTGTGTGTATTTCCTCTTTAATAAAATACTGACAACCGAAGTGCTGCGTGTCCCAGCTCCGCGTTTTCCGTCCTGGAGTGAAACGTTCTGGTATTTCCAGCAAAGGAAGGGTCCCTTGCTGCTTCAGATGGCAGCGCGCAGACAGGCACCCTGCGCTAGGCAGAGCAACGTCATCGCCAGGGGGAGCGCACCAGGCCCAGCCCCACCACGTTTGGGCACCCGGTGAGTACCAGGGCTGGTGGACAACCTCGCTCGCCCGTGAGAGCTGCCCTAGTCGGGGGGCACGGCAGGAGGAGGGCTGCAAGTCCAGGCTGATGTCTGGCAGAGTTCAGCTGGCCGGAGCCCCTGGACTTACCTCTGACCAGGCTCACGGGTGGCTGCAGGCTGGAAACATCCATCCGGGGCACCGTTTTGTATGGCTTAATGCTCATGGGGAGGGGGCGGGTGGGCCCCAGGGTGCACGGTGCTGGCACTGCACCCCAGCCGGGTGGGCGCTGCACAGCAGCCAGGGCTTTGGTGTTCCCTGGGGGCAGCAGCGCTGTCCCATTCTGCCACCCAGCACGAGCTCTGCCACCGGCTCCACACGTCGGTTCTGCCTGCGCAGAGAGCAGCGCCTGCCTGGGACCCCGAGGGTACGGTGCCCCCCAACACCCAGGTCCTGGAGACGGAACGAACAGAGATAACGATGGCCGGACCAACGGTGCACATTGTTAGGAGTGGGATTCACACGGTGGGTGTGGGAACACCACGGCCCTCGGGCAGCAGCTGCATGTGGTGGGGGATAAAGGTGCCTTGCTGCAGAACAGCAGGATGGGCTTAAGTAGTGACAAACCACTGACCCTCAGCACCCATCACACCAGCCCTCTCCCCCCTGCAGCCCCCAAGGGCTTGCAGCGCCTTTTTACACACACACATTCCACCCCCTGCTCCCCCCGGCAGGTACGAGGTGAGGGGGGAGGCTGGTGCTTCACCCCCGGTGACAAGATGCATCTTTGCGTCTCGGCCACAAGCTGCACCAGGGGAGGTTCAGGTTGGAGATGAGGAGAAATTTCTTCTGGGAAAGGGAGGTCGGGCATTGGAACAGGTTGCCCAGGGAGGTGGGAGAGTCCCCGTCCCTGGGGGTGTTTAAGGACAGGTTCGATGTGGTATTGAAGGACATGGTTCAGTGGGGAATAGGTGGTGGGGGGACGGTTGGACTAGATGGTCCTGGAGGTCTTTCCCAACCTTGATGATTCTAGGATTTCTCTACCAGAGTTGAGTGGCAGTTGCACCAGGAAAACAGCAGCCAGCAGCCCCGCCAGGCCAGCAGCCCCCCTACCCCCTCCCCACCTGCACAGCTCACGCAGCAGAGTTCAGCCAAGCGCCCGTTTAATGGAAGTTTGTAGGAACACACCGTGCGCAGGTTCGTTTGCTCACACACGTATCATTTTCTGCACCCTTCAGCCTTTTCCAAACTTGCCTGTTCTGCGCCCTCAGAGACAGTGGGCCAGGCCTTGGCAAAATGACCGCTTTTACCAGTGCTACAATCAAAACCTGGTGTGGTACCCACCCACAGAAACACCCTGAAACAGGCTCCGGGCACAGGAGAGGCCGCGCTCCTCCAGTGGAGTGGAGCCAGCTATTACTTGGCAAAGTTACACTGCTGCCGCGAGCCTCCCTCTGGGTGAGCAGCGCAGGCAGCCCAGGGCGCGCGGTGCTTCGGCACGCTTGGCTTTGCCCCCAGAGTTCAGGGCTTCCAGCCCAGCTGCCTGGTGGCTGCCTCCCTTCAGCAAGAGGCGGCAGCAGCGCCGGGAGATCAGCCGCTGCTACAGACCCCCCAGCGCCCAGCGAGCCAACGCGGCACAGAGGGTGCTGGGAAAGGCGGCGGACGGGGGGAGAGCCCACGTTGTGATGGAAAGGTGTCCCAGCGCCAAGAGCCAAACCCACCCGTGGCCTTGCCGCAGCTGGAGGCAGGAGCACTAGTCTTCTGCCAGCGGAGGGGGGGCCAGATGGAGCTGGAAGTTCTCGTTCTGGAAGACGCTGCTGGTGGCTGGGTCACCGTGGGAAACGCTGAGCAGCCCGTGCTTTTCACTGCCGTGGCCGCGAGACAGCTCTGTCAGGAGAGCCAGCTGCAAGAGAAAGCCCAGACAGATCGCTGTCCAGCGGCCTGGGCACACTGCCCAGGAACACTCGTGCAAGGTGCAGAACGACAAAATGCTCACGGGGGGGCTCACCTCCTTCCTGCAGCAGACAGAAAAACCCTAACGCACTGAAAGCAAAGGGCATACACGGTACGTAGTGACCGTACGGAGCTCCGTGCAGGACAACAGTCCTGAACCAAACAACTTCCCAGGTGTCTCTAGGTTGTTGTAAAGTTACACAATTGAGAAACAATCCCAGCAAGAGCTGAAAGTGCCAACAACCGCAGCCAAAACAGGCAGGGGGCACAAGGAGAGTGCGAAGGCCAGAGGGAGCTGCGCTCTCCTTGGGACAACGTGGGGGCGGGAGGAGGGCGCCTTCTGTGGGAGCCCCACAGTGGCTGGAGGGCAGGTCATTTGTGAATCGAGAAGGAATCTGAGAACCTTCACACGGTGGACACTCTCCTGCCCAGCCCCAAAGCCAGAGGCATTCCCATGGTTTCAGCGCCAGCGAGGCCCCAGCTCCGTCAGCGTGGAGGCCTCGTGATGTGGAGGAGCCAGCTCTACGCACAGTCAATTCCCAGCACCAAACGAAACCCAAAAGCCAAAGCCCATGCTGCCAGTGCTCGTATCTGGCTTGGCAACGTGCAAAACACCCTTCACCGATGTAAAACTGAAAGGGAAACGGGCGGTACGTACTCTGGAGGTTCCTCGGTTGAGCCGGCAGAGCTGGTCAAAAGCTTGGATTTGCTGAGGGTCCAGCAGAGACTCGGAGCTGGTCTGATAAAGAGAGCGAGAGGGTTACAGAAACAACGCGCAAGATGCCGAGTTCAAACAGACAGAAGTTCATCCCTGCTGCAGGTCATTCCGCAGCCGGGCTGGTGGGCTCTTCCAGGCACTGTTCCTCTGGCTTGAAGCCACTGTCTGCACCTTTGTTTTGGAAAAAAACCCTCTTGTTGCCCCAAGGACACCGAGATACCCTTACATCCGCAGGGACTTACTGTTGGGGTCTGTAGCTGATGGCAGACAAACAGTACTGAGTTACCTTTGGGGGAAGGGAAAAAAAAGAAAGAAATGGGAAAACTCCCCCGCAGCCAGCTGGGAAGAGGAGTAAAGGGTCTCTGCGGATGAGCAGCCTCTCCTGGGCTCTTCCCCAGGCAGCAGCAGCTCCCCCTGTCCTTCCCCCTCATGTCCTGATAGTGTCCCCCGGGTCCCAGCCTCCCTACGGGGTCCCGACACAGCGCTGACTGCGGCGTGCTGTGACTGGGCCCAGATTGCGCGTGGCTGTTCTGGAGGACGACTGCTGTGCCAGCGACTATGCTCTGCTAATGGTGTCTCTCCTAAGGCCCATTTCCCCCTCCCCACCCCAGTAGGATGCTGCAGACTAAAAGCTAGGAAATGAGGGATGAAAACGGGGCAGGAGGGGAGACGACTCACACATCAGTGGCAGCCACATCCCTGAGGAACTGGGCACAGAGCGCCAGCCTTTGTGGGGTACAGAGGTAAGTGGCCCCCCAGCAGCGCCGGTCAGTTCGAGCTGCAGGGGAGGGCAAGCGGAATTGCAGTAGTGGCACCGCGGCTTGCATTAAGGCAAGGAGGGCTGCACATACTCAACTGCTTTAAAAGGCGTCATTTACATATCCCAGGGAGAGATGACAGAGCATCACAGATTCTTGTAGCTTTGTTCCATTTTACCACATCACAATGTTTCTATTTTGAATGTTTCTGCTCGTATTCCAAAGCAAAAGCATCATCAAGAAACCACAAGAGGAGCCAGGGAGAACAGCCTCCCTCATGCGCAGCAATCTGGCATCTGTTGTCTCTGGGGATCTATTTTTAAGGGAGCGTTCAACGTTCATTCTCAAATATTTTCCCCAAAATACATTTCCCAAGGGCCATTAATCCCCACGTGCTACCGTCCTACCAGGGGGTGCTGGCTGAAGTTGAATTTACTTTAAACTCTCTATGGATCCAGCCCAAGGCAAAGAAGTACACAGCTCCTCCCAGGAGTGCGATGGCGGGGTTAAGGCTGAGCTCCCGACCCCGCAGTCCGTCCACGGGCAGCTCCTCGCCGTGGCGCACGCAGCAGCGGGCTCCTCCCAGCAGCGAGGCCTTTCTCCCGGGGCTGGCGTTCTCCTTCAGGGCTGCAGCACAGCCACTGCGACACCCGGCTCGCTCTGTAACTTCCCGCTTTATGGTGTCTTTAAAGAGCACGTTCAAAAGCTCAGCAACGGCGACTCGCAGCCCTCTCTGGGGAAAGGAGCATGGGGGCAGCGACACGGTGCTGCGCAGAGCGCGGCACGCTGCCCGTTGCTCCCAGGCTTCTCTGGAAGAGCTCGCCATCAGCTCTTCCCAAGAGCCAGCAAACGCCCTACAAAGCACACCCCAATAACCATCCCGCAGCATGCTGCCACCCAGGGTTACGGTACAGCTTGCGGCTGCTGCTGCCCGGGGGGGCTGCAGTCGGCGTGCCCATCTCGCACCCCCCCAGAAGCGCCCCGTGTCCCCAGCAGAGCCAAGGGCCGCTTGGACAGGGCTCCTTTGGGGCAGCCCTGCCCACAGCGGATGACGAGCTGTGGTCTGCAGTGGGCGAGGTCTGAGGGCAGAGGGAACGACGTTTCGCCAGAGATCACGCCGTCTTGGTCTTTGACTCGATTTTTAATTGCTACCCAAGGAAAAAGGAAGTCCCTGCCGGCAGCTGCGCCATGAAAATCAGCCAAAGTCAGCTGCCTTGAGAGAAAGTTACCGCGGACAAAACCCGGTGCCCAGACTCACTTCTTGCCCCCCCAAGATATTCTCCATGTTGTAATTAACTATTTGCTAATCACCAATCAAGGAGCCAAACATCCCTATTCCCTGCACACACGGCATAGGCTTCGGACCCGCGCGCCTGTGACAGCGAGGGTCACGCACCCGCTGCTGGCAGGTTCTACGGGCGCTTCCAAGGGACGCGCAGGTCATTCTCGCTTGGAAAAACCAACAAAAAGCAAGGAGAAACTGCCCGCCGCAGTCGCTGTGGCCACAGGCATTCAAGGACAAGGAAAACGCGATATAATTGGCCTGCCCCCTTCTGCTATCTCTCTACCACGCGTATGTAACTATCAATCAGGCTGTTCTCCAGGCTGATGAGCTGAAATATTGCAGGCAATTCTTGCTGTTGTCATGGCAACGACTGCTGTCAGGCCTTTTCCTTTTTAAACCGTGTCATTAAAGGCATGTTTTCATTCAGGAGCTACAGGGAGGCTCTCCGAGTCCAGCATCAGCGCTCAGGCATTAGTGGAATCCACTCGGCTCGCTCGCTCGCCCCCAGCCTCCAGAGCTGCCGCAGGGCCAGCCAGCGCCCAGATCAGCGCCAGGCCGGCCGGCACCTCCGAGTCATTTCCAGCCAAATCCCTACGCCCCTTCGGACAGGCCTCAGACCAGATGCAGAGCCCAAGGGAGCGATTTATCCCCCTGAGGATCTGGGCCACCAAGGAGAAGAAAGGTTCCTCTCTTGTTTTACAGCTCTCGGGGATCCCACCACTGTAATGCTAATCTCCGCTGCACAGTTCGCTTGCGCATATTCCACCCCCCTCTGGTAGTCACCACACAGCCCTCCTAAGCCTGCAATTATCTTTAATTTAACAGCTACAAAATCCATCATCAGGCAGTGCTTAAGCAAAGCAGATCATACAGCAGTTGTAAGCTGAGGCACCCTTAATAGTCACGCCAAGATCCACCCAAGCGGAGCCACACCTTCCACAAAAGACATTGCTACATCAATTAGAGCATCAGGGCCCCGCGTTACCGCCGGGGGCTGCTCCATAAGCAGGGCGGATGCAGCCAGCACTCCTGGGGAAGGTTTCGGGATCCCTAGGAACAAAAGCAACACACACCTCCCTCATTTACAGAGCCGAGTCCGCAGGCAACAGACGGCCAGTCCGCCCTCCGCCATTCCTCCCCTGCAGCTGGACCTGACTCCACCGTGGTGCAAGCAGCCTTACAAAAAAGTACCCAAAGTCAGTTTTTTAATGAGAGCTGAGCCAACTAATGTAGAAGTAAGGACATCATCTCCCCTTCCCCAGGACAAGGCCCTGCTGTTCCCGTGGTACTCCCAGGAGCGAGGGACAATCAACCCGAGGAGAGCGGGGCAGGCAGCCGCTCTCACCCTAAGTCACTGGAATGACACCAACAGTACAAAATTGTTAATGAACTTCAGGAAACCTCAGGACATCCCTCGCAGAACACAAGCATGCTGCTGCAGCCCTCTGCAGAGCTACTGCAGAGTAACGCATACTCGCTACAGGACGGATGCAGACCGGCCGATCAGCGCGGGGGTGGAAATGGAGCTGTGCCAGTCACTCTGGGCAGTGCGGCAAGCGGGCAGACCTGCGCTGGGAGGAAGGCCCAGAGCCCCCGGCGCTGCGCTGGGAGGAAGGCCCAGAGCCCCCGGCGCTGCGCTGGGAGGACGGCCCAGAGAGCCCCCAGTGCTGTGCTGGGAGGAAGGCCCAGAGCCCCCGGCACTGCACTGGGAGGAAGGCCCAGAGTCCCCGGCACTGCACTGGGAGGAAGGCCCAGAGTCCCCGGCGCTGTGCTGGGAGGACGGCCCAGAGCCCCCGGCACTGCGCTGGGAGGACGGCCCAGAGAGCTCCCGGCGCTGTGCTACGGCAGCAGGACGCGCTGCTTCAAGCCCAGCTGCCGCAGCGTTTCACCGCTTACCCCTGCTTCGCGCGCAGGAGCGCAGGCCCTGGCAGCAGGCCAGCCCCTGCCCGCCCCTGTTCGGAGGCAGCGGCAGCCGGTCCCGCCGGGGCTGGCAGAGCCAGGCCAACCAGGACCTGCTGCCTGCGCGCCAACAGGCACGCCGGCTCACCAGAGCCCGTGGCAGAGCAGCCTCCCCCGGCGCTGCTACAGCAGAGGCAAGCTGCCACGCAGGTCTGCACCACGGCTCTGGTCTCTGATCTCTTCAGGAGCAGAATGGGAAAGGCAGATGTCTCTCATTTCCAGCTGAACTTAGCTGAACTTAAGGAGCGAACCTCCCACTCAAGGCAAGGGAGAGGACGGGCTTATTTGTGCTCTAATAGACTCACTGCTGCTGCAACGTGAGCGACTGCGGCGACTGAGGAGAGGGGAGGAAGGAGAACCGTCTGTATTAAACACCTAGAAAGACGATGGCGTACCACCATTCCCCCTCTGCTAGCTGGCCTGTTCAGCAGCTCGTGCTTACAGCAGGCACCGCTGGAATATCCCCTCGGACTTCCACTGATGCCTTCAGCCAAAGCAGTAATAACGCTGTTCAGGATTAATTAGACAAGCACAAACCCCACATATCCTCACCGGACACTATGGCCCAGCAGATGAGATATTTATTTCTAAGGTAGCAGGCTTCGAGGGAAGCATGGCAGCACATGGATTAAACGTTACGTAAAGGTGATGTACAGCAGGCCTGTGCTCAGGCTGATCTCAGTTCAGTGCCTGAACCCAAGAGGACAGAAGCGTCACGCATGAAGGCAAATACTTAATTTGTTTTCTAAACACAAGCTGTTAAGCAGCATCCCACAAGAGCCAACCACGGAAGACTCAAGAGGTGGAGTGTTCTCTCAATGGCAGATTTTGGAGAGAGAAAGGGAAAGTAAAGACCTGCAGTAGTCCTACTTGGTGTGAGAAGGGTTAGTGACCTCTCCTGCCAGAGGCTCATTGATGATGTGACCCCAAACCTTACACAAAACCCAAGCAGATGCCTCTATCCGTCCCCTCCATCGCTCCGGAAACCCGTGCAGCACCCTGTTCCTGCTTTCAGAGGGAAGTTCATAACGTGCTTCAGAACAACTCTGGCCCTGGGAGCGCCGCTGCAGCTGCCCAAACCTGTCTGCTCAATTCTCATTTAAACCAACCAAACACCCTGGTTTTGTTGTGCAACAGCAGGGTAAAAGGAATGAGGGAGGCAGGATGTGGGAACTGCAGCTTTGGGATTTACAAGAGACACAGGCTCACCTGCCACCTGCGTTTCCAAAAGCCGCCCTCCAGCACAGTCAGTGATACCCTCGGCTACAGCAAACACCCCGAACCAGCCTCCTTCCCTCTCCTACCCCTCCTACCTGGGGACGACACACTGAACCAAAACCTCAGCTTCCATTTAGTCTGCTCCCCTTCTCCAGAAGGGCATCAGAAGAAAGGACGGTCATTGCACCCTTCCGAGCCCTTTGGTCATGTCTCAGCCTGGAGTGAGTACAAACCAGAGAGCGGAGCAGCAATCACCCTCTCCGGCAGCAAGCAGAGCACCGGGCAGAGGTTACCGGCAGCGCCGGGGCAGCAGCCTCTCCTGGCAGATGGAAAGTCACACGCTTTCTTTCCTGCCTGTGCTCCAAGGCAGATCTGCGAAGACAGACTGAAAGCTTGCAATTTCACAACGAAGATGTACATAACGAGCTCGGCCAGTTCCTCCGAGAAGAGATACGCGACTGTCAAGCACTGTGCTAAACTGCACATAATTACTGGCAACGGGAACCGATGCAGTTTGGGGGAATATCAACAGGTTGCAACAGCCCAGCATCTGTTGCCATATTTAAATGAGTCTGTCCTACAGATCCTCCTAGATATGAAATGTTTCATTAAAAGGGAGGAAATTTTCATCAAACTGTAACAATAGTTTCTTTGAGATTGAGACGTAAAGCAAGGCAAAAGTTACCAGCTGACATTCTGCCACCTCTTCTCTTCGCCAGGACACAACGCTCCCCCAGGTGACCCCGGGGCAGCCCGGCTCGCTGGCCTTTGCTTGAGGCACTTTGATCGTCAGCTCTCTGCTTCGTGCTAGCCTCTCACGGTCCTGGAGCACGAGGCTTTGGATTGTAGGCAGTAAAAGGAACCTTGTGCCGGGCTACAGATTGCTCGAGATGAAGGCCAGGGGAAACAACTGCAATTCGGCCCGACGTTTTGTTGGGGTGTGTTTCTGAGAACAAACGAACCCATGAAAAGCCCAAGACGACAGTCAATTTTGATTTAAAAGCTGCTAAAGGACAATTCTGTTACTGAAATCAGTCTTTTTAAATTTGTATTTCATTTGCCATTTTAGCGTTGGTGCCAGTCCTCCTCTAGCTGCTAGTTAAGGACGCCCGCACTGGGTTAGCTAAATCATTTTTGTTTCCCATATGTTACAAGAAATCTTAAAACACAGATGTTCTGCTGATGAGAAGCCAGCAGTACAAAGCGTCTCCAGTTCCTTCCTCACGTGGATTTCCTACGCAAGTTAAGGAATCTGTCACCAAAACCAGCTCCAAAGCTAAAGGCCTGGGCATTTTCTCCGTTAATACGTATGTGGGAATATTCTCTGCGGAAGATAATGCACAATCTCGTAACAGTATGACGTGCTAAATACCTGCCTGGTGTCATCTGGGGGGGAAAAGTCACGCCTGGATATTTTCAAAGTTATAAAGCCTTTGGAAAATTTTGATACTGCTGGGAGTCAAGTTAATAACTGATGGTCACCATTACACTGCAAACAGCAAAGCTGGCTCTGCCTCCTGACTGACAGGGGCCACAGAACATCTGTCCAGCTCTAAAACAAGTACTGGTGAAAAAACCATCCTAACCCTTCATTCTTACCCAGCTGAAAGCACACAGGCACGCTGCAGAGGGACGCCTAACGTCTTGGTGAAGTCGTACGGTACGGTATCAACACCTCACAGCTGGACATCGGTCAAGAAGCTCCGAGCGGGATGGAAGGCCGCGTTGCAGAGAGGGAGGCTGGTGGCACGCTGCAGAACAGAGCTCAAAGGTAGAGTCTGACAAACTGGATTAACTACGGATCACGTTCGTTGTCCATCCTGGCACGACTTGGCAGGATTAAACTCCTGAATAAAATATATTTGCCATCTGGACAGTTCTAACGACGGTGCCCCAGAACTCGGGTGCATTCTCAAACATGGAATAACCAGAGCACGTCAGCTCAGGGGTTCACGGCGTTCTCCGCAGAGCTTACGGCCCAGGAGCCAGGGCTGTGTTCCTCTCCCCGATCCCTAGTATATAGGCTGGCAGAATAAATGGAAAATACAAACTCGCTCACTGTAACGAGGCAAATTAGCTTTGGAGATCAATGACTGAGATATCAGGGCTATTTCACCTACGTATTTAGGCAGAAGCCCAGCTGCTGTGCTTTCACCTAATACGCCTCAGTTAACTTCAAACACCACAATGCAAAAAAGCATTGCAAGTTCTAAATCGGATTAAAATCTGCCACAAACACAAGCTTTCATTTCTTTTAACATTCATTTATGGTACAAAATAAGGTAAGGAGGACAGGAAAGATGATCAGTTTAGACACAGAAAACGTCCCCTAAACCTTCCCAAGAGTAAATGCAAAAAGCACAAACTTTTGGAAGCAAAACCAGAGGAAAAGCCCCTTTGCTCTTCTCTTGCTATTCCCCATCACTGGGGCAGAACGTCTCCAGCCCTCACAGTACGGCTCCATTTAAATAAGTGCTCTCACCAGATTCAATAACGGTTCAGCGCTGGCTTGTGGCATCTCTCCACCTCGCCCAGTTTCAAGGCAACTGCTGCAGAAGTCACGCATGCAAAGCAGGGACAGAGAAAACACTGTCTGTTGGGCTGTCGTTTCACATCTAAATCTCAACAACATTGCACAATTCAAGCTGACAGTCTTTGTTTCAGCAGAGCAGACTCGGTACTATGAAATGCACTCCAGATGCTCAGTGGCATTTTTCAGTATGAATCTATTCCTAATTCAAGGCTTGCTAAGAAAAATACATACCTAAACTGAAGATTTCATGATGGAGGGGGGAAAAAAAACCCCAATACCAAAGCCCAAACCCATGTTAGATTTTGCCAAGAGACAGACTGAGCTTTCACAGGGTCTTCAAAGTGGTTGCAAAGAAATACGCTCCCCACAGATTTAGATGTAAAATGTCTCCAAAGTTTGGAAGCTGGCTCTCCGGGGTCTAGGGACGGCAGGGCTGGAAGCACAAGGGTGTTAGTGTAATCTCCCTCTGGGGTTTCCCGTGCCTTGTTCGCACAAACACCAGCTGGGGAAGCAAGAGCAGCTTGACCAGAGACCTCTGGGTCCGCCTGGAGCTGGGAGGGAACACAGAAAAGCCTTTCGCCAGAGAACTGCAGCACCGAAAGGCCGAGGAAACCTTGTGACGAACAGAAACAAACCCGTTCTGTGCCTGGGGTGGCACCAGAGACCACCGCTGTCTTGGCACCAGGCTGAGAAGGACCCCTGGGAACACAGGAACGGGGCTCAGGGTGGGGGAAAGCCCCGCGCGTCTCCCCTTCCCTTCAGCACGCACCTCCCCTCTCCAGCACCCTGCGCCACCCACCAGCTCCTGCAGAAAACGCACCTTGAACAGACCTCAATTCCGCCCAGACCAGCGCCACGGCTAAACACGCGTGGGGAGCTTAGCTGTTTCCATGCTTAACTCTCTGCTTAAAAACATACTCGACGCTGCGCGAGACCAAACCCTGCCTCCGGCGAGCGCTTCGGTGCCCAGGCACCCCTCCTCGCCCTTCGGGGTCTGGCTCCTGCGGAGCCAGGCAATACACACATCCATCTCCTCCGCGTCGCGTTCCCAGCACCTCCCCCAGGAGAAAAAGTCTGTTCTGTAACTCAGGCTACTGCCTGGCCAGCTGAGTCGTTACCTCACAGGGTTAATTACACTACTGAGCAGCGACTGTACAGCAAACAAACTTCCTGGACAAGCTAGAGATTTGCGAGTCTTTTGCCAAGTCTAAATATATTCAGCTTTTTAAAGATCTGACTGCGCAACAGTTTAATCACATGCGAGTACAACAGTTAAATATTATAATTTAAATACATGAGGAACATTGCAAACTTGGAGAGGATCTGGGACATCAGGAGGAGGAGGTGGGGGGCCTCAGAGCCGCGCTCAGGCTCTGCTGAGCCAGAGCCAAGCTCTGCTGGGCCGGCTGTGCACGGAGCAGGGAGCGGCGGGCTCTGCCAAGAGCGCGTGACAGCCAGCAGGGAAGCGTCCAGCACTCTCAGATGGTCTGGCACGGACGTTTTCGAGCCTGCGCTAGATGACCTGTACTGTAATCCCTTTTCCTTCCCCACGCAGTCTCTCCACCTCTCCCTTTAGACTCCGGGTCCTAGCCAGACCCTCACTTCTGCGGACGGATCAGTCACATCAAGGGAAGCGTCTTCTCCTCCCTGCCCCGATCGTTGCCATGTCATCTGGGCCACTTTCCACTTCATTCTGCTGCAGGGTATGTCCAGGCTGGTGACGAAGGGGAGACGCAGGGGTTCTCCAAGTGCCTAGCTCACGAGAAGCCCAGCCATAACCAAGTTACAAGGCACTGCTATAAAACACCAGGCACTTGAACAGTGAATGGTGTTTTAGTACTGAATTTTGCCTTTCGCTTTTGAAGTCAAAACTAGTCTGTCACACCCATTTGCACACATTTCTTTGGAGCAGAAGCGTAGGGGGTAAAACACGGGGCTGCCTGGCTTCGGAGCCGCTATCTGTATTTCACGGCGGCAGGACGGTACACAAAATGACGAGCATTTGTAAGCAGACTGCGGGGACCACAGTCAATTTACAGTCTCCTGGGAGAGCTTTTCTTCCTGTCACCGTGTAAGAAACCAACACGATTTGACTGCAAAGATTGCACTGTGCTCCATACTTTCCTCAGAGATTAGTTTCCCCCAAGTCTGCCTTCAAGCAGGAAGCTTCTTTCTTCATTAATACAGAAGCTGACGGGAGTTGACTAATGCTGTTAGCTATCTTTGATCGGAATTGATTTGGCAGAAATTGAAATAATCTGCCAGAGGAAAACTAAAGTACTACTATAGAAACACACTCCAAGACTGAATCAGTTTCCAGAAGTGGAAAAGCGTTGCTTTGCACCCGTCTGCGCTGTGACAAACGCCCAAAGGACCCTGAGGCACTTCAGAACAAACCCTCACCAGTGACCGTCCTCCCTGGAACACGGGGCAGCGGGGTTCCGCTCCCCCCGCTGCAGCGGCCCTAGAAGAGACCCCAAGAAGCTGCCTGACGTTTTTGCTTACCATCCACAGTACCGTGCCAAGGGAGAGCGCGAAGCATGGAACTTCTTGCACACAAATACTGACAGTAAATACAAACTAATTGTTCTTTCACCCAAACGCAGCTGCATCGGTCTGGCTTGCACACAAGCTTTTTTAAACATTGCACAAGCGCTTGGCACAGATCTTTTACCCAGAGTCACGTTATCAGTGAGGAAGGTAGAACGGAGGCTTCATGATCTAGCCACAAGGAACATGCCAGCTTTTAATGTAAGTTTTCTATAAACACACCTAAAAATAATTGGAAAGGAACTGTCCCCAGTGGCCCGTCCCAGGCTCTCACAAACAAGACAAAGCGGTGGATGTATCTAAGAGGCGATCAGCTGCAGCACCCAGCTTCCCCTCGCGCTGCCTGGTGGTTCCCAAACCTCATGGACGAACATGTTTCCACTTCTCCCACAGCTCTGCATACCCACACCAAAACAAAACGACATTCAGAAGCGTGACCAGTTAACTGCAGATACTGTTGGACAGTTACTGATCACGGGCTTGTCTGGAAGCAAAGACCGACGTGAGAACAAAGTGATGAAGTCTGTAAGCACTGCTCAAATTTTACTTGAAGAGAAACCGTCTCACAAACCTTACCTGTGCCAAGGATGCTCCGCTTCCTTTTTTTAGCTCCGAGAAGTTCTCGCTCAGTTTCCCTCCCTTGTTACTGGAGTTGCACTTATAGCACATCCACCTCATCAGGCCTTTGGTTACCGTCCCGCACTCTTTACTCAGCAGACACAGCGAATGGTACAAGTGGCCGCAGCTGTAACGAGAAGAATTCTGCTTGGTGCTTGAAAGCAGAGTAACGTGGCCTGACAGCCCTGCACTTTGGGGGGGCAGATCTCTGGTCAATGGAAAACAAGGCTGCTCCTCTATAAATGCACATCAGCCGTGTGTACGCTCCCTTCGTACCTCCGCTCCCTCCCGTAGCATTTCTAGACTTGCAAAAATAACGGTCGATGCCCATTTGCTGATACAGTTACAGACCACAACCTGAAGGTAATAATGACCGTGTCTCGTTTTACAGCCACCTAGTCACAGGCAGGAAATTCAGAGACGCCAACAGAGCCTGTAGTCAGGGCTGCGCAGATCCGAGAGGTACAACCACATGGAAATAAACCCAGGGTGCTGCAACGGCACAAACGGCGTTTGCTGGGAGAGACGACAGATAAACTGAGGGCTTACTGACCGGCGCTCTCAGAGTTGTAAGGCAGCTTTAGTTGAGACAGAGCTGGCTGCATGCAAAGGCGGCTGGCTCCAAGGGGCCTGATCAGCCAGCCCATCTACAGCGCCCGGGAGCGGGGATACAAGCTCACAGGAATACGTGTGATTACTCGCGCAAGTCAGAGACCAGCAGCTCTTTCTTTTTCTTTTAAAACCACTAACATGACCGACCCTTAACTTTACCTGAAAACAATGATTTCGTCAGCAGTTTCTTGCCGCCTTTTGTACTGCTGTAGACAAATGCAGCAGTAGTCCTGCTTTGGGGTAAGCCCTCTAGTGACAGAAGCTCTCAGATTACACAGGGACCAGTGGAGATCGTGGTTTAAAAGGTTCGTAGTTGTCTCTAAAAGGGTCTGTGTGGAAGACAATACACAGAATAACTAGGTCGCTTTGTCATCTCCAGACCGCAGAAACCCCACGCTGATCAATTCTTCACAACAAGCAGCTTAGCAGACTACTAAGAGCAAAACCAACCCAACAAAAATTGCTTATCTTCACATGTTTTCTAGCCGCTGCCCTCAAAATACGTATCCTTTTATCACATGTTAATGGAGGCAGTATCTATTTATGAGTGAAAAGGTAAGTGCTTTATTGATTTTTGTCAGAGCATTGAGAGAGACGCGGTAGGCTCATTTTGTCATCCTCCATACCAGACCCTCCCCCCACACACACTTGGTAAGCTGTTGCTTACATCCTCCATTTCAGTAGACACACACTGATAAAAACCAACACCCAAATGCACTATCACAATTAAAAGACAAAAAACCCCAAAACCTGCTGAACTTCTCATCAGCTAGTTGTTCCCACCTGAGGTGTCCATTTCTGAAGAGCCAAAATCACAATCCCCTTAGTTTGGAGCACTCAGTGCCTCTTTCAGCAACAAGCCAGCGAGCTATCGATGCTCTGCAGCAGCAGCTCACGAAAGGCTGCAGAGGTTGTGCCGGTGGTTCACACCCAGCCTGGTCCAGATGTGACAGGCAGCCCGTACCAGACAACTGGCAGGCAGCGACAGAGGACCTGCGCTGCTCAGAGCGGACCTTTCCCAAGAGCCCAAACAGAGATGACGGCTGTATGTTCAGCGCTCTACAGCAAAGCTATTCCCCATTTTATTTGTAAACGGGATGCTGTGGCGTGGAGGCCTGAGCAGTAGCTGGGATGGTGCCGCCATGTGGTAGGCGGAATGGGGGAGGTAGAGTTTGGAGGAAGATAGAATAGAATCATTAAGGTTGGAAGAGACCTCAAGGATCATCCAGTCCAACCGTCCCCCCACCACCTATTAACCACTAAACCATGTCCTTCAGTACCGCGTCAAACCTTTCCTTAAACCCCCCAGGGACGGTGACTCCACCACCTCCCTGGGCAACCCGTTCCAATGCCCGACCACCCTTTCCCAGAAGAAATTTCTCCTCATCTCCAACCTGAACCTCCCCTGGCACAACTTGCAGCCGTTCCCCCTTGTCCTGTCACTGGTTATCTGTGAGAAGAGGCCGACCCCCAGCTCACCACAACTCCCTTTCAGGTAGTTGTAGAGGGCAATAAGGTCTGCCCTGAGCCTCCTCTTCTCCAGACTAAACAAGCCCAGTTCCTTCAGCCGCTCCTCATCAGACCTGTGCTCCAGCCCCTTCACCAGTTTCGTTGCCCTTCTCTGGACACGCTCCAGGGCCTCGATGTCTTTCTTGTGGTGAGGGGCCCAAAACTGGACACAGCACTCGAGGTGTGGCCTCACCAGGGCTGAGTACAGGGGGACGATCACCTCC
>VWZZ01005826.1:273789-336739 GCA_013399095.1 Psophia crepitans | reverse complement strand
TTTCCAGCCACCCCGCCCCCAGCCTGTAGCGCTGCCTGGGGTTGGTGTGGCCAAAGTGCAGGACCCGGCACTTTGCCACATTAAACCTCATCCCGTTGGCCTCTGCCCAGCGATCCAACCTGTCCAGGTCCCTCTGCAGAGCCATCCTACCCTCCGGCAGATCGACACTTCCCCCCAGCTTGGTGTTGTCTGCAAACTTACTGAGGGTGCACTCAATTCCCTCATCCAAATCATCAACAAAGACATTGAAGAGGATGGGCCCCAGCACCGACCCCTGGGGAACACCACTCACAACCAGTCACCATGATGATGCATTCTGTTTTGGGGAACAGGAGTTTTAGAAAACTGTTGAAGCTTGGAGACTGCCTGGGATTTCAGACTGGACAGAGAAAGGCAGGAGGTGAAAAAGGTAAAATCTCATCAGGCGACAAAGGAAGCGCAGCGTCGCCGTTGGGAAGCGGCAAAACAGCCTAAATAAAAAGAGCTCCGATTTCAAACCGCGTAAGACGACAAAACGTACTGGGTTTGTGCCCTTGAATCCCTAACTGCAGGATGAGCTGGAGAAAAAGCAGATGTTTATCCTTCCAGTACATTTAACACAAACCCGAATGACAGGGGTGTTCGCCGTGTACCTGTCAGCGCCCTCGGCTGCAATCTGGGAGCGATACCAACTCGCTCCCCTTCCCCCAACCACAGAACTATAAATCACCTACATGTCCATTTACTTTGCCCTGCAGAGAAACAGCAGATGAGAACGCAGTAGGCTAGCTAGCTAAAAGTAACCCCTACGTACAGCAGAGAACAGAAACGCACACAACTTACTTGTTCATAGTTGAAAGTGTCCAGCATTCCCAGGACAAGTCCTTGGATTTCTCCAAGTTTCCCTTTTCCGTAAACTGGATCCTGTGAGAAAAAATGAAAAGCTGCAGCTGAATCAGAGGATATAACCATTCTGACCAGTTTTTAATTTGTTTTTTTTTTTTCTTTCTCCAGATTGGACTCTGGATTTAAAGATGCTGTACATGCACAAGGATAGTGGAATAATCCTATGCATTGATGGGAAAATTGGTAGTTAGCAAAATGGAGCAGATGACATCAATACTAATTACTGTGCTTGGGTCAAAAGACTTCAGACGTGACCTTGGAAACTTCATTCAGGAGATGCAGGAGCTGACCGGGGAAATGCATTTGAGAGTATCGAAGAAAACAGCAGAAAGCAGCGCGCAGCGACACAGGAGGCATCGGCTCCGTCCGCACCGCCACTTGGCACAGCGGTGTGCTGAACCCGGGCACGCCTGCTCCCACATCCCGGGTGACAAAACACCATCGAGGGAGCAGGGACCTGGGGCTCTGCTGTTGCTGCAGGGATGATTTCCATGTGCCCTGAGCAGCTTTATTCCTGTGTCCCAGCAGCGCAAGCGAAGGGCTGTGGTATAAGTCATCGCCCCGGTGCACCTCAGCCGCCTTCTTTGGGCCTGCTCCGAAGTAAACAGCCCCTTCTCCTCCACAGCCACCCTGGCACCCTCTGAAGCATCGTGCGGTGCTGGACAGGCACGCTGGGCTAGGACGCATCTCCCCGTACTGGAGTAAGCTTAGCGAGACACCCAGAGAGATCTCCGAAACAGCTGTTGAAACTCATCAGGCAGTTTTTGAACAACAGTCTTCAGAGGAAATGTGACAGGCAGAAACGCCAACGTTCAAGCCTAAATAAAAACAGCACTGAGTAATATCGCTTGAGTCAAAACCAGCTGTAGGTTTGGAACATACAGAAAAGCTCGACACGCTGCAGAGGCCACTTTTTTACTAGGCAAACAGTACAGCCTCAAACACCACTAACTTTTCTTTCCACATGCATAATTTAAAAGCAATGGCACAGAAAATACACTACACTGAGTCACCATATGAATTATGGAGGGCAACAGGGAACTCAGGATTTCCAGCGCAGCACGTACGTGATCCGTAACAGAGAGCAAGTTATTTTTGTATCTACCAGATCCTTTTCTAAAGCACTCAAGTATATGGCTGAGGAAACGCAGACAGGCAACTCCCAAACTGTACAGATGCAGCCATGTACATATAACAACTCAAACTTCCCAAGCTGCAAGTGGAGAGTTTCAAAGCAACTCATTTCTTGTCTGGAAAGAGAGAGGAAGAGGAGATACAAAGAGAGAGGAATAAAAAAGCCACAGAACGCAAGTCTGAGGCCCAACGTTCCGTTGCTCAGTTTTTCTCAAGTCATGCTTAAAGATCTTTACAAAAACAGCTCCTTTTCTAAGAAGAGGAGCCTTGTGGTCCCGCAAAGCCTCATGCCGAGCCTGGCGGTCAAGTACACGCAGCGAAGCTCACGCACATTTCCTGCCCGCAGCCGCCGCAGGCGCTTCCCGGGCCTGGGGCGCAGCGCTCTCCCTGCCTTCATCCGCATGAAGCCCACAGCTGCAATCGCACCTTCCCAGCAAGTTAGAACGCAGTCTTCTGATCTGCTAGTTCGAGCCCCCACAACATTTACAGTCACCAGAGCCTTGCGAGATCCCTCACTTTTACGGAGGAATGCGTTTCATTAACACGTATTAACACGCGGGGTGGGGTGGCGCCTCAGCCACAGCAGCAAGCTGCGCCAAGGCAGGAACAGATCCCGGCGGCTGCTCCCAGGCTGGCACCTCCCTGGGAACACGTGGAGGCAGCGCTCAGCGTGGCCAGCTAAAGCCCAGCTCGCTGCCCAGTGCCGCTCCCGAACAGGTCGGGAAGAGCTGGCAGGGGTCCCTGCAGTGCAGCCCCTCAGCCAGCTCTGTCTCCTCCACCTCCAACTTCCTCCTGCTCGAGGAAACAGCGCTCGCTTTGCTAGCCGCGCTCACCGAGCTGCGCCGAGATGCACTGTGAACTCGGAAAATGCATGCACTTGCAGCCTGGCCCATCTGCCAGGGGACAGAGCAACTATTGTACGTAAAACTAATCCCAGCGTTGACCTCTTTGTCCGGAAAGAAAAAAAAAAGAAACACACACACACACACACACACCCCGCCCCCCAGCAGGGACAGCAGAAATGCAAGCAAAGGTTTTTTAGATCTTTCCGCTTCCACTCTGTAACAGATTTTAGAGACTGCTTCCGTCCCACTTTGGGGTTCCTACAGGTAGATTTTAAATTCCTGGCCTCTCCAATTCTCCATTTTGCAGGAGGCCTCAGCTGCATCTACTTACAAAACATCCATGAAGGATTACGGCTTTGTACGGGAATTAACACTCACCCTTTCAGCCCTCTTCAGACAGCTTTCACATCCTTAATGACATGGAATTCTTCTTAATGCTCAAGAGGATTCCTCTAGTATCTCTCCTAATACAGTTATTTCAGACTTCCTATTTAATAAATAACTTTACAACATTATTAAGGATGAGCAAGAAAAGAAATATATTAATCATTATTTCATACGCCTTCAATGATACAAAGTCAAGCCAGTGTGCTGCAGTAGGCAGGCGCCCGGAGCCTGTTTTCTGTGAACGCTGCGGAGTCTGGTCACAGCCCTCTGCAAGGTGCCCTTTAGCAAAGCGTTTTGATTGCACAGTTAACATTTGCATAAAGTATAATCTATAAGCAGTTAAGCCCAGACGAAGGAGAAAAATGTCCACTAAAATTGGAATACTCTTAATTCCTTTTCAGAAAAGGCAAGATAATCTACCTCAGTTTATTGATGTCATCCACCTTACAAAAAATCCCCCGGATAATTCCCGGGCAGCTGTTCTACCTTCCAGACCTGCAGCTCTACCACCAAGACTTGACCTCTGTTGGAACAGCTTTTGAGGGCATTTTCAGACGAGCACCACTTACAATTCTGGATTTCACAGAAATATTCTGCGGGCTTGGGAAAGGCTGTATGTTCTCCAGGGCCCAGAAGAGCTGCTTCAAGAATTTACTTCTGGTCACGGTTAAATTGGCACGTGAATTACCTTTAGCACGAGGCCCTACACGCTGCTCGGAGCCCAGACACAACGGTTTGGCACCAGGGTTCAGAATTTTACGTGGCTTCAAAGAGCAACTACAGAGCTTTGCAAAAGGAATGCCCAACAGAATAGAGCTCTCTTTAGCCAAGAAAGCTGTTGAGCCAGAGCGTTCTGGGGAGACCAGCACGTGTACATGCCATGTTGCTGTTCTTCCCCACAGGGCACCTAAGTGGCATTCCCAGATAATCCAAGGAAGCAGATGACAGGTCACACTACGCAGGGAGGCAACAAATCCAGAGCTCCCTGCTGTCTAGCATACGTCCTTCCTGACGGCAAGGGTTCAGAACCCTGAAGGTCTGAGTTGGGCGCCCAAAGACATGGCCACACAGTAAGAACTCGTCACCATTCCCAACATCGTCTTCCCAGCCAATTCAAAGCAACATTCTTTCAAGAGCCATGCTGTGCACAAAAACAAAACCCAAAGAAAACCTCCCCCAGGCACCCAGTGCAAGCCCTGAAGCAAAGGTTTAATACAAGACAGCTACAAACCTGCAGGCAAAAGCGACCTAGAGCAACTCAATCCCTGAAACACAGAAACAAAGCTTGGTGCGAAGGCAGCATGCATGGAAACACGCGTTTTTAAGCACGAGGACGAAGGGTTAAATGAACGGTCTGGCTTGGTAAGAAGGGATGCTGTTCCCAGCCACAGAGCCAAGGAGGGTGCCCAGCACTGCGGGCAGCAGACCAGTAAGAGCCCAGGGCGGAGGAGTGACAGGGGAAGACCCCATCTCCTGACATCAGGAGGATGACAAGGCAGCAGACCATTTTACTGTTAGCCCAACAGGAGAGCAGACTCCAGATGTGTATTTCAAACCTCGGCTTCAAACGAGGGAAAACAAAACATGCAGCAATCTGGCATAAGGTTTACGGAAGCTTAAGAGATATTCAGAGGCAAAAATCCACCTCGTAACAGCCAGCAGCTTCCAAAAGACGTAACTAAGCTGTTCGAATCTAAGCCATCATCATCAGAGGAACCCCAGAGATGCAGTGAGGGACTGACACCCTCTCTACTGCCCACAAACGATCCGGGTCCCATCACTCATGCTCATACATCTTAGGTGTCTGCAAATACATGAGTTATGGGGTGCCTAGGGAGGTGGGGGAGTCCCTGTCCCTGGGGGTGTTTAAGGACAGGTTGGATGTGGTACTTAGGGACGTGGTTTGGTGGGGAATAGGTGGTGGGGGGACGGTTGGACTGAGTGATCCTGGAGGTCTCTTCCAACCTTAGTGATTCCATGATTCTATGAGTGCGAGTGAATGAAATCTACAAAACAATGAGTGTTAAGAGGCACAGCCAATTTATTTAGAGATCCTGCAAGTAAATACCACCTTCCCTTCCGCAGGATCCTCTAATGAGTTTTACAACACTAGTTTCCCTCCACTTGTTTCTGAGCTACGAAGTACCAATTACCGCTCCTAGGTGATGAAGTTCTGATAGTAATGATCTTTCCATGGAATTCAGTCCCTCTCTCTGAATGCATTTTAACACATCACCATGTCTCCCCATCTCTTCCTCTAGTTGTACAAAAACATTTGCCTTTTTAAATCTCTGTTTTGTCAGACTGCATTTGTAAGGCTGACCAGGAGCAATTCCCCCCACCCCCCAGCCCAGCGGCCGGAGTTGTGCGTGCTGCTTTCCAGAATGCCTTACACATTTCTGTCCTTACTGGAAGCACTTCACCAGCTGCACTGCGAGCATCCCGTCACCCTTTGCAGCAGTGCCATCACACCGACCGCTCCCCCGCACAACGGACAAGCACGTTGCACAGTGCCAGCCTCTAGAAAAGGGGGTTTCTGTTTCTGCTAACAGAGCCTGGAAGAACAGAAATGGGATGAAATATCTGAAGACTGCAAACAAGAATTTCTGTTCTTCCCAAGGGAGAGCAGGATCTCCTCCGTCAGCCTCCCCCACTCCCTCGTTCGCAGCTTCTGTACCGTTTCCTGACTACATTAAACATCAAAGTCCACCAGGAAACTGTATCTAATGCCGCAGTTAAAACTAGACAAAATAAGTTATTGAAGAGGCATTAAGTTTGCTCAACGCTTTCTACCTTTGATAAAACCACGCTTCATTTGCTCGCACTTTCTATCCACTCTCTTACAACATTTTGTACTGTCTTTAATTATGATTTTTTTCCAAAATCCAAGATAGCGCATAATATAAGCTCAAACTAACAGGCTGCCAGAGGCGCATGTTCACCCTGCGAAGCCTGTAAGCCCTTTTCTGTATTTTCTTCTCTCACCAGGAACAGAAACCCTGAAGAGGACCTCACCACTTTCTCAACCCTTCAGTCATTCCACTCCACAATGCAGACAATTTTGCTAATTCGTTTTCTGCATTTCTCAAGGTTTGCTATTAAATCCCAACCTCGTTGTTCATCTGTTTTGCAAATTAATAAATCCTATCTGCTTGTAATCGCTTAACCCAAAATCCTGTTTCGAAATCAGCCCTTCCACAAGATCCTTGCTGCTCACTAACGAACATCTCTGAAGTAATACATCGCACCATCCATCGAGAAGGCCCAGATCTCTTTCTCCAAGGCACTTCGCTTTAGTGTCTTCACAACTATCCATCCCTCAGCCCTAGCTAAATGGTTTTCAACAAATCTTCTTCCAAGTTTTGAGAAATTCATAGTGGCTTTGTCCCTATGAAACTTTGCAAAGTTTCAGTTCAAAGCAACTGCAACGTTTTGCCTTTGAACCAGACAATGAGCTAATCTAATCTTTAACGACGTGGAAGTTGCTGTCGCATCAGGAAGGCGTTCAGCTCTTCCCAATAACTGAGCGGCACAGCTCGGTAAAAGCTGCTTTCTTCAGAAACTCACCTGTAGAATTCTCTGCAGGATCGAAGGAAGAGCGATAAACGCAGCCATGTTGTTCAGCACCTGCATTGTCAAACTCTTCAAAGCTGAAACACCAAACATAAAAGCCACCGCCAGTTCGTTAGTCGGGACTGAAGGAGTAAAGAGAGGTCGATCTTCCAGATTAAGAGAATTTTATTTCAGTTCACATTTTCTAGTCTGAAAACGGTTTTCATACGTTTTTTTCTTCTGCACATTCTGCACTAAGCACACACAGCTTTGTATATCAGAAAGTATATTCAGAAGATTTTGCTATCACAATGCCCCCCCTGCCACATTCACATTTTGAGACTTACTTTGCAGCACTGTCATTCACTTTTCCTGCTGCTACCAAAACCCAGCGTGGATGCCTTGTCCACATTAGAGTCCCACGGACCCTAAAACGTCCCAGCATTAACTTCTGCATGAAATTTGTTCCTCGAGCCCCGACTTCCCAAAGCAAGAGTCAATACTGAGATACGCATGGCTCCAGCAACTCGGCTTCTTTGTGGGGATAATTAGCTAGTTAGAGCAGGTTTGGGGAAGTATGAGCAGTAGGAATGAAAACAAAAGCGTTATGCAGGATCCAAGTGTATTATCCTCTCATCAATTCTGGTATCGCTTCAGATGATGACTTTTCTGCAGGCAGCGGCTCCCAGACATGGATGATCTAGAAGTTCCTCTGAACTTAGAGGAAAAGATGACGTGAGGGAAGAGGGTGATGTTTATTTTCGGGTTATTGTCTCTGCAAGACTATCCCCAGGAGTCCAGATACAGCTAACAGTCACCGGAAGGAAACAGTGGGAGGACAGGCAGCATGATGACCACCACACTTGTAATACACTGTAATCATTAACCAGGCACAACCACGCAGTGGGGCACAGGGCTGGGACGGGACAGAGTAACGGCTTTTGGTCCCAGACCACAGTATCTAAACCCCTTCTTAACTAGTCTTAAGTCTCAAGTTTGAATGCCTTAAGTTTTCAAGATGAGCTGCTGACATCCACAGATTCAGGGCGCAAGAACATAGCTGGCACTCTCAAGTTCTACTGATTTTTATACAACAGACAGGTGCAGGGGTAAGCGTACAAAAAGGCGAGGCAGGGGAGACGACAGTCTGCTACACCGGAACTTCCCAAAGCGCAGACTGCAACCTGCTTACAACCTAGAAACCCTTTGTACATGCTGGGCTTTTCCAGAAAGACCATCCTCAATGGAACCAACTCACTAGCAGAGGCTTTGGTAGGGTCCCTCTTCCAATCAGGACAAAAAAACCGTACCTAGCTGAGAGCTGCAGCCTACCAAATGCGCAAGCTGAGCTCAGTCCTACAGCCACTGCAGTTCAGATCATGTAGGAGTTGAGTAACAAAACTGCTTTTCTTCTACTCATTCAGTAGAGGAGGAGAGGCAGCATTAGGATTTTGATAAACAGCCAAGAGACTTACAAAATACTTACATTTGGAGTATCGACACTGTGAAGAACCAGATAATTTCTGTGGGGACATCATAGCCTCCAGCAGGGGAAACCAGAGGGTCTGAAATAATCAAATGTGAGGAAAAAAACCAGTGAGAATACTGCAGTACTGCAAAAGAGCTGTGACCGATGTCAGAGTCCATTTCCAAAGACTCACTCCCGCATTCTGAAGACCAGAACTACGTTTCTCCTGGCTGCAGTGGAACAGAACTGAAATGTGTTAAAATAACCTCAGAGCAAAGCCCCTGGGGATCTGCTTCCAGTCTGGACTCCTTGTATCTTAGACCAAGACACTATCTGATGGGGGTCTGAGCACAGAAGGCCCTCAGCAGCTCCTCCAGTCTCACCGGCTTCTTTACTGGAATTGTGACAACAATCTGCTTTTACTTCAGTCAGTACCCAACTGCTTTTCCAGGCGAGATGCAAACACTTTGGTGTGGAGACTGTTTACGGAACGGGTACCACGGTCAACGGATCCCAACTGGAAAGGGGTGTCTAAATTCACACACTGTCCTTGGGAAAGCTGGTCCTTCATTTGGTCACCAGAGTCAAACCCTGCTTGGGCACCAACAAAGCAATTCCAGCAGGTGAACAGCACCCTGAGTGAGAACAAACACCCAAATCTATCCGACCGGGCAGGCAGGCTGTAAGCACACAGGGTGTGCGCACAGACACCGCTACAATAAAACACAGCGGCTCTCTCTTGCACAGTAAAATCGCTGAGGAGCAGAAACCAAGCAGGTCACCTCATAGGCAGGACACTGCTCAGAAGGAATGACAGAATTATTGACTTCCAGACATGCCGCATCTTCAGACACAGGAACAACGTTCTCAGTTTTGAGTTCAGTTAGAGAAGCTGTGTGTGATCTTAGGAGTAAAGACGCCTTCTATGTCACTGGTGCTGGCAAAAGAGAAATGCAGCCTCAGTGCAGGGAGACTGGCAAACCCAGGTCTCTCCGCAAGAGCTCAGGCAAGCTGTGCTGTCGCCACCCCTCAAAGATCCGGCTGACATTCAACTCGGGATTTGTGAACGTGTTCAGAACAGCAATATTCTGCAGCCACAGCAAGAGCAGCATCAGCTTTGTGCCACCATGAAGCTGGCGCAAACCCTACTACGCTGTCTTCAGCGTCTGAAGGAGATTCAAAAGAAATTTCAACTGGAGCTAAAAACGAGGGAAAGGCTGTTGTCTCATCTGCTTCCCCACTGCGATATGCACGTTTATTTCGCGCTTCACCCTGACAAGGGAGGATGTCTCTCTCGTGTGTCTGAAACCTGAACCACTGCAAGAACACTGCCAGGCAGAGGAAAACGACTGCTTGAGATGTAGCGGTATCCAACAGACGGGGAAAGGAACCAGCACGTGAAGAGAAAGGGTCAGGAGATGCAAGGGCCTCTGTTGATTGTAGCGATACATTTTTTTACCACCTTACCTCTCGCTGTTGCTGGTCTAAATTGTGTGAATTCCTCCGGCAAAGGGCAATTGTCTTCATTAAGGTATCTTCAATGTTTTCTGGCAAGGGGAGTTCAGCCGAGTCTAAGTTTTTTGGGGAGAAACACGAATTGCAATCATAAAACCATTAAATGTGCTAACTGCCAATCATTCTGCAAAATACAATCACGCTGCTGCTCTAAACTTTGTTCACTACAGCGAGCAACTAAATTATAAAGACAGGTCCCGATTTTTGGCACTTTTACTAACAGCACAATACATTTGGCATATAAAGCATTTCATGTAACCGAGTAAGGAAGATCTTCGCTGTGGTTTAGGATTCAATTAAGTAGCAAATACAGTAAGCCAGCAAGAGTACCAGTCACAATCGAGAGCGCTACGAGGCCAGATGACCACACACACAAAAATCCATCACATTTTGTTGACTCTGATCTTGCTAGAGACCAGAGTGACAGAGCAAGGAAGCGTCAGAGTAACCACCACAGTCATATGAATATAAATTTTACACGTCACCACAATACCTAGAAACCCGAAAGAGGATCTCATTATGCCAGGTGTCAGACACACGCACTTCGCATTTTCATGTTTATCTCTTTTTACTAGGAAATGGAATATAACACAATAACCCTTACCTTCATCATCTTGGGTCAGCATCAGCAACTTGCTCTGCAATCGCTGGAACGAGAGAGAACTCGGAACAGTAAACTTGCAGAATCGTGGCAGAAGTGTTTTTAAAAGGTACAGCTACGAAGGTTCACCCTCATCTTCTTCCCCAGTATGACTAACGTAACATAAATGTCTTTCCAAATATGGAAAGGAAAACAGGAGCTGAAAGATGATTTTTGATTAAGAAAAACAAATTTCAGCATCTGTCATCTACTAGATGTTGAAAGACAACATCAAAAAGATACACCGATCTGCTGAGTCTGCAGACAGCTCAGCACACTGTTATGTGACAGAAGGTAAGCACTTCTGTGGATTCTAGTGGGAAACAAGCTGAGAAGCAATGACATCATCAAACCTGAACACAGGCCATCATGCTGATGGCATGGCAAGCCACGTTCAGCGTTTCAGTGTACTGTACCTCAAGCATAACCAAGAAGGCACCATGGATATCTCCTTTCTTCTCCAGTAAATACGAAGAAGCTTCATGGAGCTGATGTTTCTGGGTTATCTGAGTTAAAAAGGGAAAGAAAAAAAAAAAAAAGGTAAATGTCTGTCTTCAGAAATCTGCCAGTGTTTGTTTACTCCACCAGACAATGACGACCAGATGGTCGGAAAGAATTGTGTCTCCCTGTGTTCAGAGGCACGTTACTCAGTCTGAGCAGCGCTCCCACCTCCCCCCGACACTATCTATGCCGCTTTTATTTCTCAACTCGCACCACTGCCAGCACCAGCTTAAAATCTTAAAAAAAAAAAATTAAAAAAAAATTAAAAACCTATAAATCAAGGTCAAGGACAGATTATTATTAAAAAATTCAGAAGAAATAGTCGCTAGTCAAATTTTGGCAGTGCTGCTTTCCAAAACGCCCAGGCCTGCGATTTCATCCCCCTTTGATGTATTCATCCCGTTAACACAGCCAGCCTGTCCTTATACGCATCTTTCCTACCTGGATGGTCTCTTCCAGCCTACAGTATTCCAGAACTTTAAGTGTCTCCAAAACCTGGTCTGGGCTGTACTGGCACAGCAGCTCGATAAACTGCTCAGTGACGCAGGGCGGTAAATGTATCAGGTCCTGGTTAATGCCTTCTCTGGAATAAAAAAGGCACAGGAGGCTCAGGTCAAATCCTAGCCCAGAAGTTTGGCTGGAAAGAAGAGTTTCTTATTCAGTTGTGTGTTGTCTTTTATCCTTAATACAGAAGTGAAAAAAAAAATCTGATTTTAAGAGAAAAATCACGTTGTTTCTACTAGTTACTGGTGTGGAAGGTTTGTTAGCAGGCATTTCATTTGTTCCACAACATATTCTCCTGATGCCTCGGCATAAAGTCAACTAAAGACCCCGGTGCAGAAAGGTTTTGGGGCCAACACCTCTTCAGCAATCTATGGCAGAAAGACACAAAGGACTCACCTAATTTCTTCAATGAAACCTTATGGTCTCTGAGTGGTATTTTTAGGTGCTGACCACTATTTGTCCTACAGACCTTCTCTGCGTGTCTTTGAAGAGGTATTTTGTTGCTTTTTGCTCATTATCAAAGAATCCCAGACTGGTTTGGCTTGGAAGGGACCTCAAAGCCCATCCAGTTCCTACCTCCCTGCCATGGGCAGGCACACCCCCCACCAGCCCAGGCTGCCCAAAGCCCCATCCAACCTGGCCTTGGGCACTGCCAGGGAGCCAGGGGCAGCCACAGCTTCTCGGGGCACCCTGTGCCAGGGCCTCAGCACCCTCCCAGGGAAGGATTGCTGCCTCCCAGCTCAGCTCCAGCTCCCCTCCTGCAGCTTCAGGCCCTTGGCCTGGCCCCCCGTGCCCTGCAACCAGCCCCTCTCCAGTTTTCCTGCAGCCCCTGCAGGCACTGGGAGGGGCTCCAAGGGCTCCCCGCAGCCTTCTCTGCTCCAGGCTGGACAAGCCCAGCTCCCTCAGCCTGTCTCCAGAGCAGAGGGGCTCCAGCCCTCACAGCATCTCCGGGGCCTCCTCTGGACTCGCTCCAGCAGCTTCATGTCCTTCCTGCCCTGGGGCCCCCCGAGCTGGAGGCAGCACTGCAGGGGGGTCTCAGCAGAGCAGGGCAGAGGGGCAGAATCCCCTCCCTCGCCCTGCTGGTCACAGCAGATGCTCCTGCAATTCTTTTTCGACCTTTGCTGGCAGTACAGACCTGACACTCCTCTCTTCTGGTTCGGGCTGTGGATGATGCTGCCTGGCCTGAGCGGTTCAGGGGCAGCCTAGGGCTTCCCTTCAGATTCTAGCCGAGGCCATGTCTGCAGGTGAAGCTCAGAGTACAGTTAAACTCATTTAATACAGATGTCCCTGTAAAAAGAGTTTCTCCAGTTCCTTTCCAGCAGCAGCTGCTGGCACTGCAGTGGTTCATGCGGTGCCCGTTTTCTAATCACTTGGCCTATTATTAAATAAACTCCTAACGCGGGGGAAACAAAACAGAACAGAATTGTGTGCAGTGCCCACGCCTGTCCCTGTGTCCTGACCGCTTTCTGCTGATCGAGTTTTTAGAGAGAGCAACACAAAGCAAGAGATTTCAAAGAGTTTGGATGGAAGGGATGACCAGAGACAGATATAGCCCCTGCAGCCCTTTACAATGGGAGCAAACAAGAACCCTAAATTCTGGCCTCCTGCATTCACAATCCACTCCTCCCGCGCCTCCAAACACCCCCAGTGCCCGCAGGGCAGCGGCTGTTCTGCTCTTTGTGAGGAGACTGAAATAAAGAAGCACTTTCTATCTAAAGTGGTCTCTGCCTACTGAAACGGGGAAAATGGCAAGTCACACGTTTTTAGTAAAAGAACAAACGTCTGGTCTGGAAATAACTCTGGCACTCGGTATTCACGACTTCATGAGCAAGCCGACCTTTCCCTTAACCGCTTCCACTCTAAGAAACGCAGAGAAGAGAGAATGGGGAGAAAGCTGGATTCTGGTAACGTTAAAAACCAAGCAACAGCCTGGAGACTTGCAGGTCCAGCTCAGCTCAGGGGGATTATGTTCACTTTCAAAATAACCACGCCAAACGTCTCCCCTGCCATAGCCCCCATGCTCTTTCCTAAAAGGGAGAGACAGTCCCTGGTTTCTGACAAAACCTGGCACAAATGAGCCTCGCGAGCGGCACCGACAGCTAGCGAGAGGAGCCACTGTAACAGAACTGAAAAGTTTAGGTATCTGTTGATATATTTATAGACCCAGAACACTGTACTGCTAAATAAATTAACATTGTTAGTATGAGACAGAAACGCACGCTGCGAACAGACATGCCCCGCTGCATGGGGTTTCTTAAAGGGGAAAAAAAACGAGTTTAAAATGGAAACGTAGCAAAAGGCTGGATTCATGAGCTGAGCAATACACACTCCGTTCTCCGTGTTCCGTGGCTGCTTCCAAGATACAAACGTACGGACATTTGGTTTTAATTTCCCCAGGCAATTTCTGTTAACCCTGTTTCCTCCCTTCCCCCTTCCACCTCCTTTAAAATAAATCTCTAGCTAAATTAAATGGGCCAAATTAATCCCTAATGCAATTCCACCAACTAGGATAGTTATACTAGCATGATGAGTCTCATCCACATATGATCAAGCAATCATTCGTATTTGAGACATTAAAAGCTCATTTACTGCTCCAAGGGTCTTTATTTGAATAAGAATTTTGCTCAAAAAAGCGTATAACCATTTAGACGGACTGAAATGAGACACAGATGTTTTCAGAAGAACCACATCACTATTTTATGTATAGATACACTACAAAGTTCAGGTACATCTGCAGATTAGGTCCTGCTTAGCAAGATTTCTCCCTCCTTCCCTACCTCCCCCAGGATACAGTTCAGATCATTTCGATAGGTCCTCAAAGCAGCCAGCCTCCTGGCACTGAAAACGGACCACAGGACCTGGAGGTTGATTAACCAAAGAGCAGCCCCTCCAGCAATCTCAGATCCTGACAGGGCAGGGTCACGCCTCGGACCCCGACAGGGCAGGGTCACGCCTCGGACCCCGACAGGGCGCTCCTTACCGACAACATCAGTTAGTAACAGTAGGCTGAACCGCGGGCTTGCAGACCACCTGCTTTGCAGTCACCGCCACCTCTGAATCCAAACCATTTAGCAGTATTTTGGTCATTTTTCTGCACAACTGCCCCACTATTCTTTTGCTCATTGAGTATTCCGGTAACAACAGTCCCGTCGGCACACGGTTCATCTCCGTTACTTGGGGGGCTGAACATCGTACTGCAGTGGGGAGAATTAGTGGACTTGGGAACACGGAGGGAAAAGGAATCGTTCATAAACCTTCTGAAAGATCAGACATGGAAAGGTGTTTCCTACTGCTCGTTTGAACACATCATGTGTTGCTTTTGATTAGAAGATAAATACAGGAGAAATGTTAGCTCTAATTATGGTAGAGCTAAATTAATACGTTTATTACGCAGAGATTATGGACGCGACTCTAAGCATAGGATTAAAATCCAGATTGACAACTACCTTCATTGGGTCTCACTGGCTGCAAGTGATACCGTGGCATAAACAAAGTCCTACTCAACATCCAGCTGGGTACTGTTTCTGCTTAACCTTTCAATTAAAAAAAATAATTAAAAAATCATTTATTAACTAAATAATTTCCTATAAAACCAACGGAGATATTTCCTTGGAAAAGTGCTGATTCTATGTTGACTTCTAAGAAACAAAATAGGTGTGGAAGTGCACACCTTCCATACAAACATGGCTGTAAAACTCCAGAAATAACAACGATTATTAATTTACATCCTAACAAAAATCCAGAGAGCGATTCATTCCAGGTTCTGCCTTCCAAAACATGCTTCTTATTCCACTTCAACAGGAACTGAAACATTGATACTGGAATTAAGGTATTACCACCTTTTCCTCCTCCTCTTCCTAAATGACAATTAATTCGTAGCTAATTGACAAAACAATTAAATTGCATTAACAATTGCTTGAAGGCAACTGGAGCTGTGCGTATAAAAATGTCTTACAAAATAAAGAAATAAAAGCAAGGTCTTGTAGCACTCGAAACTGATTCAACAGAAAGAGAACACTTGGTGCCAAAACACTGCAGGGAGCAGATGGAGCAAGTGGTTAAAGAAAAGTTTGCGATGAAATATGGCAGCAATTCTGAAATAAGACAGAAATGGAAAATGCCAATAGACCGAAACGCTTTTCTATTTACGTTAAACTTGGGCACCTCGGTCAAGTAATCCAATGGGTGGGCTGAGAACAGAACCTGCCCTTTCTGAGAAGAGAAACGGCAGTTTCAGTTGCAGGGTGACCGTTTCACAGCCTTCCCAAAGAAGCTGTTATGGCAGCGCCCAAACTCCCACCAGCGTGGGGGAGGCGTCACATTGCACGTACGGGAACCCACGCCACTTCCCAGTTAGGAAGCTGGTGTGGGCTCTGATGAAGGACACTCCCCGGAATGCTAATTTCTGTATCATTCTTCTTGACCGGGTGCAGTCTGAAGAGCAAGTCACCTTTTCCAAGCCCTAAACCTGGCTGTAGGCTGTGTATTGATACACGGTTTCAAACGAATTCATTGTGGCTCGTGTTTTCAAGCTGTGGTTTGCAAACGGTCTAGTTCTCTTACATACCTTGGATCCAGGAGACTCCTCAGAAACTGGAACAGTAAAAACTGGTCCTGTACAACAGGAGACAGAGTATCACTATTCGAAATAACATGCTGTAAACCAGCGCTTGCTTCCTGAACTATATCCATTGAGGAAAATACTCTTGATGGCTGGTGCCTGCTGAAGAGGCTGGTTTAGGCATTTGTCTTACGCAAGTTCTCGGAGGACACGTTTGCTGACAACAGCTCTGCCTGACCTCTCAGTGCAAGCCATGCTGAACTCCAGTCCAAAAACTGCCTTGTCCTGATTTTGGCTGGGAGAGAGTTAATCTTCTTCCTAGTAGCAGATATAGTGCTGTATTCTGGATTTGGGATGAGAATGGTGCTGATAACACCCTGTTTGGGTTTGCTGCTAGGCGATGTTTACCAAGTCATAGGGGGGCACAACAGACTGGGAGGCGACACAGCCAGGACAGCCAACCCAGACTGGCCAGAGCGATGTTCCACACGATATGGTGCCGTGTTCCCTATATAAACTTGGAGGAAGGCTGACAGGGGGGCATGGTCACGGCTTGGGGTCGGGCTGGGCACCGGTCAGCGGGTGGTGAGCAACTGCATTGTGCAACACTCGGTTTATATGTTCTTTTACCATTATCATTATTATTTTCTCTTCCTTTGCTGTCCTACTAAAGTCTATCTCAACCTATGACACTTTTGTTTTCCATTCTCCTCCCCATCCCACTGGCAGGGGGGAGGAGCGAGCAAGCGCCTGCGTGGTATTTAGTTGCCGGCTGGGGTTGAGCCACACCAGCACTACCAGGCAATGCGTCCAGTACCTCAGAGACCATGTTTCTGTGGCCAGAACTCTACAAACAGGCCAAATAACTGCAATGTAGCAATTCCTGCAGCTGAGGAACTATCAAACCATTTTTCTTCCATTTATGACAGAGCGACATAGCAATCATTTCCTACAAGAACGGCAACCCTGCTGTAAAGAAGTGCCAACAGCGCTGAGGTCGGACGCTTTACCTGAAGGTTTGCAATGATGCTCTCAATCTGCTCACTGAAGTGAATGGCGACCAAGTCAGCTGCTTTACACGGGCTCAGCAACAGCAGCTCCTTCGGAGAGGGAAGCACAACAAAAATAATCACTTTTAATTTCATAGGCAATACAATCACGCAGTATCACCCAGCCCACTCGTCTTGTAACTGTATCTTTCACAGAATGGTTTGGGTTGGAAGGGACCTCCCAGCCCATCTAGTTCCAACCCCCTGCCCTGGGCAGGGACATCCCCCCCCAGCCCAGGCTGCCCAAAGCCCCATCCAGCCTGGCCTTGGGCACTGCCAGGGAGCCAGGGGCAGCCACAGCTTCTCGGGGCACCCTGTGCCAGGGCCTCAGCACCCTCCCAGGGAAGGGTTTCTTCCTAACGTCCAATCTACATCCCCCCTCTTTTAGTTTAAACCCATCTTTGCCTAGATGAAAGCTGTAAAACAACGAATACCATCGCACAAAGAGCGATTCTGAAAAAAATCAGAAGGAAAGGTTCTTTGTAAAAAGGTGTTTTTCAAAGTCAATGATTTTACCACACAAGAGACCTCGTTAGAATGCAAAACTCTTCACGCCAACAAGACCACACCTCAGTCCTAAGGCGAGGAAACGACTCCATCAGGTTTTCCCACAACTGCCTTTCAGCCCTGCCAGCAAGGCCAGCCAGTGCCAGGCAGGAGCCAGCAGCAGCGGAAACAAAGCCCTCAGCTGGCCCTAGGGAATCTCTCTAATGGAAATAACGTTTAACTGGCTTGAACTGAACCAAACCAGAGGTTTCCTGTAACTGTTTCCTGTAACCGATACCTGTCCAGACCTGAAAAAAAGCTGAATGATTTCTTTACTGTAATAAAAGGAAAAAATCTTGAAGACCTTTAACCTTGATCTAAAAGGCTTCATATCATAGAGGTTTACACAACCCAGAACGCGAGGGTACTGTACTGGCTGCTATGAAGAAAAGTAACTCTAGCCCAGGTGAAACCAGGACAGGCATACAGCTGGATTCACAGCATTTCTCGGTTTACTGTCTTTCAAATCATCTTCCCCTCACGGTCCATTTTCTCCTTAGTCACGCACTACTTGCGGATGCTGGTAGAGACTAAAAGTATTCTGTATCTTTGAAATGTACCTGGTACTTTTTTGTCCACCTCACAGGACACAGACTTCTGTAGCCATTTTCTGCCACGCAGTCGGAGCGAGAGCATGACTGCTTGTTTTATAGACAGAGTTATTTTCCTGACTTATCTCCAGATCACCCTGGAGGGAACTGACACCACCTGGTAGGAACTAGAAATATTATAGATTCCCCACATCCACTGCCTGGACAATTATTTCCGACACATCTCCATCCCTGAAGCAAAGGGAGATTGAAGAGATGGGAAAAATTCCTAGCTAGAAAAGTCGAGGGACAGCCTGTGTCTTACAGTAGAAGTCACGACCCCGTTTTCCCACAGGTCCCAAGTGCCAGGGTACCAAGGTTGAATGCTGTTACCACTGTAGGACGAGGCATCCGATACCACAGACTGGGAGGCCAGTGATGTCCATGTCCTGACCTGCTGCACGCTCAGGAGATGAAAGACTTGCTAATGGTTTGCTTCCCTGCTACACAGCCCTCAGCAGCCACCTTCCCCTGATAAGATCCCGTTATCCAGAGAGCAATACCTGAAACCAGGAACCAAGGAGGCCAGCCTGAATCCAAGAGATGCACCTATATCAATGTACGAGACTGCTAAACCTTAAATTCGGCTTCCTCAACAGTTGTGATTCAAAATCGTGACGTTTCTGCTTACAGAACAGCACTAGGCAGAGCCAAAACGAGTTAGCAGGCTGAGGCACCACGGGTTTAGGATACACTGTACCTCTACATGCTCCAAAGCTTTCTGCCACACCGACTGCTTTTCTTCAGCACTGTAGCCAGGCATGGACAGGATGTTGTGAATATAGTTGAAAACTTCTTCCTGTAAGGCACAAACCCATAAATGGTACAGCAGGTTCTGCAGCGCTGCTAGCAGCGTTAGATTTAGGTAAGGGAGGGTGTTTCAAACAGTCCTAGGATGACCTCAGGGCTAGGCCTCTCTTAGTAAGTCAGGATAAGTTATCTGCAGGCGAGACTGTACGTCCCTAAATAGGTCCTGAAGAACTGCCAGGGAAAAGAAAACAGAGAGCCAAGGGGAACAGAATTGACGCTAAACGTGTTAAGCACTGTGGGAAAGAGAATTGTTCTTCCGCTATTACAAATCTCCCTGTTTGCTCATAGGGAAAAAGGACAGGAGAGACCCTAGCTAAGAGCACAGGCAGAGAAAAGAACACTCTGCCAGAGGGTAGGGCAGGTTTCCCAGCAGATTCCCAAATTCCTCTTCAACATCAGCCTCTCCCCAGGTTCTCCTGCACTGTCCTCAGCTCAGATGCTCTTTCTGTCCCATGTTTTTTGACCTCTCACAACCCATCTCTGCTGACTCCTGCACCCACACAACTTCCAGCATAGTAGTAGTTTCATAAGGAGATCAAATTGGTGAGGTTGGCGAGATCAAATGTGCCAGACTCTCCTCCCAACCTCTCTTGGTGGGATGGAAGAGAATACCTCAAAAACCGTGGCAGACATGCAACTTATGCACACGCAGAACGTAATCGCAAAGAGATAGTAAGGGTTCACTCACCTTTCTCACTGGATCACGCAGGTAACAGCCGATTATTTTGTCGTAGCGAAGCTCTCGTTCGTACATGAACTCACAAATCTGGTAGCTAAAATGAAAAACATTAGGAAAAACGCACTCAGCTGAGTCAGCAGAATAGAGGTAGGCAGCTCAGATCCAGGACAGCTTGGCGGGACTCAAAAGAAGATACAGCCTGTTTTACAAAAAGCATTTGGAAGTATCTCACGTTAAGGTTTTCAGCACACAGGGTGGGTGCCTTCGGTTTACGCGTGCCATTTGGTAGCTGCTGCAGGCCCATCAGCCTATCAACCTCCCTCTTTGGGGGAAGTTCCATAGAATACTAGAATCATTAAGGTTGGAAGAGACCTCAAGGATCATCTAGTCCAACCGTCCCCCTGCCACCTATTCCCCACTAACCCATCTCCCTAAGTACCACATCCAACCTGTCCTTAAACACCCGCACAGACGGGGACTCCCCCACCTCCCTGGGCAACCCGTTCCAATGCCCGACCACCCTTTCCCAGAAGAAATTTCTCCCCATCTCCAACCTGAACCTCCCCTGGCGCACTTGCAGCTGTTCCCCCTTGTCCTGTCATACAGAACAGAAAAAAACAGAGTTTCCAAGGCGAGAGGCAAGGGACAGAGGACAAAAGTTCTTAAAGAAATCAGGTTACACAGGTTGTGCTGTTCACAGATCATCTTCCTTTCTGCTGTAACACACTCGGCTCTAAGCAAGGCCAATCACAACACTAATCTGAAGAAATACGCTGAACGTGACTCAGTAATGTCTTATGACACAGCGTCCTACCTTCAGATTTTAATAAATATGTTAAATATTTTGAGACTTCAGATGAAAACATACACAACCGAGACAAACCAAATGAAAAGCCTGCTAAACAACATCATGCTATAGGCCTTTCAGCTCTGATGGAAGTGGCTGAGCTGGCGGTTCTTGCAGGCAAACTCTGAAGCAAGGAGACAAAAAAATGCCTTTCAGGAGTCTAAATATTTGGTTGAGCGACTCCTTCCAGGACACATGGGAAAACAGGCACGGCATACCCCACCACTGCACTTCTATCCCTCCGGTCCTTTGTAGTATGGTGGATTAAGTCAGAGAACGTCCACACTCAAGACTCGGGTGAAGATGCCCTCCCTGCCTGGCTCTGTTCAGGCGTTACAGACTTTGTAAAGCATCTAAAGGAGACAGTGGAAATTTTTAGCCTTTCCAGACACTGCGTTTGTGTCTCCTACTCAATTCTATAATGAGTACCGTGGGGGTGGCTCCAGACCCCTTCGTGCTTCTAAATCCACCTGTGGGTCTCACCCCAAGAAGTCATCTCCATCTGTCAGTGGTTGAGCATTCAAATACGCAACTATACCTTTGAACAAAGCCGGGGCTCGAGGATAGGAGGTGCCAAAACTCATCACACCCCACAGGGGTTCCATGCTGAAGGGCTCCTGCAGCTCTGCCCCCTCTTATCTTAACAATGCTTTCTGTAAGAGCCCCCAGTCGAGAAGAGATAGAAAGACTGCGGCTAACTATGATCATGTTAAACAAAGCATATGCGAACGCACAGGGAAGATAAACGCAAACACAGCTGCAAAGTAGGAACAAGAAATGTGGAGGGGGGAAAAAGGGTTTGGAGGAGATTTAAAGGCAGCATTTACATATCGTACACAGCAACTTACAATTCTGCTTTTTCTGCCATTTGGATAAGACGACTCTCTTCAAACTGGACTATCCCTCCTGCCTGGAGCAATTCTAAGAGGACCTGCAGACAGTGAAGACCAGCTATTTGTATTGCAGTAGTAACTGGACAACCGGTGCCATTCAGAAGCACGCTGCTCCTGCTCCGTTAAACTTCGTACTAACACAGGGCTTGTTTCACAGATTATTTTTTTCATTGATTGTCCATTAACTGGGAAGGTCACACGCTTATCCAGGACCTTTCCTGCCTCCGTTCTTATTGCTGTCAAACCTCTCCTGCGGGCAATGCTGGGGTAGGATCCTCCTTCCCTCCTGCTTTGTACAGCACTGCCCAGTTCCTCTACACTGGCCACCATTCCCACGCCAAGTGACTACTTTGTCCTATGACCTTCAGCCAGCAAATGTTCCCAACGAGGCTGAACTTTGCTCTGCAGTCTGGTCACACCTTAAAGAAACGTTCCCCGAAGGCTGTTACCTGTTGTCTCTCCGAATGGCGGGAGTCATCATCCGGACTGCACAGAAATTCCAGGACCTGGGCGAGGACGTGGAGGTTAGCAGAGTTAGGCCTCGTTAACGTCGCTGTCAGCATGAACCTAACAAGCGGATCGCGAGCACCAATAATGGCAACAGCAAATCAGAAGGCAGGAGTGCGATCTGAGCGTGCTGCTCATCTGTGAGGTACTCTCTCCTTGGGCCTACAACTAAGGATGCTTAAGAATATGCAAGTAACCAAGAACTGCTGAAAGACTCCAGGGAGGGAAACCAGTGTCTCCACACCAGAATCTAGAACCAATTTTTGGGGAACCCAGGGAACACAGAACTCAGGGGACCCCGTGACGCTGCCCTGGGCCGCACACCGAACGGGTGGGACCGCCACGCTGACCCTTTTGACTTTGCTCCTGGACTGTGCCATCTCTCCCAGAGAAACAGGAAATCATGTAATTAATGAAATTTAATATATCTGTAATCACAGTGTTTAATCCAAACCCATTCAGCCTCCACAGATTTCTTTGGCCTTAAATTATGACAAAGGGCATATTTTCTCTAACCCACTTCTGTTAGCGTTCATTACCTGTATTACCATCACAGTGCAGCCACTGTAGCCATTGAAGCCACCACTTCAGTCCCAGCAATTTCTGGGATTTAAACTGGGATATAAGCTTAACCCGTGCAAGCTTTAGGCATGCATTGGTGCCTATCAGCCTATTTCACACGGCAGAGGAGGACAGTGGCCGTGCAAATCAGAAATTACCAGCTATGCATACAAGCTCTATAAGCAGAACAGCTCCAAGGAGCAGAAGCTGTTCCATATCCTAGGAATGACTCTATTTCTCACACACTTTCAGCAGAAAAGCTGAAATATGGAGCTTAATGTGCTTCCGTGGTCTCTCCTTCTTTGAAACCACAACAAAGCCCCAGCAAGATACTGCCTGTTTGACAACGCACCAGTCCTTCCAGACCTGCTTCAGCCCACAGCACTGGCCACACTTTCTGCGGTGCTGCACCTCCTCTGGAACCTTTTCTGCCCCTCACAAAGGAATACTTGCCTGGTCAAAAAGCGTCCTGTTCACAAACAACGTGTTGTTGGGCTTGGCGAGCTGACGGGCGAGGAAGGTGAAGAGGCAGCCAACCTGTGATGGGGTGAAGTCAGAATTCTCTACCATGACCTGAGAAACATTAGAAATAAAAGGGAAAAATAAATACACCAGCAATTGATTCTGCAGCTGCCTTTGGGAAAGCGATCACTGCAACTAAGAAATCACGTCTCCTCCTACCCAGCACCTACAGGATCTCCTGGTGCTAGTCCATCCTGAAGGCCAAAAGATAAGCCACCTTCCATGGACGTAACTATCACCTGAAGACACAGACATGGACACACCCCTGCTAAGGCACCTCTGTCCCAAAGCCGAAGAGGCTCAGCCTCAGCCCACTCAAGCGACACATTCTTGCACGTCCCTAACTTTTGGGTGCGAAGGGGCTCCAAACCCCATTTATCTCCACCTCTGTAGTCCATGCTGATCACTGGGCATGTAACAGAGCTGCTGAGCAAAAAAATGTTGTCATATAAGGAAAAAAGATAAAATTAATAATTATCAGAGAAAAAAAATGCATTTGACTACAAACCCCAGGTACTCATCACTTCAACTGTGGTATGCAGAAGCAGCAATCAAATGACTAAAACAACTGTAGGTTTGAGGAGAAGTTTCTTTTCTCACATTAAATTATCTGTTAGTCTACAAATAGTTTGTGGCTGCGCTGACTTGACTTGAAATTACAGTAAAATGGACCATCTAAGAGTCACTACAAAAGGGACTGGAAACCTGGGAAGTGCTTGTCACCTGTCTGGCATATAAAAACCAAGCATGATGTGTCCTGACTCAGCGTCCCATGCTTCTAAATCCCAAACACTAAGGGAAAGGGAAACGTCCCTGTTTGGAGAGTCCCCTCTCTAAGAGCAGTGGGTTTAGTTGGGAGGAAGTCCATCACCTGAACAACTCTGTCAGCTAACATCCAAGAGGTGCGCTAGCAAAGCCTGGACGCGGAGCATCTCGGAGTTCACAGCCTCAGTCAGTCTAAGCTTGGGAGATACAACTGATTCCTTAAAGCAACCCAGAGCTCCAGATCCCCATGAGAGGCTGACGGTCATCTTACCCAGGACGAGGCAGACAGGTAAGACACAGTCAGGAATTAAGTACGACTCTACTTGAAACGTCAGTTAATGCCGTAATTTTTAATCTTCATTTTCTGTTTAAAAAGACTGTTTCATACAGGAGCCTACTCAGAACGACATCAGCTAGCAGCATTAAAAACATGGCTCACTAGAACAGCAGGAGTGTTTCATTCACGGCTTTATTTTTCACAAACTGGGTCCTCATCAGTCCACGGGAAGGTGAAATACTGGGTACTTCACTGCCTCTGAAACAGAGCAACCTTCCAGCGGCTGCAGGCCAGCCATGCCCACTTTCTAGGTGATGATATATTTGGCAAAGTTTAGATTGGCATTAGCAAAACATCTACTCTGACCAAGCCATTTTAAAGGTGCAGCTATATCCTAAGTGGGTTTTATTTTTTGCCAATGATAGTTTTAAATAAAAAGTTCCAAGATTCTCTTAAATTTTTATCCAAAAGGAGAGCAGATTCCAGACCAAGGGACTGACAGCTCCCATAACACCAAACTGCCTGCCTGCAGGTGCATTTAACTCTGCAGCACCTCTCCCAGCTGCCCTCCTCCTCTGCTCCAGGAGCAGGGTTGAATTCTTTCGCTCCGTGGCCAGCAGCACAGAGCAGGGCTGTAAACAGCGACATCCAGCCCACGCCGTGCCACAGGAACACATCCCAGCGCCGCTCCAGAACGCAGCTGCAGCATGCCACCTCCTGCTGACGGTGGCTAAAGACACAAAAAAGCAGGGTCTAATCCAGCGCAGGGCTACCGCCCTCACACAGCGTCCTGCTCGGCCAGGCTCCCCGCCCTCTCAGCCCCTCCGACACAGCCCACTGCAGCAGCGCTGCCACTGAATCCACTCCCCAGTGCCCTTGCTCTTGTCTATCAGTGGCGACAGCGACGGGGAAACGCTCCTTATGATATGTTTATACACAAAGAGCTTCCAAGTGCAGTTACTCATTATTAACACTGACAGTTTTGAAGGGGAAAGCAAGCGGCGCTTGGCAGCGATAGCTTTTAATGAGAACATTCATTGTTAAGAACACGGTCTGCAGATGACAAGTGATTTCTAGAGTGCCAGGCTGATAACTCTGACATTCCCCTTCTCTCCCATTTACTAAAGATAGGCCTGTCATTTTGGGCATGTTACATCCCAAACAGCATCTACAGACAGAGGGAGCAGGGTTTTATCGAGGAGCGCTGGAACCCAGCCAAGCACAGGATTCCTGCGGCCCCCTTTCCTGCTCGGGAGGAATCAGGGAGTGGAATCAACGAGCAGCAGGTAAAAATAAACTGAATGCTGCGGAGAGGAGAAGTTCAACAAAGTACGAGCCAGGTGAAAGGAGACCTCTCTGTCCCCGTATTTACATGCAGAACATCCAACCGACAGCCTCGCCTGAGGTGAATCCACGCTCCAGCTCACCACCTTCGCAGAGGTGTCACCCAGGGCAGGACTGGGAACGCCTCATCCAAATTACAGGCCTTACTGCACGGTGTTGCATATAACCAGTCACCCAAACACAGAGGTTAATTTTTAGGCGCACTCACTTTCAGAAGTATGTCCACAATTCTCTGCTGATATTCCACAGCTTGCTTGTCATTCTTAAAGTCTTCAAAAGTCTGCATGAGGCAAAACACAGACACCTTGAGAAGGATGCTCTCCCCTGCCAACCCCAGAAACACACACGTACACAAAGCAGCAGCCGTATCACAAAGCTGACAACGCTTTTAAGTCCTTTCTGTGCACCAGGAGAGGCAGCAGGTTCCAAGATACAATTTGCTTTTTTCTAATTGCCAAAACGGTTCTTACATATCCAGGTAAAAGTAACAGGTCCCACAGAGGAAATTCAAGGAACTTGGAAAGAAAGAATGATGAGTCCTTATGCAGGACAAAGGCACAGGTACTAAATCAGTGTTTACGAATACGTTATTCTTGTTTTACCCGTGCTTTAAAGATGGCCTCCGTTACCAGAGTCTTCGCTGTATAACACCACACCCATCAATGTATATTTAAGGACGTAAAGGACTATTATGGTCTCCTCTGACATCTTACAGAACACACATCAAAACTGTTCCTGCATCAAGCCAGTAATGAGCGCTTTAGCTAAAGCATGAACTTTTTAACAGGGATCTTACAGACTGTGCAACCACGACACAGATGATGAAAGAACTGGCGCTGCATTTTTCTCTTGGAGATCAATGATCTCTTACCAGAGCAAGAACATTAAGGAATTCCCGAGTGTCGAAGTGCAGCAAGGTACGAACGTAAGGGTAGACCTCTTCATCCACAGATCCCTCCGTTGAATGCAGCCGGATGAGAAATTCAAAGACCTGCAGTGAAAATTCAGACAAACACAGATCTCCCAGGGAGTTCAGACAGCTGACAGGACAAGGGAAAGCAGCATTGCTACCCGCTTTGCACTAAGCTTTACAGCACCTTGGGAGTCCACCAATGTTCTTACTTGAAGGATGTTTTCTGCTGCTCGTTAGTAGGAGGAAAATTAACCCTCCTTCGACTTGCCAACCAATTTAAGATCAATCAAAATTTAAGACCAAGCAAAAAAATTAAGGCTTGTATTTGCAGACCACAGCGTGTGAAATTAGGTAACTCCCCTTCCTCAGAAGCTGTGTGGTGACTCCTCACGCCAGGCACAGCTCCTCTCCGTGTCAGCACTTCCCTTGGGAAGGGCCAGTCCATCTGCCTCCTCACTGAGGCACGAAGCTTTCCGGGCAGCCACAGCTCCGGTTGTCTCACACCCGCTCCCAACAGACCGGGCTGCCAGCCTAAACCGAGCAGGCTGCCGCAGACTGGCTAGCGCTCGTGCGCGTTCCGATACACGCTGGGATCCCATGGAGAACTGAAAGGCAATGCGCTTCCCCCAGCATCCGTGGGAAATGCCTCCTTGAACGTGATGCCTACCCGCCAGCTCGGAACTCTTAAGAACACAGAACAGAAAAGCCCCAGGCTGTAGCTAGAGTGGACTGAAGTGTCCAGACAGAAAGGTGGGACTTAAGCCAAACTCTGAGGAACACAATCAGAGAGCAAAAACAGGAGAGGCTGGTGGCTCCTTCCCAGAGCTACTGCCGCTGGTTGGGCTACCACACCCCCTCAGACCTTAATCATAGAATCATAGGATCACTAAGGTTGGAAAGGACCTCTGAGATCATCAAGTCCAACCGCCAACCCAACACCACCATGCCTGCTAGACCATGTCCTGGAGTGCCACGTCTACGCGTTTTTTGAATGTCTCCAGGGACGGCAATTCAACCACCTCTCTGGGCAGTCTGTTCCAACACCTCACTACTCTTTCTGTGAAGAAGTTTTTCCTAACATCCAACCTAAACCTCCCCTGACGCAGCTTGAGGCCATTAAGGCACAGTCTGAGGCCATGCCAGCTCTAGTGTGTGCAGGGGACAACCTGATAAGGACCACGGGAGAGGGCGACAGCCCCGCGCTTCACGCAGCAAAGGGCAGCAGACCGGTTCGCACACCCTGCGAGGACAGGGTTTGCAGTAACCCAGAGCTACCGCGTACGCATAGCTACAAAAAACACCCCACAACTACAAACTTTCTGTTCTGTTGAACTGCAAAGAGAAAGTGCAGAACAAAGTGCTTCCTCTTACTGAAACCCTGAAACTGAAGTGAAATGCTAAAGAATCCCCCCCCCAAAAAAAAGTTTGTGGTAAAAGTGGCCAGAAACTCAGGAAAGAGTTTTACGAGCACAAAATGATCATCTGGAGCATCCTCTGTTTTAAGAAATTGTCAGAGATGACTCCAAAGGAGTTAAGCTTTGCTTTAGGCCAAGCTTCAGACACAGCTTAAAGGGAATGAAACAGTCAGCTTGAGGGCTCCGATGGAAGTGGTGAACAAGGAAAGGAGATTTTCCTGGCAGTGACTGCACCAACTTTCACGACACTTACCCTGTGTGTCTAGTCATGCTTTTGGCACAAGTTCTCTGTGCTTTCAGCTGGGTACTCTCTCCCTGCCATGAAACCATTAAGAACATGCTCGCACCCGCCCTGAATAAATACAGAAGGCATATGCAATAGTGCCTGCTGCCTTGAAACAGCCTGCCAGTCTCTTGGGCAATCCAGATGGAAAAGGCTGTTTCTCCCAATCTTAAGAGTCACCACAAGGCTGGAAAATATCAAGCCATGGGTTGCTTTATGTCTTTTCTCAAGAGAGGGAAGAAACTGGCTACTTTTTAAGTTGTCTCAAAGTGGCACTGACTATCAGGAAAAGGAAACTGTCTTTCCAAACACCATAGAATCATAGAATCCCTAAGGTTGGAAAGGACCTCCGAGATCACCAAGTCCAACTGTCAACCCAACACCACCATGCCTACCAGATCATGTCCTGGAGTGCCACCACTGCGGAAGAGTCTTTTGGGAAAGTCTCTGCCCTCCAGGGCTGTGGGCAGGAAGCAGTAATGAGGACGTAAGGAAGGAGTTGTCAAACAGCCTGAACCACAGACCTCACGGCCACCAGAGATTCACTTCACCTCCGAACCTCAGCTATAGTCACAGACATCAGGGACAAGGGGAACATAAGCTGTGGGCCAGCCCAAAACTGCCCTTACAAAAAGCTGGAATCATATCACCCAGAATCAAATGCTGGGATACAGTAGTTGAAGTTCAGAACCAGCTGCATCCTCCTTTCTCTCTGACATCTAATGTTAAACCCTTTCCCGGTTCTGTGACCCCCAGAACCTCCTTCCTGCCCAAGGGGGCTCCCCGGAGGGTTCCCGAGATACGCCTAAGGAGAGATGTGTTGCGGGACCCTGAACCTGTTAAGTAGCTCTGGGAAACCCTTGCCCACATCTGTGTGAAGCAGCAGAGTAGCACCCACCACAGACAGGCAGCTGGGTGGCCCCACGAGCCACGGAGACAAGGACGCAGTGTGGAGCACTCGATTCTAATTCGGCTCTTGGCCTCAGCTGAACGCCTGCTGTTATCACAGGGCTGGAAATTTATCTTCAGCAAACACAATGTCGTGCTGGGCAGGGCCAAGCACAAACACGCACCAATATAACTCTGACCCTAAAATCAAAAGCCTCAGAGAAACCTGCAACCAAGAGCTACTTAGTGGAGACATTTCTACCCCCTGAACTCCACCTAGCGCTGCCTAACTGGGCAGCCACGGCACGCCCCACCTCGCCCACCCGTTTATTAAGTACCTGTGGATACGTGATCCGGATTTAAGTGGTAGGGCAGAGATATTCACCCTGCACATGGGAATTACAGCTGGAGGGAGAGTCCATGTGTCCCCCCAACACCTGAGGCTGGATAAGCCCCAGAAGTGAAGGTTTGGTGATGGGATACTAGGGCAGAGACCGACAGAAACACATCAAATGGGACCTTCTCCATGGAAAACAACTGTGCTGGACTTTACGCTGCAGAGAGGCCAGAGCTGTAACATCTGAGACAGGAAAACTCCAACACAAACTGAAGTTTCAGCAACAGCCAAACAGAGGAAGGAATGTTTAGTTCATGTTCTTTGACATTATCTCTCTCGACTCTCACCAATCCCGTGTTACGCGCATTTGAACACAGGGAAGATCCTCCTGTGTTTGACATGTCGTAGTCAGTTTAGAAAGAAAAGACAGTTACAAATTTTTGGTAACTTGGTGGTAAAAAATAAGGAAACAAAAAAAAACACCCCAAAAAAAGAGAATTAGTGCCACTAAGAACTCTATAGTCCCACACCCCAATTTATAGTTGAAAGAAAAATATTAAGTTTAAATGTTTAGACTGCAACAACTGTTGCACATACCACAAAGATCCAGCTATCAGCCTGATGACAGTTTTCTATCAGAAACCCACGAAATAAGACATACGCAGCTTCTTCCAAAAACCTCACATGGGAAGGTTTCCTTCCGAAAGGTTGCTCACCTGATTTTTAACCAAAGGTACCAGATCTTCAGGAATATCGCCCAGTGGATAGGCACGGCCTGCCAAGCAGCAGCTGCAGGGAAGGAGGGGAAAGGCATTTTTAATATGTTCTGACATTAAACAGATTGAGGAGAACAGGTTTGTTTTTTGAGTTAGTTTTCAGGACGCTCTTAAAACAAGCCAAATTTATTTTGTCAACCACGAAAGCAAGAACTGCAGGCGCCACTGCTGTTGATATGCAGTAAGGCAGTGCACTGCATGAATTTGCACCTGAGGTATGCCATTCCACAGCAGAAAAGGAACACAGAAACTCCGTATTTATCACAAAAATCTTTACTCCTGCATTTTAGGAAAGAGGAGTAACTGAGAATCTAATGTTCATGATCTTGAGTAACTTCCAGAAAGAGGGATTCGCTAATTAATCACTGCTGCGCAGTTTCAGAGTGACCTCCTGCGAACGACGGGCAGCACAGCGAGCAGCCACTGAGCACAGCTATCCCAAAGGTGCGGCGGAGGGGGCCTGTCAGGCTGGAGCCCTCCTTCAAGGCGCATTGTGTCACACACAGGACAAAGAACCCACTCTAACCAGATTCTAAAGATAATTATCTTGGCATAGCAGCACTAACTTGAGCTCTAAACCTCCAACTTTATCCTACCTATCTACTCACACGGTGGGTAACAAGAAGCTTGAAGTCGGCTGTACAAACAGCCACTGCTAATTGACACACTCTCACACCCCAAAACACGCTGTACGATTATGCAGCTGTAGGGAGTTAAAAATCTGGTGCCACCACGAGACAACACTGTCTAAAGTGCCTTACCTTATATACACAAGCAGCTTGTTGCCCATTACCACCTGCTCATCTACAAAACAAAAATTATTTGTCACCTTTTCTTCACAAGACAACACACAGAGATGCCATTCTTCTTCCCAGCGGTCAGCGAGCCGTCTCATCGGACACGCACGCAGTTTTGCACACAGTAAGCTGAGCAGCTTTACACACAGCAAATGGTACTAGAATACTTTTCTGCTCTCCCAGAGCCTTATGTTGGATATTTCCTTTTTGCATCCCTCTGATGGAAGTGACTAGAGATATTCAAAACATCAAATATCAAAACTAGAAACCCTTAAAGGGAAAGGATCCCGTACCTGTGAGAGACTTGCCAGCGTTCAGTGGAGGAGCGATGACTCTGAACAGCTTCTGTAATCAGAAAGACAACAGCGCTCAAGCAGCAGGAAAAGCTGAAAGCACAAAATCTGCCTGGTTCTAAGATCAGTGGGGTGTCTTCCCCGGAGCAGCTCTGCTTTCTCTCCATGTCTTACAATTAAAAGGCACGGAGGACACCAAGATGTGGCAAAGGACGCTTCTCCCAGCTGACGTCAGGACATATGGACAAAGAGCCTTTGTGCAGTCAGATCTAACCCTAAGCACAGGCCACACGACAAAAAGCAATGGTCAGTGGTCCCAGACGTAACAGCCTGCGCATAACCGACCCTCCCCGCCTCCTCTTCCTCAATCTTCTGCCACCAGAGATGACACAAACCTTCGGCCTACCTAGCAGGTCACCTCAGAGCCTCTAGTTTGGGTATGTAGAATGAGGACTCATCTAAATACTTAGCTCTAGAAACCAAAGTCATTTGTACTCATACAGGTAGCGCTAGGGTTCCAGAAGCCCTTTTTAGAGTCCAGCTCCTGAAGAGTCTCCTTCCTGAGAAAAATCAAATGAGGTAACAACTGCTAAAAACTGGGCAGTTTAAGATTTTCACACTCAAACAGGCCCAGCTCCCTGTTTCAGCACGACTGAGGAAACAGCAGCAGCGCATCTACAACGAACCACCTTGGCGTTACAGCTACGGGCTCCAAGAGCAGGCGGTGCATCAGGCACGCCTTCAGGACCAGCAGCACCGGGGCCTGCAGTTACAGTGTCACGCTGAGGTGGGTGCATCAGACGTAGGCGCTAAGAACAAAGCCTGCCTCAACACGAGGTCTGTTTCTTGCCTTTTTTCCAACTGCCATACACAGGTAAGCTCACCCTGTGTTTCCATTACTCTGTCATACATATTAATATACTACTGGGCCAGCAGAGGAAGAACAGTACGAAGGAAATAAAGCACAAGGTGTTCACAGAACCTCTCACGCCTACACCCCCATCAACCCCATTGTGCAGCAAGCTGCCGCGTTCTCGCCACGCCACGCCGGCCAGGCTCACCCCCAGCAACAAGCTGTCAGCAGACAGTGCTGCAATGCAATCGCCTTAAGTCGCCACGTTATTCTCTTCTGCTGCTTTTGTTTGGGGTTTGTATTTATTAACACAACTAAATTTCCTGCTCTAACTTTGCAGAGTGTTGCTACCTCAGCAGGGAAATTTGCATTCTAAAGCACAATAATTACAAACTACTTTTCTTCTCTATTGCGTCTAATCAAACGAACTGCACGTATCATCCACGATTCCTCTCTCGAAATGAAAACCAAAACCAATATATACACACTGAAGGAGAAGGTAACGCCTTGGTTTGAAATGCTGTCTCTGTGAAAGCCCGTGCGCTGAACACACAAATAACAGCCCACTGCACTGAGCATCTTCCCTACCTCCATGGGGCTAATGAAGTCATTCATCCCACTGTTGTAGACATAGATCATGGCATCATAAAGGTGGTTTTCCCAGCACAGAAGAACTACCTGCAGGGCATACAAAGCACAACGTAGATATACAGCTGCTCTTAGCTCGCAGTTTTCTCATTCCCCAGTCTCTTGAATACGATCTCTGTCCTCACACTTGCATCACCTGACAGCATGATTCAAAGCACAGTGAGAATTTCCACTTGCAGAAACTGTCTCTGCCAGGACCCCAACTGCCCAAAGGGAGTATCCAGCTTACTGCTCACACAGCAAACACAGCATCTAACTGTCTCGTTTCTAACATTCATAGTCTGCATGAGGTTCAGGAATAAAAAAATCAGCTCTTCAGACCCCTCAATTGCACTCGTTTGCCTCTTGGTCGGGTTTGTGAATCATTGTGTCAAGTTCCCCAGCAGTTACCTCCTTGGAATGGAAAGCCACTCTACGGGAACAAAACCTGGCCAAGGAAAACAGGACCGCCCCGCGGGAACACTGCCTTGGCTCCACCAACTTTGTCATGCAAGAGCAAGCACATGAGCAGAGCGTGCTGGCAGCCACCAAACCGACAGGTTTTCGTGTCCCTGCAGCTTTTGATGTTCGGTAAATACTCAAACCCGGAAAGACCGACTGTGAGTATGGGACTGACCCTGATGGGCTGATGCACTGACCTGTGCCAGGACACAGACTGGTGCAGCAAAACATGTGGACACAGCCACACCACATAATTCCCACACTCCCTGAATCTGATCCCAGGGACACAGGGCTAAGTTCTGTTACAAATTAGTGACCAAAAGTCACGAATGGCTTAGACTACCCAAGTCTTGCCTGTTGAGAGGTGACATCTTGTCTTCCACAAGCTACGCCGTGCTGAACGGCACAGAAGTTTGCACCAGCGCCTAGGGGACGTTGTCCTTTATTCAGAGGAACTCACAGCCCGCCGTACAACAGCTCACCTGCTGGATGTCTAAGCTGGTGATGTCCATGTGCACAATGCAGGCTTCCAAATTTTCCAACCTGTTCTTGTCTTGGAAGTGAAGCAGCAAGTCTTTCATCACTTGAGCTGTGATTCCCATCAGCTTATCGCTTAAGATATATGGCTCCAAGCACTCCAGAAAGATGCCTTTAGCTACAGAATTCTCACTCATCTTATCATATATCTGGTTAAACAATAGATCCCTAGGAGGAAAGAAGTGTTTAGTTATCAGACAACCTCATTAAAATCTCCTTACTTATCTGCTTTCTGAGGGCTATTAATTAAACTCCATTTTCTCTGTATTTCTCAGACTCAGGAGTTGAATGCCCTGGTGCCACTCCTATACTGATGCCAGTCACAGGTAGCTGCACAGAATACATCAGCTGCAGGCACTGCAGCAAAAATCTGCTGTTGGGGGGAAGCAACGATGACAGGAAAATCTATCAAAGCCACTTCTTTCTTAAGGGGAGGCTGTGGGGGGAACAGCTTGAAGCAAATTCTTCCTCAACACATCAGTGAAAATTTAAGACTTGCTTTTCTTCGAGTACCGAGTGCCCTGACTTCAGTATCAGCTTTTAAGCATTCCCCTGAACTGCGACGCAATACGTGACAAGACAACGATGCGATACATGTCCTCTAAACCAGGTGATGTTATCGGAGACGGCACTCAGCAGCGCGCGGCCGGTGGTGTGCCTCGGGGCAGGCGGGCGAGCTCACACTTACGTGCGCTGCAGTAAGAGGGAGTAATCCACTATGACGGGCACCACGTCCTGCGGAAGAAACATAAAAAAGCCGTAGGGACAGGCAAAAATCCCGTCAATAGCACATCCCGCAGAGCACAAAACGGAGCCTGGCTGATACAGAGCCGCACCAAGAGTTATCTGAACGAGCCGGTAGCTGGCGCAGTTACAGGTTTTCCCACGTGCTGGTTCACCGGGAGGACAGCTCGAGTCATACATCTAGACAGAGGACATAGAGGGTCTGCTCTACGTCCTGATCTCATTCATGCACACAGAGGTAATTCAGGTGAACCACAGCAATATTTTCCAAAAACAGAGGAGTAGTTTTTGCGGCAAAGCAAAGCCCGAGTGAAAAATTCAGAAGATCTATGCAAGAGAGTCCTCTGGAGCACCATACCTGAAAATGTTGCTCCATAACCTGGATTTTTCCTTGGTCAGGACACTTCTTCAAAGTCCGATCAGCATAATGGAGGAGGATTTCAACCATCTGAATTATGATACACAAGAAAATTAATTCAAATCCTACACTACAGGCCCTACTTGGTCACATGTTTAACAGACTGACTGGGGGGTTGAGGGCACTGTAATGGCTGTTGTCCCACTTTGGGTATGAACTTCTGTGGGCAGGAAGGAGAAGAGGAAAAAAAGACCAACGGCATGACGTGGAACAGATGTGGCCCAGCGGGACACTGAAGGCCTACCGCTAACTTTAAATGACCGCGAAACTGGGCAGCCAGTCTGCTGGCAAATTTTCAGGCAGGCGAACACATCCTGAAGCACAAGGCAATAATTGCTCATTTTAAGCATACCCTCCCCAGAAAAAGGTTCCTGTAACAACTGAACAGGATCAGTTGAAGAGTTTATTCCATGTCCATGTATACATGGAGCAAAGTTTCCATCCTGAGAGTCAGAGTGACATACTGATGGGCACTCGTCAACCAAAGGTCAGGAAACTCTGGAGTTACCTACAAAAAAGGTTTCTGTGCACTGTGAGGGGACCAGAGATCTCAAGGCCTGGATAATGATGTCACAATTTGATTTGCTAATGGTGCAGATTTTATCTCCACCTTTACCCAAAAGGTATTTCCAGTCTCTTCTAAAAAAGGTATTTCATAGAATCATAGACTGGTTTGGGTTGGAAGGAACCCACAAGGATCACCTAGTTCCAACCCCCCTGCCATGGGCAGGAACATCCCCCCCCAGCCCAGGCTGCCCAAAGCCCCATCCAACCTGGCCTTGGGCACTGCCAGGGATCCAGGGGCAGCCACAGCTCCTCAGGGCACCCTGTGCCAGGGCCTCAGCACCCTCCCAGGGAAGGACTTCCAAGAAGTCTTTTCTAAAATCCTGCTCACAGTCTTAGTGAGAGGGGCAGTACATGTTCTAGAGTTTGCTGGATTAATTTCTGGAAGACAGAAGCCATTCCTTCCAGAAGCACAGTTAGTATCATGTGAAAATCCAGTTGGGAAGAGAGCAGGGACTCACTCTGTCCGCAATGACTGCTTTCCGCTTGCTTGTGTCCCCAGACAAGCCTAGAAAGAATGAGAAGGAAAAAGTTTAAAAAGAAGGGAAAAAAAAAAGCAGCTTTTCTCATCCAAGCTACTAGTGGAACAATAAGAGCCCCACAGTTCAGATGCCAACACCGCTACCCTCGAGATACAAAGGTCAGGATAGCTACATACATAATTTGTCTTCTACTTTTAGCCCACTCTTCTTCTGAAGAGCTTTCTCCCAACGTAAAGACTGTTCCAGCAGAGGAACAGCAAGAACAGATGTGAGTGCTGTTTAACATTGAGAGAACAATTAACAGAGGGTCGTCAAAGACTGTGTACGTGAGGTTAATTGCTGGAGGACACCTTGACGCAAAGAACCTGAATTAAGTGCACTATAAGGGGAAAAATTCTTAAATGCCAACTCAAAAAGACAGCAGATCTTTGAATACTGAAAAACTACCTGCTTAACTGCATTATATCCATGCATTAAAACAAGACACATCTTCATATACTAGCAATTTCACAGCAGGAGGATCTTAGGATAAGAACTTGAGTATCAATTTTCAAGACCATCAGAAGTTGTTTGCTGAAAAGTCAATGTGTCCAGTCCAACTCAGACCATTCCAGCAGCAGTTTCTGCTGTAATTAACATGTTTATCATAACAAGCGAAGTGCTCACAAAGCATCCTCCTTCATAGAAGACACCGTGCCAAAACCCAGCAGTTCGGACCTGCTTGGCAGAGCTGACAGAACATCACACTGAAAATTACCTACAGGTCACACGTGACCCTCGGGAATATTTTAGCAGGCTACACATCCCACACCTGGATCCACCTCCTTCGTGGCAAAGTGACAACACACAGGAGATGCAACACAGACCAGTCTGATTTTCATTTGAAAACAGGAGGCTGCTAAAGGGAATATCACTCTAAAGAACATCCAAGCAATCCCCATAAAGGTGGTGTTTCTGCCAGACCTAAAGCAGCACATCCTACTTTCTCCTTTTCAATCCAATTCTCCTCCCTTTTATTTTTCCAGAAAAAAAAATTCTTTACGTGAATAGGTTTAAAACCTTCCCTCGTTTCAATACCTAAAAAAACCCCAAACCACCAAACTCCAAAAATCCCAACAACAAACCCAAACTTACCTACTACAGCCTTTGCTTTACCTTCATAAAAAGACCAAGCTAGAGCCAGGGCATCAGTGAGACGCTCTTGTTTCAGAAGGTGGTCAACTCTCTAAAATAACAAGTAAGGTTGCACCTTAGTATTACAGAAAAGACAATCCCCTCCCGTTTCATATCAGCATTTTCCCAATAGCGGGTCATGATCCTGGGCAGAAAGAGGACAAGAAACCTCAGCAGCTCTCAATACATTGCAGTAAATGACAGCATCTCAAGAAGATTCTTTCATATATACATTTTCTGCTGAACAGTTAGAAGAAACTAAGAAACATCAGGCCCCAGTACATCAAGCCTCTGTGGGCTACATTTTAGGTCAGATGGAGACTCACAGCATCACTGAGCGTCTGCAATCACAATCAAAATTCTCCATTCCCCATCCTTGCCTCATCACCCAGAGCACAATAAAACACTCTGCCATGTTCTCAGCACACTGGCGTACTCATCCTACCCTTTATTTTCTCCTGAGCTCACAGTCAACAAGGACTGAAATCAGCCACGAGTATGTTCTACTTTAAGGAATCATTAGCACACAAGGTCGAGCAGCACCCGTCTTGGTACGCTAGGTCAAAACGTTGAAGTACTATTTCAGACAAGAGAGATTCCGAGTCGCAGAGCAGCGTTACGTACCACGGCAAGAACCGGTTCTCAGCTTCACGCCCAAATACTCACATCCTCAACGCCAACTCGAGTTGGCATTGTCCCCTACAATAAAGAGGCCTACAGCACAACAGAAACCATGCAGGAATTTAGGAGGAGGTTGGCTCAGAGCATGTACATTGTGATTGACTCCTGAATTCTAGGAAAATCATGAGTCAAAGCAAGACTTCTCATTAACAGTTTACTAAACCAATGTCAGCGGTGCCTGGCTGGAGGGAAAACTAGCAGAAATTGATCTTGGTAACCAAAAGCAGCAACCGTATCAAAGTCCAACAGAGCTGACCCATTCGTATTCCATCAAGGCTCCTGATACAGCGTCACACAGAGGAGCTTATAACCACGGATAAGTACAAGAGCCATAAAGCAGGTAAGAGGAAAATGGTGAAGGTCACTGCTTCAAGGAGAAGCGTGAGACCGGAAAGAAAGGACTACAGGGGAGTTTCTTGAGACTCAGCCTGGAAGGTCCGCTTCTACATAATGCTTTGGTCAACTTGGCATAAGCTGAATTTCCTAATGAAGGTTGCTGATGCCCAACTGTCAGCGTGTGAGACAGCAGACCAGAAAGAAACGATAGGATGACCCCTACAAGCTGGGTGGTAGAAGTATGATGTAACCCAATGGCACGAGCAACTTACAGCAGAAATCAGAGTTTGACTATGGGGTACTGGGGAGTCTCTAAAACACCATAGACATCATGTAGCCAAAGGAACAGCAAAATGAGACCCAAGGATGTATGAGGAATGACAAATCTAGCAGAGAGGGCACCTTTGAGACCCTACCCAGAGTAATATGTGACTGTATTCAAAAAACTGCACAAAGGAGGTGAAGAGAACAGTGACTACAAAAAAGGGAATGGGAAGGTAACCTTACAGCAGGAGGAGGAGGAAAGAGCTTTGCTTAGCCTTGCAAAACAAAGTCCGAGAGAGAACACACGAAGGCTGAATAAACATACTGCAAAGTGATGATCCAGAAAGGAAAAACTGTTGTTTAACTCAAGTGAAAAGAGCAACACAGGAGCGTGTCCATTCAGCCTGCACGTCTATGCTAGCAGGAGTCCCACAGCATCCCACCACGGAAAGCAGGGTAACCACAGTGCTGCCTGTGTGCCGCAATCGGCAATCCTGAGCTGCTCTCTCCCTTTTCTCAAGCGATATTTAGGCCACTGGAACCTACTAAGCTGCACAGTTTTCCTCTAAACATACCTCTCTCCAGCTTCTTAGTGTCATGACGTGAACAGACTAGAAAAGAAAAAAAAAAAGGTTATTTACTTACAGTTGCTCACACAGCCTCTGGCAACCCACAGACCCACCAGAGCATGCTGGCAGAGATGAAGCTAAGCAAACCAACCCTCAGGCTTGGCAAGGCAGGAATAAATTGGATGTTTATACTTAACATAAAACAGCCTTTACATGGCCTTACAACCCATCTGCTCCAAGAAACCATTCCTCACTTCTTCCTGTCCTTCCACACACCATCCTGCAGGCTTTCCACAGCCAGCATGCACTGCAGGGCAGGAAGAGCAAATAGGATACCCCTTTTATCATTCCAGGCAAGACAGTCTCGTTTTCCCTGCTGTCTTATTTTCTTCTGTTTACTCACTAGCACATTTAGGACAGAGAAACTGAAGCTTAGGACAGAGGAGATGGCAGTAAAGTCATGCTAAGGCTACCCTGAAACAGCACAAACGAGGACACTGTGAAACTATGACAACGCCTTACTTAGCCCTTGGCAAAGACCAAATTATTGCACATTTCTTTAATCCCACAACATAAGTGCACGGTGAACCCACCCCTGCTTCACATCTCCATAGAATAAAAAAACTGCCCTTCTCCAGAAGCTGACCCACCATCAACAACGGTTGGCCTGGTTTTTTATTAAAAACTCCTCACGTTTACCTTAGTTCCAAGGTAAAAGATCTGACCACCACAGCTGCTGATGGACTGGTAACAAGCTTTCTCTCCAACCAACGCCTGCAAGGAGAAAAATTACATGTAAGTAAAGCTGCTTTGTGTTCTTGTAAAACTTCCCAAGAAATAGAGATACGCTCGAACTTTAGCGACACTTTGTAATACGGAAATCAAAATGAGGACTGCGAGAGAACACCACAGGTTGCTGGGCAGTAGCAAGTAAAAGAGCTCTGCCGTCACAGCAGCTTGACGTGCTGCTGAGCTCTGGCTGCCCAAAAAACATGACAGAGTCGTAAGAACCCACAAACAGTGCTCTGCGTCCACCCTCAGATGCAAAAACACTCACGGGGCTATTTCCGTGCCTTCGGCTTCTTCACAATCTTACTCACGAGCTAACGTTTAAGAGACACAGATGGAAAGAAGTTGAAGTGAGGTTTGCTGCAAGAGAAGCCTGAACGCCAGTAACTCGTGCTCAAGAGGCCGTATACAGGCACCTTTACAACGTGAGAAGTGGAGGGTCACACCAGAATTGGAGATTTGACTGCAGTGCACGGGCAGCACTTGCTTCCCACTCTGCTGCAGTTACACAGGCTAGAGCCGGTTGTCCTGTACTTTTCTCAGTCTGGCCAGGGAGAGAGGCTGCCGGCATCTCCTCCTGCTGCTGAGGAGCGTGTCCACTCCAGGGACTGCTGCAGTAACGCTTCAACCTGCTCAGCACAGAACCTAAGGCTGAAGTGGCAGATATTCCCTGCATCTTCCTTTAGACCCCTGACAGCCATCATCCACAAACCCAGGCAGCTCTGAAACCACAGTATCTCTTACGGGAGCAGCAGCCTCACCTAAGATTTGCCTTCCAGAGCGTCTGCAGAACTAACACAGGAAAAGGTGCGTTTCTGATCCTCTGCACCATCAAAACCAAACCCAAAACACTTCCCATCAGAAGTTGTCCTTGACTCAACTGCTCTGGAATAGGTTGTCTTGTAGTCCCTACTGACATGCAGGGACAAGGTCTGCCTGTTTCACACCCTCACTATTTCAAAATGGCATTTGAGACTTCGGATCTCATCTGCCACTTACGCCCTGTGAATTATTTAGGGGTCTTTTCTAGACTCACAATAGCATTTTAACCGGCAGAACTTACTTGGGCCCACCAGTTTTTCAAGCCACGTGGCTTTGATGGCAATCACCAGAATTCCCCACAGGACACCGCAGGGTTTCTGGAATCGAGTGAAAGGCCGTGAATAACGGCATGCCTTAGCCAGGAGAGCTCGTATGCCACCTTAGTGCCAATCTCTAGCTATGCTGTGCCTGGCAATTCCAGATCACGTGGCAGGCAGTACATAAACTTACTTAGACTAGACCCCACCTGCTGACAGCTTCTTCCTCAGTACGCATCTGCAGCGGGAGGAATGACAGCAATGCTAGCAGCGCGAAGCAGATAAAGCAGGGAAGGCCAGGTAAGCAGCAGCTATGTGATCTAAAGGCTGCAGAGGCTCCTCATAGATCTGGCCACTCGGACTGGAAGCAGCACTCCATTCCTTGGTGCTCAAAGGGAACCAAGACAGACATATATATTTTTTTTATTGCCACCCTGCATCAAAGGCACATCTCGATGGGCTTCTGAAGCTCAGTCATGACCTATGCTGGGTTTGAAATTGCAGATCCAAACTACAGACCCATATGAGCCTTGCTGGGCCAGCAAGTCTGAACGGGAACTGTAGGGCCCAGCAGTGCAGTTTCAGAACCCCTGGGCTATCTCTGCTGAAGCACCGGGAAGCTCGGATGCAGGGATAGAAGGCCCCTTCCTACACACACTCCGGGCAAACTGTTTACAAAATAAACTGATTTTCTATTGAAACCAATAACTCAACCCACAGCTATGGCTTTAAAAAACCCTCTGCAGTGCTACAGCAATACAAACACCACATCAGAGCGAGTCCGCTGCAGAAAGGTACCAGGAGCCCCCAAAATTAACACCTACTTCAGGAATAAAACACGTCCAGACACCACAGGGGCCAGGAGCCAAAAAAATAAACAAACAGCATGACAGTCAAAATACAAGACAGACAAACAAGAGTGGGAAAAACAGAAAAAACAACGTTTGAAGTGTTGCAACTTCCACTACAGATGGTTTTGGGTTTTTACTTCAAACAAGAAAGACGTGTAGTACCTGCGAGCGTAGGTACTGTGTTTCATCCTCTCTACCCCGCATGACAACAGGAGACAAGGGCAGGGAACGCACGTACTGCACAGGCACTGCTGTGGCAGAGTATTTGTGGCATACAAAGTAGAAAAGCCTCTGGGAATCTCTTGAAGAAGAAAGCACATCAGCTTTTTTCCTTTACAAAGCGTTCCAAAGCTTGGTAACTTCAGAGCGGCTCCCAAAAACATCAGCACACAAAAAGGAAACCCCAGCTGTCAGCTAGCTGGCCACAGCAGCACCACGCAGGATTTCTGAAACGCTTCGAAAAGGCTTTTTTCCAAAGCTCCAGGCTTCCAATTAGGGCATATCCAAAACAGAGCTCGCTAACACAAGCGGGTCATCGCGCCTACCAGAGCTTCGCTGACATTGCCTCCCGTAGCCAGCGACTTGAAGTGACTGCTGTTGTAGACCAGCTGAACTTCCGAGATCTCTATGGTCTCCAGCTCCTCTTGCGTCTGACGATCTATAACATGCAGCTTCTCCACACTGTCCAGAAGCGCTGCTGTCCGTGAGTTTATCCACTGAAAACACAACAAACCGCAGATTTTAGCAATGCATACGCAATTAGAGGCCAACTAAACAGGTCCTGGCCACATCCTCGAGCATCGACACCAGAAGTTCTAGGATGGGTAGTAGCTTTGTTACTACACACGGTCACTTCACAACAGCACCCATGGCTAACTCCAAAGGAAGGGATAGAATAGAATAGAATAGAATAGAATAGAATAGAATAGAATCATTAAGGTTGGCAGTGACCTCAAGGATCATCTAGTCCAACCATCCCCCCACCACCTATTACCCACTAAACCACGTCCCTAAGTACCACATCCAACCTTTCCTTAAACACCCTCAGGGATGGTGACTCCACCACCTCCCTGGGCAACCCGTTCCAATGCCCGACCACCCTTTCCCAGAAGAAATTTCTCCTCATCTCCAACCTGAACCTCCCCTGGCACAACTTGCAGCCGTTCCCCCTTGTCCTGTCACTAGTTATCTGCGAGAAGAGGCCGACCCCCAGCTCGCCACAACTTCCTTTCAGGTAGTTGTAGAGGGCAATAAGGTCTGCCCTGAGCCTCCTCTTCTCCAGACTAAACAAGCCCAGTTCCTTCAGCCGCTCCTCATAAGACCTGTGCTCCAGCCCCTTCACCAGTTTCGTTGCCCTTCTCTGGACACGCTCCAGGGCCTCGATGTCTTTCGTGTGGTGAGGGGCCCAAAACTGGACACAGCACTCGAGGTGCGGCCTCACCAGGGCTGAGTACAGGGGGACGATCACCTCCCTGCTCCTGCTGGCTACACTATTCCTGATACAGGCCAGGATGCTGTTGGCCTTCTTGGCCACCTGGGCACACTGCCGGCTCATGTCCAGGCAAGCATCAATCAGCACTCCCAGGTCCTTTTTCCTGGGAAAAGGGAATAGGGAGGCTCCTTCTGGAGTATCAGCTTCAACACCAAGAAAAATTACAGGGAACCTTCTTCACAGAAAACACCTGCAGAGAAACAGTGATCCTCCGGTTCTGGTCCTCCTGGGGCAGTAGCTACGCTCTCGCACACTTTCTATCCAAAGGCCTCAAAACCAACACTGCTACAGCACCTGGTCTCAAGCCCCATAGGAGGCAAATACAGCACCAGGAGGCATTAAAGAGCAGTGGCGCATCCCAATTTAACTCAAATCCTGTCATTCATATTCTGGGGCTTCTACTTTTATGTTCAAGCCCCTGCAAACAAAAGGCTCTCCCCCCGCTTTTACAATTATATTTTCCAAACAGCCAAGGATGTTTCTTACTGAGCTTCGCTCCAGCTGATGTGGATGTCCATCGCGGTATTTTGGCCCTTCATGTTTTACTTACTGTATTCTGTAAACAAGCCTTAGAGTTGAACAGTTTTTATTTTTTCCCAAACTAGTAGGGTGCTTTAGGAAGCGCTCACATACAGAAACACTGGAATTTTACTGAGCCAACTGCACAGAGGTTTGCCTTCTTTTTTGTGAGGACACAGAATAAATAATCTTTCTTGCCAGATTCTCTCTGGCTCTGGAAAATATTTTCTCAGCGAGGCTACCCCTCTTTCCCAAGCAGATTGTTGACTCCACGCTACTAATTTCCTACCCTTTAGCTACTACTCATTATTTCACTTGTGCTGGTTTTCCACTGAGTCCCAGGTTTAATGGCATTTTCAGTCAGTTAGCCCCTCACACAGCCACTTCTCACGCTACATTTGTAAAGCCAACGGAGACACGTTTACAAGAAAACTAGTGTAAAACCAGATGAACCGTTCCATAGTGTTGAGACTTACAGTAAAGTTGATGAGGTCATAGTGTAGATGAAGCTGCCTCTGCTTAGTGACATGTATTGCACCACTATCATCTCTCTTTACCTGAAAGAGAAATTGGACAAGGCTGACTCCAGCTCAGACTTCTTCAGCTCAAGCTCTCTGTTCCCGGAGGGCGTCACACCAACCCCAGGAGCCTGGAGGTGCCCTCAGAGAAGCACGCTGAGCGTGCAGTAGCAGCACACACGCTTCTCAAACGGAGCGTAATGTCTCCCTTTCAAAAGCACTCATGCAAGTGAGGAAACAGAAGGCTCTGAGCAGGGGGCAGTAAAAATATATGCTCTCTGCTGGATCAATTTGCTTGCTGAAGAGCAATGACCAACGGGTTTGTTTTCCCAAGCTGGTTGCAAGCTGCAGACATCCCTAGCACACACAGATATCATACTTGAACCGAGACAGAGGCTCGGTCAACTGAATATGCGAACAAGACGTGACTATCTGAAAAGCAGCATAAAACATCCACAGCTTACCAGAAGAAAATGAACGACGTCTCCTCGACAAAACGCAAGCATGGGGTTCACGGAGTTCTGTACAGCCACAAAGTGCCACGCCAGAAGAGGGACGCTCGAAGGGTCCATCTGTTAGACAAAAAGCACAGCCAGTATTTAAGGTAGGCAAGGCAGAACCTCCGTTCCGGGACACATGCTGTTCATCAGCTGCTACTCGCTGACTTTGCCATGTAGACACACAGGCTGTAAAGCAATTTCCTGGTCTGCTGGCAGCTGAGCCACAGTTCTTCAGACCAGCCACATGGTTCAGGGGCAACGTGTGTCTCTTAGTGAAGTGGACGGCCAGTCAGGACACAGCTCGTATCCAGGCGGCTTAATGTAGATCCAGTCTCACGTGGATTGATGGACTACGACAAGCTGCAGCTTGCTGGCAGCCTTGTCTCCATTCTCCCAGTCTAACATGGCCCACATCTTCCACCAGCTGCTTTTCTGATAGGAGTTATACCAGCGACTAGTGAAAGCACGTAATCAAGAGTTTAGAAGACAGTTTAGCGCTCTAATTCCACCTTGTTTCTGTTGCTGAAGGCTTCCATTGCACAGTTCTCATGCAAAGCAATGGCCCCAGTCCAAGGTGACTACAGCCATAATCAGATCAACGACCCATCTGTGGGTACGCCCAGGCTGCAGCAGGGAACGCCAGGAGATGAGGGGCTCCTGCATTCCTCCCTCCCTACTCAGCGGGGAAATTCAGCATCTTCCCACAGACACAGCTGAAAGCAGCCTTCCCACCTCCCCTCTGCCCACAGACCAACGGATGATCACTGCAATTCCACACCACAGAGTTTTCTGCGCGCCGATAAAGCGGCGATACCAAACATCTGCTCACAATCTCATCCCCATCACTCTAGGAGTGCTTGTAGCCATAATCCAAAAAGCAACTGTTTGGCTTCATTACTCACACGACCATAGGGAAAGGTCATCCATACTTTCAGAGATGGCTTCAGGCCAATAACCAGTATCTTCAGGAAAAAAAAACCACAAAACGCAAAAAGGTGAAATGAAATGTTTGAGTATACACCAGAAAACTTCTTTGCAATTCCTCACACAAAGCCTTCTGCAAACAGCAAGTTACCTTTGTTAGGGAGGCCATGGCCAGCAGCGAATACTGGGTGATAGGATGGTCTCTCAGGTCAATTTTTGCATGTAATGGTTCGATACAGCAAACTTCCCCCTTTGAGCCACTGAAGAGACATCGAGATTCACATGTTCTCACTCCCATAACCCTCCTGCAGAGGAGAGAAATCAGCTTGGTGGCCAGCTATCAAGAAGAGATCAGCCCAACAATCTCACGAAAGGTCAAGGGTGATCCTTCATAAATACTGTTTTTAAAAACAAAGTCCTTTACACAGCTCCAGGGATCGCTTTTAGTGTGTCACTGGAAGCAGTCCCAGACAGTTGCTCAGATACAGACAAGAATTCCTTGAGATCTTATTTAACAGTGAAGTTTTTGGAAACTCCTGGACGTGACCAGACTCCCTGGACTGTCAATGCTCCCTCTTTGTCCCTCCCCCTTTGGAAGGAGCCAAGAAGATGATGAGCAGTTACTGCAGGGCAGCTCTGACTAATGAAACACAGAAAATGACACCCTAAATTACACCTTGAACATTCAGACAGTAGCTTTATGGGTTCCAGCGGAGTTTGTCACTTAGGTTTTAGAAATGATGACCCAGCATTAGTTTCTTGGGCTTTCTACGCATAGAGTCATTGTCTTACTTAAATGACAGTTCAAAAACGGAGCCTCCGCTGTCGTTGCAAATTGCAAGCGTCGGGTCATCTGTAAACTGAGCAGATAATTAGATTAAAAGTGGTGCTAAGAAATGAACTACAAAAAAATGGATAGAAAAATTATGCTAATGAAATGGATAGAAAAATTATGCTAATTATGTTAATAATGCTATGGCATTATTTACAGCGCACAAAGTACAAGCATTGCACCTACCAGAAAGACACCTTTAAGGTACAGACTTGAGGCAATTAATGGCTTTTTTTGATGTGTAAGAAAAGGAAGGTTTTGTGTTTCGCCTTCACCCCCCCAGCAAGCCCTATGGCTAGATTTTGTTACCAAAGTCCTGTTGCGGCTCAGAACTACAGCGTACTAAAACCTGTGTTACCACCAGGACAGCTCACAGCCTCGAGCCCACGAGTTGGTGCCAGAGCTGGTGACCGGGCTGCAGTCAAACCAGAAACACCCAGAACTACTAATGATACCAAATAAAGGGTCACAAGCACAGCTGAGGCACCCTTCTGGACTTTGCAACTCAGCATCTGGCTGCGTAGCAGTGCCTGAGTAGTCTTCAACGCTGGTACCGCCATCAGGTCACGAGCTAGAGAAGGGGGTCACTGGGGCAGATGGCCTGGCGCAGGGAATATTCATCTTTACACGCAGGGCAGAGATGGAAGCGTGGAAGGTGCAGCTCTGAGTGGGCACTTTCACGCCCACAAAACATTTTTGGTTAGCCAGGTCAGATGAACCAGAACTTGAGAACCTCTCCTTGAGCAACGTGCCCCACCAGACCCACCACACTAGCTCTGCGTGTGACACTATGGGTCTGGGATGTCTCAGCAGTGTCCAGGAAAGGAGAAGAGGGAGAAGACTTTGGGTGAGGCACCAAAGTCACTGCTCTGACTGGGCTGCAAGAAGCATTACGCTCTGGTAGGAGAGGTCCACATACACCAAAGGCATGTGCAGGTTTTTCTCACCTCTGGATACTATCACCACGTAGCTCCTAGGAAACTGCTCTCATCTGTAAATCTAAAAGTACTGCACAAGGAAACTGAACACAAGTGTGTTTTAAAGAAATAAAGAAGCACGTGCAGTGTTTGTTACCTTGATGTGCAAAATAGCCGTTCCTGGTGGGTGGGCGTCTGTTATGGATCGCAGCAGCTTCCCACTGGCCAGATCCCACATGGTGATCTGCAAGCAGATTGTTCTCAGTGCACGTTCACTGCCGGGGGTTCTCCCCAGCACCTTGTGCGTTGGTACATCAATACGTTTCTATATTCCCAAGAGCATCCCGGGTTAGTAGGATCTTCATATCAAAGAACAGTGACCTGAAATCTCTTCCTAACCTGTTTTTACAAGGAGTTTACTCTGCTTATACTCTGATATAACTTGGAACTATCTTCGCAGCTCTGAATCACGTCCCTTTGGCAAGCACTCGCCCCCTGCCCGAACTCGCTCGCCTCACAGCTATCTGCCTGATAACACAATTCAGGAACCTAAGATAACTTTGCTACCACACAACACTGTTCAGAGCGGTTCAGTGTATTTCCCTGTCACAAAATCAGTGAGCAGCTGAACAATCTCTGCTGACACCCGTTGGCAAAACTCGAGCACCTCCACAGCTACCACAAACCTTGCCACTTCTCTCCTCGCGCGGCTGCTCAGCATGACAGGTCACGTACGTTTATACAGCTTGACTTGCGCTTGGATATGGAATTCAACTACGACGCAGGAAGTCCCAAACTACTTATTGCATAAATGAGGAATATTTAGCCCAGAAGAACTGATTATAATTTGAATCAAAATCTTTATTGGACATACTATTTCACACGGTTCCATAAATCATCTTAGCAAAGCTTCGGAGACCAGATGTTCCAGAAGTGCTGCTCCAAAATATTTTATGGGACTATCATTTAAAACTGGCCACTGCTCTGCACGGATCAGATCTGTATTTGCACAGGGTCTGGAGCAGCCTCTCATGTAGCCCTGGCACAGGTACTGGAGTGTGTTTTGTCTACAGCGAAGGTGAAAGCCAAAGGAGCAAAGGGAAATGAGACTAAAAACAAAGCAGCCTTCTCTGTATTCCACAGACCTTCAATTTTACCAAGTTAACTTCTATCCATGTGGTTTAGTTGTAGTCTTGTAACTTTTGTTCGGAAATTGCTTTCTCTTTTTAGGTTCAGAGAAGGGCACAAAACGACAACAGCAGGCTCAAAGCCTTTGCCCCCTGCATTCAAAAGCTACGCTGCTTCTGTCACGCAACAGAAGGTGTTAGTAAAAATGAACTCTGGGGCTGGATAGGAGTTTCAAGAATCTCAAGTCACCACCACAGCAAAAAGGAGCTTCAATGACAAAGCACGGATCTCACAAAGGACCTAGAAAGACTCAGCTGAGCGTCCTGGTGCCCCACTGCACATCTCAGTTTATCAGGAGCAGAACTTATGCCATGACAAGCCACAATTGATCGAATCCTCCGCTATATTCTGCACATATCCATTTCCTCCACAGAAACCTACCCCGAGCAATCTGAGTTAGCTCACGGGACGCAGAATTGCCTGGCCAAAAAAATCTCTGGGCAGATCAAGCCACGCGTACTGCTTCTCAGCACAAAACCAGCTCACAAACAGCTACAGACTGAGCGTGCTTGGCCTGGAGCTGTTGTCACCTCTGGATAGTCTCTCAGCAACTCTGCAGAAGGACAGAGCGCCGGGCCACCTCATCCATCGGGAATTACCTGTCCTTTGGCAAAGCCGCACAGGAGCCTCGAACAGTCGTTGTTGATACTGAGAGCAGAGATCGCCCCGTACTGGGCCCCGACAGCAGTGCTGCCCAGACACAGCCGAAGAGCCTGGTTTTGATCTAGAGCAGAACAATTAGTAAGAAATTGAAGAAAAAGAAAGAGCAATGATTAAAATTAACATCATGCAATTATTTACATACACAATTCACTTGGGGTACGTTAACGAAGGATTCACAGGCTTACAGCTCTTTAAAAAGAGTTTAGAAGACGAGAGCACGCGTTAGTACAGAGGTAGCGGGACACTGTCTTGCAGGGAAATAAAAAATTATTTTTAAAAGTACAAAACAGGCACAGGGCATACGGAAGAGCAGAGGTATTACAAACCAGAGAAGTAGCTACTAGAAAAATCAAAGCACTGCCTAGCTTTCCTTTTCCTGTTCTGCAATAGTGCTTTAGTTGTAGCAAGGAAGACGACAGAAAATTAATTCTGTCTTCTGAGCCTTATACTTCTGCATGTCGATTTGAACACCAACTACAAATCCCCGGGCTTTTGGTAAGTGTAATTTTACTTCACTTTTATTCCTTGGTTTTGCTGATAAAGGCCAGAAGCTGGACAGAAAATGAACTTGTATCCCCAAGCTGCACAGTTAAAATGTTCCATGAGTTCTAGTGCACGTAGCTCTTACTTTGTAAGGAAAGAGTAACGACCACCACACCGTGATAGAATTTCCTTTCCTGCGGCACAGGCGACTGCACAGCCGTGCCCTGCCTGCCCCTGCAGACAACAAACCACTGTCACCTCTGTCTGTGCTAAGTTCTTGCACGCTTCCACCACGAGAGACTAAGATTTGGTTTATAAGTTGTTGCACTTCAGGCGTTACGAGTAACCCTCTGCCTGGCTCTGGTGTGTTGCTCTGAAAAGCCAAGAAAACAAATGCTCTGGATCTGCTTTCTGCTCCCCCCTCTTCATTTTTGTCCCGCTTTTGAGTGGGGGAGGAAGGAAAGATGCTTTGTGAGGACTGCTGGAGTGAAGACTAGAGATCTGAAATGCCCTCTGTGCAAAATTTCACCTGGAGCAATGAAGGGAAGGGGCAGGAGCCAGGGGAACAGACGGCAGCTGAGCACCAGAAACCCCCCAGAAAACCCACCCAAGGCAGGGGACGTTTCTCCGAGCTGCAGCACCACTAGCAATGTGCTAGATGTGAAACAGAGCACGGGTGCATCTCTTGTTTCCTCCCCAATACGAAGCGATGTGTTCATCAATCTGCACAAATTGGTGGCTGAGCACACACAGTGGGAGTCACCCTCCAAATTCGACCAGTATGAAGAGGCTTTAGTGGGAGCACAGAAATAAACACTAACCAGAAGAGCACCTGAACTCACAGATTACTCTAAAGCACTGTTTAGGGCGAGGAGAAAGAGGCTAGGGCCAAGTTCAAATACTTTTTCCACTCTATTCCTTGTTTTCCTGCATCTACCTCAATAAACTCATCTGCTGTCGTGGCCCAAAAGTCTGGCTGGTGGTAGCAGAGAGGCGGGGATAGTGAGGGTGCTACAAACAGCACTTGTTCCACCAAGTGAAACCGGGCTTGGGAGAGACAGAAAGGCCACGCTCTGTCCTGCAAACACACAAGGCAGGCTCAGGTATTACAGAAAACTGTCAGTTCTGCTCTAAAACATGATGACAGTAACGGTCAGGACGACATCATGTGTTATGGGTGCTCAGGGAGACCAGGATTCCAGCACATGTTGAAGAGCTCTACTCTTGAAATCCATGGGAGGAAGAGGGAAGGGTGCCGGTGCCTTCGGCCAACCATCTCAATGAAAATCATCACCGCTTCATCAGGTGCCAAGCAGCCCAGGCAGGTCGGGAAGAGGTCTCCTGTCCTTCTGCTCTGCTGGGCCTGCCAGCACAACACCTGACCCTGCACGAAGAAGGAAGCATCTCCCCTTCCCTCCTCTGCGGCCTGGCTTACACCAAACACACAAGGGAGCTGCATTCTCATATGAGAAGTGTCATTTGCTTGTTTACACTTAAAAACATTCCATAAAGATACTGCTTCTACTGTAAGAGACGCTCAGTTAAGCTCCAGGTAGATGAAGATTATTTTTCACAGTTCAGCAACAGAAACTGTGTGGAACACTACTTTTCATTAGCTTGCCAAACGAACGTGACACTGTTCCAAGACAAAATCCTCCGCAAGCCAAGGAGAGCGTGAGGGTTCAAACTGGCTGAACCTACACGTACAGAAGCAGCTCTGAAAGCTGCCAGTCACACAAACTACTGTTTAAATAGATATCTGAATTTTAGAAGCCTTGACACTCGTGTTTAACTATGCACCGGCTGTGTACAGTTCAAGCACCTATACTGTGAATGGCTGCCGTGATTCAAGATGTAAGAGGACACGGAGCCAAAACCACTTCAGTGTCACTAAAGTGAGAAATAAGAAAAGCACCAGGCAGTTCATTGCACCCACCTCTCAAGCACAACGCAGAGACTTCCTGAAGGTCACTGCGATGCCACGGAGCCACAGTAGACCACAGCGCCTCTGCTGCAGGCGCAGAGTTCCAGCCACCGAGCTGAAACTCTTATTACCAAGCACAAGGCAGTGGCAACGCTTTAAAACCAAGGACACTGCTCTGCACACGACTCTCCTTGTAAGGGTAAGATGAAAGCAGAAGCCATGCCACAAAAATAAAAGCACCTTGACATGACTGTGGCAAGGGTGTATGCATGGCATAGGTCAGAACAGCTCAGGGAAAAGGAAGGTCATGGAAGATTTCCACAGAAGCTCAGAGAACACAGAGCTGCGGCTGGAAAACAAGTTCCCAGAGAGGTTATTCTCCAAATGGTGTCCTTCAAGCCCTAAAGCAGTAACTCCTGTTCCAGAGGTCTGGAAACACAGTTCATTTACAAAGAGACCATCTACTAACCATAGAAATACATGTCACAATCAGGTGAATACTGCAGCTCTTGCTATTAAAGGCAGACTGCATTCTGTTCACTTCAGCTGAAGCCTGTCAGTAAGTTTTTGTGAACTTTGTCAGTACGTTTTTCTGTTTCCTGTAAGGCATGAAAAAGGAGAATCTTTCACAGCCTTCCCCGAAAAGGGCAGCACCACCACTTCCAATCCAGCTTTACACCTTTATACGCGAACCCACGTGAACTTTCAAATCCATTTTCTCCTTCCATCACCTACAATGTCAATTCAAAATAAACAAGACCCCCATTCCACCCCAAAATTAAATGCTTTGTATGACTCCAGTTATTCCTTCCTAAGGAGGAAGTGCCCATTGTTTGCCAGAGATGCCTTTTCAGAGTTGAGAAATGATCACCTGGAAAGCTAACCCCAGAGAAACCCATGCCAGAATTCGTTCCTGGTACTAGCCAGTCAAAAGACAACACACAAGGAGTGGCCATTAGATACTAGTTTTGAAAAAAAAAAAACAACACCTAACTACAAATAATTTTGCTTTTCCAAAGCAAAGCAAGAGGCCTAAATCAATGAGCTCCTATTAATCAGCTAGTAGAGTAATAAAAATGGATAAAAGCAAAAGGTTACAAAGGCTGATCTGATTATTTTCCAGACTAATATCATCAGCTTTGAATTGAGGCACATTGAGGATTGAGCCTAAAAAGCTTTTTCCAAATGCTTGCAATGATGGTGGCTATCAATTGTAACGGGACGGCACTTTGATACCACTCGACAAGTAAAGAATAGAAACAAGTCTGGGAATATGAGGTAGCTTTCCAGAAAAAAGGAATAAGCACAGCACTCCAGAAGTCACCACTCCTCAGGTCACCAGGTTTTCATCAAGATCTTTCCCTTAAGCCATGACTTTCCGAGTTTGAAAGGCCTGTTTTATTTCCTGCGGAATTTCTCAAATATTACAAGTGTTCTGAATAGGTCCTTTCCCCACCTTTGCTAAACGCTCCCCCAGGAGGCGCAGGCCCCCTCTTGGGCCTGGGGATCAGGGGGACAATCGCTGGTGAGCCAACGGGACAGTCTGCAGCCACCATCTCGCCCCGTAACGGCTCTCTGCTCGCGGGGGTTTCTGGCTTGCGGCTCTCCGAGTTGGGTTCCTCCTCCGCAGGAACAGATGGGTGGGGACCTCACGGCAGAGCCTGCGTCCTGCCCTGAAGTAACGCCGCCACGGACCTGCTGCCCTAAGCCGCTGTAAACAGCACATTTACCTGCTGCTCTGCTGTTCTTGCCTGGAAAATTTGAGCGCGTGCAACACACACGCGTTCAATAACCAGCTCCCAGAACAGGCACCAGTGGTACCCACCGACTGGTTACGGCACTGCCTGCCGTGCTGCTGGCTCCCTAAATTCTGGCGCAGGCAACATGCAGACCGGGCGCAACAGGAGCTGTTCATGCAGGGTACGAGCACAGCGCGGAGTTACTGTACCTTTTCCTTTTCAGTCCGCACAGAAAGGGCCAAAACAGGAAAGAAAAAGCCAGAAATCAATATAAAAGGAGTGAAGTAACAAACAGCATACATGTGGTCATCTTCAAAGACAGAGAGAACCTTCAGATTTTGCGGACAGCGTTTCCCTTTTGTTAACATTTCCCCTTTTGACTTCTGCAGGTAACTGAGAGGATGCTGTGATAGCTAGTGCTTTAAAACCAAGCTGTTTAAAAAGCGTATGGAATCTCCAAAGAAAAATTAGTTTAAGTTTGAACTTCACTGCATTGAAGATTAAAAAAAAAAATAGAAATCTGAGCGGAAATAAAACTGGATGTTCACAGTGACATAACTGGTGAAGCTGTTGTCCACAGTTACTGCCCACCAGCCGATCAACTCTCCATTAACTTTAAAGACCAACCGAGGACAACAGCCCCCAAAATCTAGTTGTAACGGTGTCGTTAGGCACTTACACTACCTGCTCTCTCAAGATGTCACACCACCCCCACACCTGAACACAGACTCAGGACACTAACCACAAGTTTTACAGCCAACAGAGAAAATAAACGGCTCAACACAAATCAAAACAAAGTCGAGCTGTGTAGAAGTTTTCTGTCCGGAACATAAAGTCTCAATGAAAAATACCACATTTCAGTGAGTTCTGTTTCAGGGCTAGTTTTTGGATCGTGTAAAAACCTCTCAGCTCTTCCAGAAAGATGGAGAGAAGGGAAAAAAAAACCAAACCAAACCTCTCAAGATTATTTGGTTACTGTTGTAAGGTTGCTGGGAGAACAACTCTCCACTGCAGCTGGCAATCCTCAAGACAAGTCCTGTCACAGAGCATAATTCGTATCTGCACAATGCTCATATCTCCAAACAAGTTTCAGAACGAATTTGGCAACAGGATGGCCTTTATTTATATTAAAAATCAAAAAGATAAAAATAATTTTTAAAAAATTCCCCCAGGCAAGCACAGCACTAGAAACAAGCTAAGGGTCATACTCCTACGGCAGAAACAGTCATCATCCAAACGTGGTACCAAAGCACCCAACAGAAGGTAAACTACCCGAAAGACAGGTACCAAACGAGAGCACCACACTCTTCTCGGTAACGTCAGATCTCGCAGCAAACGGCAAATACCAGACACGGCATGTTGAGAGGTTTAGATAGGTGGTTAGGAATATTTTTCCCCCATAGGGAAAAAATGCTGCCAGCAGCTCTCCCTTGAAAAGGGCAAAGCCAACAAGCTGAGGTACAGGTGGCCTTAGGAGAAGAGACAAAAGGAACGGCTAAAATCAAATATGTGAAAGAAAAATAGAGTTGAAAAAATTTGCTAGTGAGACAAAATCATTCAGAGAAATTTGAACATCAGCAACGTTCAATCAGAAAACAGATCTCAATTTTTGCAGGCAAAAAAAAAAAGGTGATGATGTTTCCATTGTACAGTATAAACCATACACACAGCTTACAAAACTTCGGGGAGTAAATCTCACCCTAACGATCACATCCAGCAGAAAAATGTCTCATCTTCCAAGAAGAGAAATCAATCTCTCTACAGACATAAACTGCTGGTTTAAATGACAGAATAAAACCAAGCCAGACTGCTAACCCTCTCTCTTTGCACACAAGAAGGCCTCACGCAGCCATACCCTGCGAGGATTTCTCTCTTTGCAGATAGATCTGAGCGTGCCGGGGTCTACGCCCGAGCTGTAATCACAGAACTGAAAGAACTGAGCAGAGAACAGCAGCGCCCAGGAAGCACTCGTGCCCCTATCCGCAACAAGGCCGGGTGACGCGGAACGCGCTTCTCACAGCACGTGGCTGTACAAACAGCCGCTTCACAAGTTCCAATAGAACAGAAAGCCTTCGAAATGCCCTTGCAAGATGGGGAGCTCTTCAAAGCACTCACATTTCTTTTAGCGAAAGCTAATTAGTGGGGAAGCTGGCATTTTGCCAGGTCTCCCAAAGGCCACAAAATAACTTCACTGCGGACTACACAGCCCTGCAAAGCGCAGCCAAAATAACAGGGAACACGTTGGGTCAAAGCAATCAACGGTGCGACAAAGAAAACTTTGCTTAAACACACTTGCCTTGAGCAAATCGAACCAGCCCTACAAAATACACCACCTGAAATACCACGGCACGCTAAGCACCTCGGCCGTTCGCTGGGCCGTCCCCTTAAACGGGGCTTGGTGCAGAAATAATCATGACAAAGGTACAAGCGACCCATCCCCTCTGCATCTTTAGAGTCACAGAGTTCTACAGCCCCTTTCTGGAGTGCAAAATGCCAAAAATAACGTGTTCTGACGCTCGCAGAGAACAGCTGCTTGTCTGACAGCTTACTGTCTGCATACAGAGCGCGCCACAGGAAAACCGGAGCAAAAAGGCGTTGCAGAGCAGTGATTTGGGAGCTCTCCATATACCAGGCAAATTTTAGAAAAAGCACAATGACGTATGACTAAAATCTGTAAGATCCTGTGCCGACTACGATAACGAGTTATTTATATTCAGATTAAGCACATCCTGTAACTGTTTCAATACTGGATTAAGCAAATGGCATCAAATAGTTTCTAAACACCCAGGAGAGCGAGTCTTACTCTGCCACAGCCTTTCCCCTCCTCCTGTCGTAACCCTGTGTCCCCTCATTTCTGGTCTCTTGAATAATTTCAGCCAACTTTGAAAGAAAAGTAAAGATAATTAAATTTCTAAAATGGTTCAGAATTTGGCACTGCATAGACAGAAGGCGCAAAACCTCAATGCGTACGGGAGCAATTCGAGAGGTGTTCTCACCCAGCCGGTAACCTGGGTAAAGTGTCTGAGCTTGTGACTCTGTTCAAGAAAGTTTGGTGGTAAGAGGAAGGAAAAAATAACAGAAGGAAGGGACACAGGGGTGACTGGTGCAGGGGAAGGTCAGGGAAGGAGAAACCTACGATGCAAGCCTGCAGGGAGCCAGGGGTCAGTTCCACTTCCCAAGAAACACGTTTTAATTTCCCTAATGCTGGCAGCTATCATGTCATCGGGGAGAAGATTAATACTGTATAAAAGGAGGGTCGCACACTGGTTCTGGTTTCTTCCACAGGAAAACAAGAGTAATTTATATTTAAACACAGAAAAGGTTCTTTAGGCAACTGCCACAGAGCTAAACCTCTCAATAGCTTTGTGCCAACCCCCAAAGCAGAAGAAATATGTGAATAAGGGCAAATAAAATATTACTTGTGCTTTATATCTTTACAGAGAAAGCACAAACAGAACATATTAGAAGAAATCCACCCTCGAGTTCTAATTCAGGCTGGGGTTCGTTTTTTGCTTATGTTCGCTGGGGTTCTTTTTTTAAGATCATTAAAATGCAAAACCCTCAAAACTTTATTTTTAACTTACCAAATATCAGTGCTAACCCATGGGAAGTCCCCACTGCTATGAGATTCGATGCCGCCTGAAAGAGTCACGCAGAAAGATTGCAAGAAGAGTGTCAGTCACAAACCCACCACTTAAACTCTCGCTACACTCACGCAAAGTTTGCCAAAAGGGGACAGTTTAGGAGATTACAGATATAACCATTTCCCAGTTTACAAGTGGCAAGCAGTTCCAACACAAAAGCCTGAGAAGCTTAAGGCCTGAGCAACGGTCCCACAGGTTTCTCAAGTTCAGGGGGCTGCCTTTTCCTCTGCTGTTTGAAATCCAAATGCTCAGAGTTGTCTCAGAGGGAGATTTCTCCTCTGTAAAGTCAGCCTCATTCCTTTGGTGCGGCACCCGAGTATAAACACTCAGAGGGTTTTCTCACTCAGCTGCTACATCCACATCGGAGCTCTGCTACAGCCCGGGGCAGCGCCGGTCCCCTGAAGAGACGCTCCGCAGCACGCGCAGAGACTCCAGCTTCCTTGCAGGGGGAATTAAACACAGCTCCAAGATTCTACCGCACTTGCAAACCTGCACCCAGTTAAATAAAACTTAACAGAAGTCACATAAGACTGTTCTACTTTTTATTTCTTAGCAAGTCAGATTAAAAAAAAAAATTAAGTGCTTTAATGTCTGGAGTACGTAAGTACAGGTTTCTATCCTATGTGCACATCAGTCACAGTGCGCTTCCATTTTTGCTGTGCAACCTCTTGCCTTAGATGTGACTATGGGCATTTTTTTTTCCTTTTTAAACAAAAAGTATCATTTCTTATGGATGGCTGCTTGTATGGTTAAAGCGATCAAGCACATCTCTAGTTTCTTCATAAAACAGTAAAACTCACTTCACAAGGGAAGAACAAATACTCGCTGTACTTCACCTCCTCAAAAGGTTTCTCTTTTGTAACCACAAGCAGCTTCACGTCTGATGTATTTGAATTAGCATGCTTGACTTCAAGAAGTTTAATGCACACTGCTACGCAGGAGTATCTTTCAGACAGGCTTCTATTGAATTTTTGTGTCTTAAGGTTGTATTTCAGTGACACCGGGGCTGTAGAGGTTTTGAAGCCATCACTTCGTGAGCACTTAAAGATTCTTTTAAAAATTGCTAGGAGTCAGAGCACTAACTGCCAAAGAAGAAATAGCAAGGGAAATTTAGTGCGTTCCACAGACGGACGCTGACCTTCTAGGGAAAGGTTAGGTACTCAACTAAGAAGCCCTGGTGACGACACGAAGGGGGAGCATGGGGCTTGACCCAGGAGCTAGATTTTTCATGCTGCTTCTCCCACCTCTCATATTTGAAAATTCTCAGTAAGGGTAAGAAGGAAGGTGTACTTACAATTGCAGTGGGCAAGCCAGCATCCACTTTGTCCTGGAAAAACAGAACACGTCGTGAGTAAGACAGACAGAACTCCCAAGCTCTGTGTCTGTCTCCAATAATTAGAACTACAACATGCAGGACAATCAACACAAGTTGTGTTTTAATAGTCCCCCCCAGTGCAGACACTGCTGTGGGAACCGCCGGCTAGAAATACCCAAAATGGATGAGAAAGCGCACAGAAACGGAGAGGACGCAGAATATTCTGTAATTCTGTATGGAAGTTACTGTGTTCTTCTCAAAACTGTCTGATCTCAGTAACAGTTTTCCATATTCTCCGTGCACACAGCACTGACATCGACTGCACAGCTACCCCCTCTCCAGCACACCCTCCCAGCTTCCCATCCAGGCAGCTCCACCAACGCAGGCAGCAGCCAGCGGCCGCAGGCTAACACCGAGACCCTGGTCACGCAGCCACCACAGGCGCTCACGGACGAGTCGCTTGCATTCTCCGCTAACAAGCCTACCCTGCGTGCTTCAGAAATCACCCACTTTATATGGAAATCACTGCCCCAGCTCTCATCTCACAGGGCCAGTTTTCCCCCGGCAGCTCGACCTACACCAGAAGAGGTTCAAATTTTTCTTAACGGATGCCACCAGGAGAAAAAGACACTTACTGCTGCGGACACTATTTGGGCAGAAATTCCTTTCAGAAGCGAGAGCCGTATCACTGATCCATGGAGTGAGAGAGAATCTGGGAGTTTTTTCTTCCTAAGGAAGTAAGAAATAAGACAAATGCATTAGAGCAGAAGCCTGGAACTTTGCCTAACCCACAGCTAAACCAACTGGGAAATTCTGCGCGCACTCGTAACTCACGCAGTTTCCAGTCTTATTCTTGGGGCCTACAGAATGAAACGGGCCTGAGATTGTTAGCAAAGCCCGTTACGCACCACCGTGCCTGCCTAACATTTGTTTTTAACTCATCTCCTGGGGGGAAGAAAAAAAAATAAAGAGTTCTTTAAACAAACTATCAGTTTCAAGCACATATCTGCAAACCTTCGAATTTATTATAAAGCCTAAAAGCAACACTTGTTCTTTAATCAGTCTGCCAGTGAGTCAGGAAGTTCCAGCCTTTAAAGGTGAACATCTGAGGAAAATACACAACTGGAAAAGGCTCATTAGCAGAACACAGACCCCCCAGGAAAACTGGACATATGCTTAAGGAACATCATTCAATTAAAACACAGCTGATCTGATTATGAAAGGTTAAGCCTTTCTGTTTATGGAGAAAACATCTTTAAAAAAGAACTGTGTACTGGGGACAGTTGTTTCTGAGGAGCATGGCGTACTGTAGCACACAACAGGAGAGGGGAAATCCCCAGGAAAGCCGCAATTTTGTTGCCAAGCACACAAAGCTCAAGTTTTAAAACTAACACAGAAACATTTGGTTCGTATCTCTCCAGAGGTGCACAAGTAAGTAGCTCACTGGTGGGCTGAAGAAACATGCTGTCAATAGCTTATATATGGCCAAGAACCCATGAACATGGCAACTAGCTTCACCCAAAGAGGACAGTAACACTTTGAGGTTTTCTGCCCGCTCCGTACTGGAAAATGGCTCCAGGTAACGTTTCCCCCGATACAAACCATCCCGTTTGGAAAAAAGAAGGGATGGTGAGTCAGTACGCCACCACAAACCATCACACTTCGGAGTGTTTCTATTCTACGCGATTCCTCATGCAGCAAGCACAACTATTGCTGGCACACAAGGTGGCTGTGGGAGTGGCTCAGGATGTAGGATGAGGCCCTCATTTGAGTAATTAATGAGACAAGTCAGCAGTATCATAGCTAATTATTGCATTCCAGGCTGCTTTTAGATGTCAAGAGTAGCATTCCATTTACAGGAGTAAATGCAGGTCACTTGCCTTTTGAAAGCAACCACCAGCCGCTTGCAGACTCTGGAGGCCATCGGACCCAGCTTTGAAAGATTTTCTTTAAAGTCATCATGGCTCAGGTTTTTAAAGATTCCATTAAAATTCAGAGAAACTGAAATGCTCCACCCCCCATAAAACACATTTGTTGCTCAAACAGGCTAGCCCTCAGCCCAAAACCAAATCCCATCTTTGCCTACTTGACCTTGCAGGAATAACACCGTTCCGTCAAAAAAGCAGCTTCCCCAGAGTCCCTGCTGCACCACCCTGAGGCGCCAGCAGTAGGATTTAACGGCAGGAGACAAAACCCACACGTGCAACTCAACAGTTCCCACCTAAGTAACAGACAAATCAGCCGCTCGCAGCAAAAAGCTCAGGGAGGAGGCAGCGGGAGGTTGCCTTAGAAAGTTTCAACTGTTCTTAGTTTTGGATTGTCCTTCTGCCCACCCAAAAAAAGCAGCACGTTTTCCATTGATACAAGCAGTGTTCCCTCAAAAATCACATCAGTTTGTATCCTTTGGTACCTCTTCAGGTGTGTGCGGTCCCCGCTGTCAGAGCTCGCGACAGAAGACGTGTCATAGGAGTGCGTGTCCGTGTTATCGATGTTCAAGAGAAAGGGATCCTCCAAAACGAAAGACTCTTCTTCATCATCAGTCTGAAGGAAGAGAATCACCACAGCTTACTCCGCACCTGAAGCGCACAACACCTTAACTGGAACGTTAGCAAAACGGCATCAATTAAGCAGGAAAACTGAGAAGCGGACAAGATAGTCACGGACCAGAACTATGTATTATTTTACTGGACTGATTCTGTAGAAGAACTGGTTCCCAGAATTCACAATAATCACATCGATAGGTGGGAGAGAAAGTTATTCAACTAATCTTTCTTCCCCAGGTATTATCTACTCCATCACAACTTTATCAGACCTCCAACCAAGCTGTTCTCAAAGTCTCCAGCTGCCGAGAGGAGGCCTAGAATCCCCATCACCTAGTCCAGCACTTCACCAGTGGTGGCTAAGAGCCTAGCAGTCCCTCCGGCTGCCACGAGGGCCGGATTCGCTCTTCTGCTGGCGACTGATCTGTCTCTCCTCTCAGGCTTAGCCTGGGTTTATTATTTTTATAGTATTTTTTAAACAGCCATTATCCCTGATGTTTTCTAAACTCAGTGCAGCCCACGTTGGTCTCGAAGCAGGGAGCCAGAGAAAGCACTTAATGCCAAACATGCAGAGAAGAGTAGGAGCTCCTCATCTGACTTCCAGCCCTGAGCCCACCAAGCACCTTTCTCCAGTGCAGCTGGATACCTCTGGGGCTCAGTCAGGTCCTTTCCCACTAAAACCCTTCTCAGAAGACACTTTGCCAGTGTCCCATCCCGTACGCACCACGATAAACAGCACTGGAGTAAGACTTTGTATTTGCCTGCACTGAACTATGTTTTCTTCATCATCACCTCAAGTTTAAGATTGGATTCTGCTCCTCTGACAGTGACGGGACTGCACCTCCTTACAGTTTGGTATCACCCACATTCAGGAAGTTCCCTCTGCCTTCAGCAGCAGAACAGGACGCAGCTCTGTGCAGTGCCCCTTCTACCGCCCCTCTCGCTCCCAGGCGGTGTATGTTTGGGACACCTTATATCTTTAACACAGCTTTTTAAAAGAACTGCCTCCCAGGCTGCTTTTCCCTTTACAGCAGCTTCCTGGGAAGTCCAACTGCCACATTTCCTCAGTTTCTTGAAAAAGTTTGTTGTTTTGGAGTTTATTTTCCCTTTCATGCCCTTCTTTTCCTTTCTAAGGACCACGCACTCGTGCAGCTACTGTAAAAAACGCTCTGAATTAGATACACGAGGCAAAGTCAGTTCTGCCCCGCAGTGTACTACAGGCAACGTGGGGTGCTGAGACAGTTCATCACTCCCACCAGAGGGCTAAACACATGAAATGTCAATACAAACAGAGTTCTGAAGAACTTAGTTCTTGTCTCCTCCCACAACTTAACTACTCAGAATTCTCCCCGCTTATTTTCAGCTTCAAAAGCTGTTCGATGACCCTGACCTTTAATGGACTGCGTAGTCTTCAGGTGACTTCCAAATCCACAGGTGAACAGGCTTAAATTTGATGGAAATCCTTTGTATTTCAGCTGTGGGTATTTGACTGAAAAAACCCACCACAATTCCCTGTTACACCCTGTACAGTAACATCAGGAAATTCTGACGCCATATAGCTTTATTTCCCAGGAAAAACACAACGTGAGAAGCGCCAAAGGAGCACGTGCCACCTCCTCTTGGCTCCTGCCTGTGCTGGAGCTGGCTGCGCGTCCCACGGACCACTCACCTCGTTTAAGATGCTCTCCAGCGTCGGAGGGGTATCAACTTGAGGAATGTCGAACTCTTTGTCATCGATCTGCAGGCCAGAACGCACAGGCGGAGGTTAGGCTGCCGGCTGCACCTTCCAAGCGTTTTCCTGACTCCTTCCGACGTGCCTCTGCCCAGAGAGGCGCCGCACACGCGACCCTCTCCCCTGTACAAAGTGCCTTCTCGGAAACTGGGCGTTGCAGTACAGAACAATGTATATTTATTCTCAAAAATATAAAATAGTTCTGTGACCCATGCCCCAATCTGAGATTTCAAATACCTTTTTTTTTTTTCTTTGATTTCTAAACACCACTACCTGCGTGGCGCTGCCTCTCTAACACAGACAGGCATCGACATGCGGCATCTTTTTTTCCTGACCGCTTGCTAATGGGGAAAAAAGCCCCTTTCTCACAGACACTGTCCCCCGAGGCTCGCCCTACCGCGCCGCCCTGCCCCGCGGAGCCAGGCCCGGCCTCCGGCCCCCGAGCAGCGCAGCCCCGGCGGGCCCGTCCTCCTCAGCTTTGCCCGCCAGCGGGAACCGGGAGGGTGC
>VWZZ01005826.1:189880-273608 GCA_013399095.1 Psophia crepitans | reverse complement strand
GAACCCGCGTCCGGAGACGCCCCCGCCCCGCGCAGGCGCAGCCCGGCACCGCCACCCTCCCCCGTGCCGGCCTTAAAGGGGCCGCGGCGGCCGGGGGCGCGGAGCCGGAGTCACACGGAAACCTTTTATTTAACGGGAAATCCCGCGTCTGCTCCACAGCGCCCGACGGGTGCGTTAGCCTGCGGGGGAAGGAAAGGGGAGAAGGTCGGTAACAGGGTTTGTATCTTGAAGAAGAAAGCGACGTGGGATTTCCACGTGAGGGGCAAGAGGAGGAGACAGTCCTGATAAATGTAAAATAAGAACGCGTGTTGGAGGGAAAAATACTCTCAGTTTAATGATGTCAGACTCCCAGGCTACCCTGGTGTCTTAACGGTGCCGACAACCCCTGTTCTGGAGGGGGCCCCACCCTGTGCGGGGAGCTGTGGGGCCGGGGGAACAGCAGCAGCAGCCGCCGAACCCCCCTTTCAGGCTCCAGAAATGCCACTAGTTCTGGAGTCCCCCTCGGGGGACCAGGCACAAAGAGAGGGTCCCTGCGGCTCCGCGGGCCGGCCGGGCTGGGGCCGGCTCTGGTTCAGCTCCGAGCGCTGCCCAGAGGGTGCACCCCGGAGCAGCAGCACCCAGACCAGGCACCTGGAGCCACAGGAGCGTTGTGACCCTTCAGACAACAGAGATCTGCAGGCTGACAGGAGGTTTCACAGCAGTCTAAAGAAGTCATCGGTGACATGGGGAAGGTGACTAGGGAGTAAGGGTCACTTCGGTAGATGAGAACTAGGCAGGAGTTAATTGATACTATCATATAGCGGGTTCAGAACAAACGAAGGGCAGCAGTCTTTGGGTAGCGCTGTCCCCAACAGCGCCCTGCCAGCAGCAGGCTGCTGGAGTTCGCTGGGCTGGCTCCAGGCTCTGACACCAGAGCTCCGTGCTGGAGGGAGGAGAACGGCTGTACGTTAGTGAGAAAGATGAGCAGAAGAGGCTCCAGGCAGAAATCCACAGAATCAGTCACAGCAAGAAACAAAGCCAACAAAGACTGCACTGAACTGTCCCCCACCAGAGCCTGAGAAATGCCACCACAGAGACCTGCTAGAGATTCTGGAAGTAGAAGCTGATTAGGAAGGTGGCTTTAAGGAATAAATGCTAAGGGTAGGCGACCAGGTCAAGAGAAGTCACAGGCGAGTTGTATGTACTACTTTTCTTCTCATGAAGAGGCCAGAGGTTTTGAAAAAACATAACCGTCCTTTCCAGCTTCCTCCATCAGGTAGGCTCCACAGGCTTGGGGACACTCAAGCAGCACGCTAACCAGATGGCAGAGTCAGTCCGGCCAAAAGGACAGGATTTTTGTGAGGAAGGAACAGTGTTAGTGCTATGCTGCACACCTACAGGTCTTCAAGGATTTAGTGACTGATTACCACCACACGCTCTCCTCCATGTTCTAAAAACTTCTTTTCCACTGCCAGCTGTGCCAGGATGGTCTTCTGCAGCAAAGGGCCATTCACTCCTCTTACAACAGCTACCAATTCTCCTCCCTGAAAGGTGTGAAAAGCAACTCGGTCAGTCAGGGCTCAAGCTGCGCCCTCCGCGCTCTGGAAATCGCCACAGCAGCACATCATGTCTGGTACTACGTACCAGGCCCTCCTCCCCGACGGAGCTGCTCTGCTCCAGAACAAGAGAGAAGCTTTGGAACAACCTTCTCTGTCAGTTCTGATCAGCCCTAGGGCCACCCAAAGCACTCTGTGAGAGCGAGGTCCTGCACTGGCAGGAGGCTGAAGGCCCCTCAGAGCGACACCCATGTCCACGTGCTCACACGGCGTGAACACAGCCACAAGATCCTGCGTTACCCTGTTTCTTGCTGGTAAAGCAGAAGGTGTTTAACTGTAAACTCTTGCTGTATATTATCCGTGCAGCACTTGATCACCCACAGATAGCAGCAAATAGAATTGTCCCGTCACACACGAAAGAGCATCCCTCAAAAAGGACAGTTGTTCCCACTGGCAAGTCACGTTTATTGCTACTCAGCTACGGTAAAAATATTTTCACTCACTGCATAGAACAGAAAGACGGGCTCGCATTTTCCTCTGTATTTCTCCAGAGCATCGATGGAGTCAACTTCAGCCTGAAAGGAATGTAAAATAAAACATGTTTCTAGGAAAGCACTTCTGCTTTGGAGGGATGCACGTGCAGCTGCCTGGACTCGAACATCCTCAGCTGGCAGCACTCGTCCCCCCGGAGAGCAGAACACCTCCGGGTCCCAGTCCTGCGGGACACGACGGCACTGGCCAGCGCCAGGGCCCCGAGAAGCGACGCAGGCAGGTCTCACCCGCAGGAGCTGGCACAGCGGGGCAGGGATTTCTATCCCACAGCAGCTTGCCTGAGCAAATCCCGGGGGAAAAAAAAAAAAGGCTGAAAAAAGGAAATCAGGGCCTCTTGTCTGTACGAAGTGCAAGAAGTGATGGGAGGAGCTGCGGCAGCAGCAGAGGCAGGAGTGATGAGTAGGGGCCTCCACAGGAAACCTCGCTACCCACGGCGCTGCCAGCGATCGAGCGCTGGCCTTCAGCCAGGAAAGGCATTTGAACACGGACTGACGGCACGGCCGAGGCAGCGATGGACTTCGCAGGGCTCTAGCCCAAGGCCCTGCCCATGGTCTCAATGTTACCGGAGGTTCCTCAAGGCTGCGTCAGTTCTGAGCATCTCCAAGAACTGGTGCGCCACAGCCTCTCTGGGAACTTGTGCCAACGTCCAACCACTCCTACGCTGAACACTTTTTCCTTCTATCTACTTGAATTTTTCCCTGCTGCAGTTGGATCCTGTTCTCTGTCCTTCTTGCGGTACGTACCACTGAGAAATGTCTGTCTCTGCCTTTCTCTGTCAATCCCCTGCTAGACATCTTCGCCTTCTCCAGGGCAAACAAACCCAGCTCCTTCAGACCCTCCCTGTACCTCGGAGGGACGCAGATGTTAATGACTCTGTCTAGTGTTAAGTGCTTCAGCAGAAATCTAAAAAGTACAGAACAGTTGAAGCCTGAAAATTCTTAACGCTAGGAGCTCTCACTGACGTAACAAGTGTCTGCGCTGGGCAGGCTCGCTCACACAAGCTGGAACCCCCCCCATGGCAGGAGGTTGGAACTAGATGATCCTTGCGGTCCCTTCCAACCCAAACCAGTCTGTGGTTCTGTGATTCTAACTCCTGGACCGTTCCGTTACCCTTTGGGCTGAATATTGCCAAGATCAACCCCTTCAGCCTTTAGTTACCTGCTGATTTCAGGGGACCGGATATTTTAAGCGGTGCCAAATTAGATCTTACCACAGCAAAATGCAGGAGATCACTGCCAACTTCATTCCTTATTTTTCGGAAGAGATCCACTACTGTTTTGCATGGGCCACACCAGGCTTGAAACGCATCAACAACTGCAAGCAGGAAAATTAGTTAAGGATGAGGTCAAAAAGGGTCAAGTTCAGACACAGAGCAAGCAGTTTGCTGGGGCACTTTTCAACTTTGCAGCGTAATCTTTTGGAAGGGGACTGCAAAATGGTGCTAGGGCAGTAAGAATAATCTTGAAAACCTCCGAGGCCTGAGGTCTCCTCTTCTGGTGACCTCTGCAGCACCGCCCTGGGGAAGGAGATTTGCTGCATGTCCAACCAGAGCTTCCCAGCCTGTGGCTGTTGCTCCCATAGGTCTGTCCAGAGCGTTGCAAGAGCTGTGGATTCAATTCTGAAGCAGAAACTATCATATTCTTCCGAGGTTTCAATTGCTAAATCACATTGTAAAATAACAAGCTACTAATAGTGTTACGGAGGAACACCGACACGGCCGTGACCTTGAGAAGCACCAGATTTTCTAGGGAAAACTGCCACATGGAAGTATGCACACGAGACCCACCTAACAGCCCTCCACCCGCGGGAACCAAGGAGGTTCCTGGAGCCTCCACAAGCTCCTGCGCCAGCACTGCTTCGATTGTGTGTAACTGTCCCACATAAATGAGGAAGACTACAACCTCCAGCCTGTCCCACCTCTGTTAGCATATTTCTCAACTGACTGGACATCCGTATCAGCAGTAAGTGGTCCCCAACTGTACTGGTCTCCTCTGAATGCAGAACAAAACCAATCTGGTAGATGTTGACCAAGCCCTTACCAATGAGTCCTTTGAGATACAGCGTTTCTTCCCAGAGCTCCTGGCTATTGACGGCAATCTGAGGGAAAATTTAAAAACAGGAAAAGCAACAGTAAGTCATCAGGTACTACCTGGTTGCTGCAAGCGTACCGACTTCGTGCTTGCGCTTCAGATGGACGCATCTGCCTGAAGAGGTATTACTCAGGAAACTCGTGACTGCCATCCTCTCACCTCAGACCAGCTGGGCAGGGCCGAGCTGTGCTAGAACATGGGTGGAAGACCTCTGAGAAAAACCAGCTGAAGTCAGATATCCTCACTCCCAAACTCTCCTTCCTTCCCTCATGCTCTTGCCACCGCCTGACGCCAGCTCCAAGATCCATCAGCACGCCCGCTGACTGTAGGAAAGCTTGTTGGGTTAGACACTCCTGTTGTCTCAGAAGAGCCAAGGAAGGGCAGATGAAAAGGGCAGCAGCATCCAGCCAAGAGCAAGCCTCCCTCTGTTTAGTGGCAGCAACTCTCTGAACTGCCTGGGGACCCCAGCCTCAGTTTGCAGAGACACCGAGAGTTGCTGTGGGGGCTGGCTGGGGACACAGCCCCCTCAGAGCCAGCACGGTGCTCAGAAGCAGCAGTGAGGTGGTGGTCTGGGCTGACCTGCAGCATTCAGAGCACTGCTTCTACACGCTCGTCCCCAGCACATGTCCTCCTTTCCTCACGCCTATTTCAGACCCAACCTTGTTGCAGTTTACAAGCCAGATGATTCTCCACTGGCAGTTTCTCACCTTGCCTGCACCCAAGCTATACTACCTTGTTGTAAGATGTTTCTTAGGTCTTGGTAAAGTAAATGAGTAAATGCACAGCTTTCACGATGTCTGGGCACTCGAGGGTGGTCTGACCCCAACATGTCCTTACCTGAAGTACCAGCTGCTAGCTAAAGACTTCCGAAACACAGCGAACAACAGAGAGCCCAGGAAGATGTAGGTTGGAAGGGATCTGTGGAGTCCTTGGTTTAATCCCCTGCCCAGTTTAATCAGTCCTTGGTTTAATCCCCTGCTCAAAGCCCAGTGTTAGGTGAGGTTGCTCAGTCAAGGATGCCCTAGACAGTTCCATACATGGTGCTACGTACTATATTATTCCCCACACTCAATACTGTTATTGAAAAAGTATCTTTGGCATCTTCCCCATCTTACAGAACTTGCCCCTCAGGATGTACTTGGAAAAAAACAGTAAGATTAAAAAAAAAAAAAAAAGGCTTCTTGTGAAATGCAAGATCTGCTGTTGCTCATCCCGAACAACAGATTCCCAATAGCTTTCTCAGCTTTATCCTTAATCCCAATTGCATTTTGTCTACACTGGCATCAGTACGTTGCAGCGAAGCCAGCTATTTGGCAATAATTAACACCGACGTGCATTAAAGGACTGCTAAAACTGCGAAGTCAAGAATTCCAAGAGTGGAAACTCCAGTGCAAAGTAAGTGGCCTCTGACAGCTCTCCGGAGCCCCCCTGGAGGTCACACCGGTTTCTCCAGGACCCCGCCTCGCTCGGAGCGGGGAATTGTTCAGACGCCTCCGTCTGTTCTCCTGTTGAACACATGACCCCAAGCCTCGTTCTGTCAGGGAACACCTGCAGAATTAAGTGATTTAATTACTGCAGGTATCACTAGTGCTGGGACCACCCTCAGAGTGCTTCACAGAATGAGTTCAAATGATTCATGGTAATAATCTGTGATAACTGATGGACTCAAAGCACCGCCAGCACCCTTCAAAGGGCTTTGCTAATTTGGACACCCTGAGGCTCCTGGGACTAGCTTTTCTCTAATGTAACCAGAACTTTCCTGGGACATCACACCACGTCCCACCTGAGGTTCAGCTTTCATCTGCAGATGGAAGCCATCCCGTTTTTGCTGACCCGGACCCAGCTTTCCCCTAGCTGCCAAAGGTGCGAAGCATGGTTGATGTGGTTTCCCCCTCGCACAGGAGCACAGCAGGATGAGCAGAAACCACTGCTACCTCAATAAAGTGATCCTCTTCCACAAACGTTCACATTTTCACACCACGCTTTCCGATTTCAACAGCGAATACAGGAGGTTAGAGAGCCCATAATCTCCTTCGGTATTTCCCTCTTGGAAAGATTGAACCGGTTTCAAAATTTGAAGGAGACCTTGATAACCTACTTGGGTTTTTTTTGATGCGTTTGCACTCTGAACTGCTCTCAGCAGCCCCCTCTCCCCCATGCAGGGAGTTATAAAGCACCATTAGCTCACTTGCCGCAGCGTGAATCGGGAAAAATTCCTCTTCCCACCATGGTGATACAGGTTTTTCAGCCTTTGAATTTTTCTTGCACCCCCTAACTTTTCCACCTTCACAGCAACCTTTCTAAATACGTGAACTGGTCAGAAACATTCAGTGACACTTGCCATTCAGGAGGAACCCCCCCTTTCCCCAGTTCCCTACTTCTAAATGTCCCGAACAATTGTCCCATGAACCACATTTTGATCTGTGAAAGCAGCCAAACCCGTGCCAGCTCCCAGCAGCTCTGAAACGCAACGGGCAGCTCCGCAGCCACCTCGCTCTGCGCCCCACAGCACCGACTCGGGGGACGGAGTTGCCTTGCCCTGTTTCCCCATGCTCCCCCCTACCTTCAGGAACGCGTCTGCACCACAAGGACCACCCAGCACAGCTTTGCCAGCAGAATCCGAGATACGCCAACTCTGAACCTCATCCTTTGCACCTACTGTGAGTTTACAAGGTATTTCACAGCCTGGCTCCTACTGACCTGCAGTACTACCTCCTTTTTCTTTGCAGCCATCCTTCCGTAGGGACAAGGGTCCTTTGAGCAGCGGTCCCAAGCGCAAAGCACTGCAGACGTCCTCCGACTACGTGAATCCAGCTGCTGGCCAACCTGCACCGCAGGGAAAGCTTCTTACCCACCTTTGCTCCTCCACCCAGGACACACTGCCCACAGCAGCACCCCTGGCCTGTCGGAGGGAGCGGGATTAGCTCAGCAGTGCACGGAGCCTGGACACGGCTCTGCTCACACCCTTTTCGCAGGGGCAAGGTGCCGCGGCGGGGCCTGAACTGCCGCTCGCCTTTAGAGAGGCAGCAGCCTGTTCCCCCTCACCCCGGGGAGGGTGGCAGAAGCGAGGCGGCCCCGGCCAGGGCCTGGCAGTACCTGTGTGGTGGCTGGCAGCACCCCAACGCTGCTATGGCAGCACCCCAACGCTGCTGCGGCAGCCCTGGCAACGTCGGGGCGGAGCGGCAGCCCAGCTCCCCCCTTCCCTTCTCGGTGTCCGCTGCAGCGGGGAGTTCAGCTCCATCTCCTGTTACACCCCTTCAAGCAGCAGCAGCCAGAGCCCCTCTGCCTCCTCTTCGCCTGCCAAACCTGACCAAGTCCCCCTGCCCAGGCCCTGGACCCACCCCCCCCAGCCCACCGCATCTCCCTGGCTCCAGTATTCCCCCATCCCTCCCAAACTGGGGACCCAAGCAAAGCGCAGGATCCAGACGTGTCCTCTCCAGCGCTGAGCAGAGGGGATAAGCTGCTGGCACCCAGCACCCTCCCAGGGTGATGCGCTGTGGGCAGGGCTGCTGCTCACTCCATCCGTTCCCGGGGCCGGGGTGACTGGGCTCCACGTGCAGACCTCAGAGGTGCCTTTTCACGTGGCACGGGATGGCTGATGGCCACGTCCTCCAGCAGGTCAAGGATTCGGCTCCCCTAGCGTGCCCGGCAACCCACGGGGACGCTGCCCAGTGCCTGCAGGGGACACGGTGGGGCTGAGCCGTGGCAGGGGCTGCCTGCCTCCAGCACCAGCTCAGCAGAGCAAACCGCACCCCTGGATGGCCCCAGCAACCATTTCTTTGTGTAGAAACAAGCCCCCAGTGAAGTCCTGACAATTTTCACCACCACTGAAGTTCTGCAAGTGTACACCTGTCATGCACTCGCATTTTAGGGTTACCCAAGACAGTCCTTTTCAGCCCATTTTCTAGCCTCCAGGAATCTAATCTCGCGCACCTCCGCTATTCTCCTGCCTGCCATGCCACTGCTTCAGCAGTTTCACAGAGGTGCAGCATCTACCGCAATGGCTAAGGTCTGTACAAATGAATTTTAAAAACCAGATGTTTGCCGTAAGAATATACCGGCACGAGATGCTTTGGAGGTCACTTCGCATTACAGCGCACATTTGTTACTGCAGCAGCAGCCTCATTCGCCTCTCTGTGTGGGGAGACTGCTCCGAACGTGGGCTGGAGGGGGCAGCGAGCAACCAAGCGTACGGCTGGCCTGACATCTAGCACACCAAGCTCCACGCAGGATGATTCACTTCTCGACACAGTAAGCTTTGAGACAAGGACCACCATCACTGGACCCACAGATCAAGAGCAGACATATTTATCCAAAATCCTTAGGCCTGGTTTTCACAAGAAAAATGGCTCAAGAACAGAAATCCTGATGATTTGTATTATGTCCAGACAAACTCTGCACTTTGGTTCTGCACGCAACCCTGCAACTCACAAGATGCTGCTACCTAAATAAAGTCGGTAACGATCCGGCCTGCCAGAAAACAAGTTTGCTCCTGCTGTGAAGCTCAGGCTCCCATCGGTCTGCAGAGAAGCTGGCACACAAAGCTGAGGTTTCTCCACGAAGCTGAGAAAAATCTAGATGTTCTGGTAAATTTCTTTTTATTTACAGTATTCTTCTTTTGTACATACCTATAGCAACATCAAAAATTATTCACAAAGCTTAACTGAATGTAAAAATGTTCTCACCCCACAGTCTGTCCTAGCAATACCTGTGGAAAACGCCAACTGTTCTCATGCAGCAACAAGATTGTCTGAGCATCGATTTTCAGTTTTTCTGGTAGAATTTTAGGAAACCACCTCAAAACATGGACACAGATACCCACTCACCTTTTTTCCGAACACCTTTAGGCACCGAGTTTTATAGAATCACACTCAGATTTGCTTTTAGAAACGTGAATTGGGGGAGGATGTGAAGAGATATGCAAGAACTTGAGCTCCTAAACGTACACCGCAGGAGTGCAAGTTCAGAAATCGGATCACGCTGTACAGTTCTGTGTTTACAATACCTGCCTCGGAGCTTTTTTTCTCAGTTCAAGCAAAAATGTATTTGATTTAATTTCATAAATAAGACTTCACTGCTGAGGTACTGATACTGATCAAGTTCTCACATATTTTTGCTTTCCCTTATGCTCAGCCCCCAAAGTCCACCATCAAAAAATTTGCAGAAGGACGTTAAAAACTGCCAGTCACTTACTGCAGTGCCGGGGGAGAAAGTGTCAGGTGCTCGCTTTTATTTGTCTTTCAAGAGTGGAAGAAGTTACATGAAATGTATATAATTCTCCTTCGCAACCAAGCGGTAACAGTTCTCCGATACATAGCACATTCAAATTCCAGGCCAAACTGCGGTCACATTTTCTGACACAAGTAGTTACCTTGGAAAAAAGTAAGGCTAGCACAATCTGACCTTCTGATTAGAAAGAAAAAATTAAGATTCTTATCAAAACTGGTTAGCAAAGTTACAGACCTCTCTCCTTGCTGCAGCCTTCCTGAAGTTCAATGGAACACAAGAAAGATTTGGTTTAAGACAATCGGCTGCAACCTTTAGCGTGGCTGTTAGTGCTACATGAACATAGTGTTTGGAGATTCCGACCTGTTTAAAGTTATGGTCTAAACTGAAGTCGGGAAGCAGACACGGGAAGAAAGCAAGAACCCTGAACTGCACGAGGGAGAGCGCCTTGCTGCCCTCCTTTGTTTCTGTGGGTGTGTGACTGTGAAGCCTCTGGGGTCTCACGTTCCAGCCTAACCTTACAGAGTCCTCTTTCTTTGTACTCGTTGGTTTTGTTGTTGTTTTTGCGTTGCTTTTTCTCTCCACGCTTACAGGCACAATTTCAGGAACTTATGGACAATCCAGGCTTCTGAACGCAGTAAAATCCCATTGCTTATGATTCAGGTATCCAAGTTCATGCAAGTGTGTATATCTGCATATATACACAAAATCCATAGCAACGTTACTGAGCTAAAAAAACGCAACCCCCCCAATTATTCCATCCCTTCTCCGACGTAATGCACGCAGCTGATCTTTTGCGGAAATAATCTTTAAGTCACTTAACTACATCTGGAGGTAAAGGATGCAAAACAAAAGCAATCCCTTGATCACTGCTTGCCAGCTCCTTCTGGTCTGTTGGAAGTCTAACTTCTGCAACATGCTGTTTGCCCTCCTGATAGTTAGCGCTCAGCAAATAACTTATCACCAGTGAAAGAAGGTAAAACTTCAGCAATTGAGCAATTTCTTGGCTACGAAAGCAATAGCTTATGCCTGCTGCCAGTGCAGCCACCCGTTCCTTTCCAGACAAGTCAACAGTCATGCTAACTCGGAAGTATGAGCGTAAGGAAACCCAAAGGAAGCCAGCTGACCCATTCCATGGATCCGAGCGTGTCGCCAGCACCGGGTGACCCTGTATGGCGGTAAAGAACTTTTGGACCTTGTCAGTACAGAATGCACTGCTTCTAATTTGGGGTCTACAATCTCCCTCTGTTTTTCTCTTTAAAAAGGAAGTATAATGTAAGTTAAGTTGAAGTTCAGAAATGCATATATTTTACTTAAAAACATTCATCTGTTCAAAATTCAAAATAAACTTTATGGGATACAACAGTTTGGTTTTTTTTTTTTAAATAACATTTCATTCAAACTGTATATAATTCATTGAAGTATTCGTACAGCAAACAATGGTTAACCCTTGAAAACCTGTAGAAAAAGATTTTCACACAAAAAAAAGGAAAACCAAAATTGAGGTATCACACCCACACGCATCCGCCCAAGCACGCGCACACGCTCGCGCACACCCACACACATTCACACACGCAGGCTGCAGCAAAAGCAGAAAATTGTAGGCCCAAAAGGAAAATGACGACTGATTGTTCTATCCAAAAGTCCAGGTAGCTCAGGAAAAAAAAAAACCCAAAAAACCAAAACAACCCCCCAAGAGTCCTCTGAGTAAAGAAACTACCTCAAGAAAATTCTCAAGTGCACTGGAGACCTGATCATTGAAACTGTTTCTGCAAAGCAGCTCCCTGCACCTGAGAAAAATGCAGCCCAAGGTGACTTGTGCAAATATAAGGAGTCAGGAATATCTCCTGCTATTCCTTTAGTAGACATGAGGGGTGTCCATAGATTCCGTTAGTCTTTGATCATGCAAGATACTGCTGGAGTGCTGTCTTCGCCCTGCAAGAAAGGAACAGCTCGTTAATTATTGGGGTTTGGCTTTATCACCGACAGCTCCACGTACAGGACTATGGATTGTGCCAGCAGGAGCGGGAGGATGAACGAGGTACAGGGAGGCCGAGCGGCTGGCTCCGTCAGTTTGGAAGAATCTAGCCCACGGTGCAGAAGTGCTCTGTGTGGGCTGTAACAATTCACGAATCCACCTTGCCTTTAAGAATAAGATGCTCTAACCAAGTATATTAGATGCTCAGCATCAACTGAGCAACTTTCAAGTACGGTGAGGCCTAAGATGTATATTGAACCTTGTTATCAGCACACCGTATAAAAGAAAAAGTAGGAGCAATAATTGTGAAGAGCAACTACTTTTCTGTGATACAGATGCCCCATGAAATGCAGGTCTTTGAGCTGAGAAAGGAAAGAGGTGTCAGAACGCACTAGAAGCGCGTTAGTCCTGTCAGGAATACTGTCCCTACCAAAAACACACAATGAGGTCAGAGGGAGACAAGAAGCAAGAGCTGGCGTAATGCTGGAATTCACGTAATCTAACGTTGTGCAACGTTTGTTAAGAAAACACCACCCCCCCAAAAGTTTAGGGTTACAGTTTCATCACCACTTCAGCTAATTCAGTGCTTCCACCACCTGCAGTGAGCAGCTTTGCTCTTCTGTCCCTCACACCTCCCAGCCGTGCTATCATGATCCTGACAGACCTCTCCAAGATCCACTAAGACTCAGCAATCCAGAGGCAGATTATTTACTTTTTTCTTCCAAGTTTCCATTACATTCACAAGTCCTATCTGCTTGTCGAGGGGGCCGAGTGGCAGAGCTGGGACAGGGTGAACAGTGCGAGTGGGTGGCCAGAAGAAACAGGAGGGACAGTGACTTGCAACGGCGCTAAGCACAATCAGCTCCCTGTCTCTTAAAACCAAGGCCTAAGTGTTGACAAGCAAGGCCCATTTACCAGAACGTATTTTTACTGCTCTGAGTTTTATTCCTATTTCTCACTGTTTGAAAACCCTATTTAGCTTTTCCATAATTTCCTGAGCCTGCTTACTGTTATCTAGATGCTCCTGATTATCACGTTCCATATCGATACTTTGGCACAGATTTCAAACAGAGAAGCCTTAACTCGACTCCCAAGGTGTCCAAGAACATTGGAATATCCCTCACAAAAACACAACCCCCAAATTTAATGCGTTTTAAAACACTGCACGGTTTTGAATTGTGTTGTCTGTGTATAACCTCTTCCAAAAATCACATCAACTGTCGTTCATGAACGAAACATGGGTTGCTACTACCTGTGCGTGGGATAATTGCAAAAAGTTGCCAGGAAACCCCAGGAACTGCCTTGGCTATATGTGTCCGTGAAGAAGATGGGTGATCTGTGTGGATACTGCAATATGGGTAACAAACAGGTACAGGAAAAGGTACTGTTGAGCTTTCTTAGTTTAGAAGAATTTGACTGGGATTAACATCCGTGGCGATCCTGTACTACCCTTCTGAGTGATGGCTTGCCATTGTTCCAACCTTCTACAAGTTTGTTAGTCCAAGGTTTACAGAGATATTTGTGTATCACTGAGATTTCAGAGAGGACCCTCCGCTGGTTTAGATTATCTTAAGTGTAGTTATTTTATACTACTGAGAACTTTAGGAACGTTTGTTACTCCTGAGGAACACAAAACCTACTCTTTAAATAAGTGTTCATCACAATTTTCTTACACACCATAAAACTGGTGCAACGATACTTTGTCTATAATCAAAAGATTTCAAAAACAGACACTTTTTTAATAAAAAGCAAAGATTTCCCTTTCATCTTCTTTTTTGATTTTTCTTTATACTCACTTGTCACACAGATTTGGATCCGACGACTGACTCAATTTATGAAGAATATCTACTATTCCCATGTCTCGTAATTTATCTTGACGTTCTTGTGAGCCTACAACAATAAATCACATTGTTGGGAATACCACCAAAAATAAACGTTGGCAGAACAGAAGAAAGGAGTTTTAGCAGAAATGAGCTTAAAGGAGGGGCACGGAACACAGTTCAGTTAGGTCACAGCAATGGAAAACCTCCCTCAGTTGTGGCTAACTCTCAAGGGAGCTCTACTTTCTTTTTTTGCCCTTCGTGCAAACGTTTACGAAAAAGAAAAATTTGAAGGCAAAAATCTGAACACATTTTATCCTAAAGTAAGAAGCTTGACTTCAGTTGGCCTATTCTCATCTCAGGGAACATTTAACAGGAGGTGTGGATTGGACTCTGACTTGCAGCACTATGTAACGCCAGTACCGTGCGCAGAAAGCCACTGGGAGCACAGCCAAGTGTCACACACTGGATGAAGTTCTGTGATCCGAGAGATGTGGACCAAGCTACACAGTAGGGAAAACAACCCAAAACCAAGTAGAGACCCTGATTTCTTTGCTGAAGAGCAGTATGATCAATCTGAGGGTCTGTAAATTACCCATCTAAGAAAAACCCTTCTCCCACCACCCCTCAAATTACCCATCTAAAAAAACCCCTTCTCCCACCACCCCTCAAATCACATCACCTCCCACCACTCCTTCCCTTGCTGTTTCTTCCCGCTGCACACTGCTCCCTCCCATCTGCTCTCTCCACCCCTTGATACGAACACACGTATTTTTCTGTGCAGCAGCACCTTCCAGCTCCCTCCTGGTTACCCTCCATTCTTCCAGGTCAGGACTCTTCTTACCGACTGCCTTCCCCATTCCACCAAGGTCCCCCACAAGTCCTTTGGTTTCCGAGTCTCGCCACCCAACCATTCAAGCCATCCACGCTGGGGAAAATGTCTTTGCAACAAATCCTCTAATCCGTTTATCCTCTCCAGTGAACCTCTTCCCTTCAGCAATGAGTTTCCACCACTTCCTTAAGACTTGGAAGCTCTTATTAGGATTATTAGGAGTGAAAGCACTCTGATTGTTTTCAGACTTTACAGAAATGCTACAGGTGGAGACCGCTCCCTGCATGACTTCATCAAGTCCTATTTACTGACTTTCTGTGCTCCCTGTCCCGCCCCAGAACAGCTCTCTACGCTTTCCTCAGTGCCCTCCTGGCCACACTCACTTATTCCACATTATGCCTCTAATGATGTCTCCCTTGACACTTTGGATCCCACTGTGCTCTGCACTGCAAATACTGGTTATTATGCAACATTGGCCTTCTCATCAGGGTACTAATTTGTACATTTATTAATAACGAGGCTTGCTTACCTTCTTCTTCATTCCATATGAGATTAGATATACAGAACATGGCAGCGAGTTGAAGTTTAGCATTTGAATGACTCTAAATATAGAAAAACAGTACTCGGGTTTAGAAGGAGGAATTCAGAAATTCTCAGAGTTAACATTTTAGCATTCAACTTGTCACGAATAAGACAGCAAAGCTGGGACTAATGCTTAGCTAAACTTCTCGCAAAGGTAGTGCCATTACAGAGGGCACTTGAGTAGTGTTCAAGCAATTCCTTCCAAATATTTGCTGAGGTCTACAGGATATACCTTTTCCAAGATCATGAAACGTTTTCCGTGTAGAGTTGTTACAAGTATTACTTAAGTCATTCTTATGGGAAATAACAACTGGATTTTCTCTTGTTCATCAGATCCTTGGTGCATCTCTGCCATACAAAGCTGCACTGCACAATTTCTCAAACACAGCTGAAAGTTAAGGGCACGATACTGAATAATTTACAAGACAAAATGCTGAAGTACCCTCTTTTCATTCCTGCAAAATATCTATATAAAATGTTCAAGATAAATTCTCCGTACCATGTAGTATTTGATTTTCTGCAGGATGTCATCATTGGTCATAATCAGTTCTTTTGCTGTTGTTCCATCTGCTATATTGGCAAGTATACATAATGTCTGAAAGGGAGAAAAACTGTTATTTGGCTACAGATCACATCCCATGATTTATACAGTTTCCCTGACAGCTCTGAACTTGTGACAAACAATTTCTTTAATTAGTCTTAATATCTTTAATCTGGAGTTTCCAGCTTGCTTACATCTGGGGCCAATGCCAAAGAGTTAACAGCCACGGATGAACAGCCCTGGCAAAAATCAGTCATTGCCATTTTAAAATAAAAAGCAACATTCATTAATTCATTTCAATGAGTAAAATCTTAAGTCTCTCATAGAAATATGCAGCACACAGAAAAGACTGCATTACACTGGAAAATAAAGCAGTCTACTCTGTATCCGTGGCGAGGGAATAAACCAAACACGTTCACCCAGTTCTTCAGGCCAGGAAAAGGAAAGACAGGCGCCTATCTGCTGATCTAGCAGAGCAATAGGGTTTTTTAACAAGTCTAATCACACATCTCACCTGCAGAGACAACCCAAACTACTAACGCATCTGGTTATTCCTCGCAAATTAGAGAAGCCATCCTAGAGAGTAACGGTGAGGCAGCTAGGCCCACGCTGGCAGTACACGCACACGGCATTAAGACTTGCTCAGGCACCTTTTCTGGTTCTCAGGGGCCATTGGGAGATGCCCAACAAATTCTATCCCCAAGAGCTGTGGGAAAAACTTATCCATCTATCCTGGACCTGCAGGGATGACTACAGGAGGATGATCAGCACTTGTGCGATGCCTGTGTCTAAGCTGCACTGCACTCATGTCAGCAGCTGCAGGGATTTATTACTGCCAAGCTGCTAATTACATACTGACGAGCCAGTCAGAGATAAGCACGGTCCTGCTGGAAGCGTGGGCTCTTGTGTGCAGCCAGGCACTACTGGACGTACGACTTGATTCTGAAACAAAAGCAAGCTGCTGATCACACCACGGGGACAACGAAAATGCTCTGCGTGTAAAGGCCCCAAACCCATGAGTGTTCAACCCACGTCCATTAGCCCTGCCCCAGAGTATTTCTCAGGAACACCAATTCTCCTCCAAAGTAATTCTGGGAGGCTTGCCAAGGTAAATGACCTTCCATTGCAACGAAGGGCATTCCTGTCACTACAGCTTTATCAGGAAGAACTATTTAGAACATTCAGGTTAATTCTCAGCTGTTTCAGAACCACGGTATCATTAAACTTGCTATCTATTAAGAATCTTCTAGGTTTGTTGGGGGTTTTTTTTGGTAGGTTTTTTTTTTTTTTGCTGATTTTGAACTTAAACAGTCATAAAAGGCCTGTGTGCCTTCAGTGCACTCTACACTAAGCAGAGGTTTAAACCACTCTGGATTTAGCTCTATTCTTCACACTCATTTCCCACACTGTTTGCTACCGATGCCCATCCTAAGCCAAACAATCCTCTGGAATTTCCCACAGCTTCCCGCTGCCCCCATTCTTCATGAGGAAGAAATGGCGTTCTCCAATTGACTGTCCTGTCTGTCATGAGAGTCGATCAGCCAAATTCTGCCCATCTATCCTCTTACTTCTTCTTTAGCACCCCCACAGCAGGTATCCCTGTATACACTGGCCCCTTTACGCTACCAGCAAGCCAGTGAAGATGGTCTAGTGGCCATCTCCTTTTCCCTTCTCTCTTTCCTCTTGCATATTGCTCTCTTAAACTGTAATCCCCCTTCTCCCTGGGCTACACCAGCATGCTCTTTTCCCTGCTAGTGCCTCTCCTCTTCTAATTACTGCTGGTGTCTGCAGGCACTCAAGAACAGCCGAGTTTACGGCATCTCCCAGCAGAACACATATTACTGCCAGCAAGGCAGGCGATGATGGTATTCTTCATTACTGACCGCTCCCAATGGCTGCTTTAGGAGCAAATAACCATAAAGTTTTCCCCAGTGAAAAATACTGGCCATACTGTCCCCTTTCTGGCATGCCGTTACCTTAGATTTAATTTTTCTGCTCTCAGATACAGTGTTCTCCTCTTTGCCAAATCTACATTTAAGAAACATTCTGCATTTGGTTAAAGCATGTTTGTGAAAATCCATTAGAAAGAGCAGCATTCCTGTAGGTGCTAAAGTTACTGAACTGATAGATCTCTAAAATATTCACAGCACATCATAATCCCAAAGGTGGCCCGCTGAGAAGTGTAAGCATTCTTAGCTGTTTCTTAAATGTTATTCTGCCAAGACAACATGAAACAAAAAAGGGTACCTGCTCTTTGACTTCTATATTGTGCTCCCCTTCCAGAATGAGGGTCACTGCTTGCATGATTTGCTTCCCGTGAGTGCTCATTATATGGTCTATGTGCTGCCAAAGCAATGATGAAATACAATCAGCGTAACTTTCCAGACAGAGAAGTGGGTTCCTACTTGAATTACTCTAAAGAGTAGCAACATTGCACAAAGACCCTAGCGCCTAGCGAGGTCTCCCAAAACCAAGAACCCATTACGGCAGAAACACTTCATAACATTCCTCTTCATTTGAAGCCTGGTCTTGTTTGAAAGAGCAAGATAAGGGCCTTGGTTCTGCTTTCTCTGTAACCTGTAGAAAAGACACTGGTCTCCCAGCTGCACGGAGGCCAGTCTGAAGACTGAATCCTGCTAGACACAAGCTCTAAGCATGATGCTGCAGTCAAAAACACCCAAACACTTCTCTCCTGATAACAGGAGGATATCAGAGAGGGGTAAGAAAACTGAGGTTTCTTAGCTGATATTTGGAACTTTTACTGGAACACAGTGACCAGGTCCAATATCCACATTTCAAAAGCCTGAGAAGGTTCAGAGAAATAAGCCATGTACATCACTTATCTAGGAAAACTGCCTTAGGTTAAGAGACTTACAGGTCATTTCATCAGACTAAAACCACCTATACTAGAGTATAACGGATCGTTAGGAATAACAGAAAAAGATGAAACTAGATCTACTGAATTAACCGATATCAAAACTCAACAGGGATAGCAAACAGCTACCAGAGATTACCAGGACATGGCACTCTACAATTTTTAAGGCATTAGGGATTCTTGTAGGACTTCTTAGAATTACTAGTAATGAGACTTCATTCGACAGCTGTTGGAGGAGTTACTCTGGAGTGAGTTTTGGGTAGAGAATGAAAATGGTTTCTCCTGGCTCTAAGACATACCACAGAAAGTAGGTGAAGCTGGGACATCATTTCAGCTGAAGAACACCCTAAGTGATAATGAGACTTTGCTGTCAGACCTCAGGGTGAATTTAATGAATGACTGGTTATTAAATATCTTTTCACATTAAGACAGAGCTAATTTTCTATGAAGCTTATTGAGAGGCTCAACGAGTACAAATATCAGAAGATTTTTTGCAGTGACCTTTTTATGGTAGAAACCCAATACGCGATAAATGCACAGTAGAGGCTTCGTGGTTTTTTTCCCCCACAAAAATGTTGGCTTGCCAAATGTTTGCTGCATGTTTTCCCTCTGTTCTTCACAGGGAATTACCCCTTTCTTTTCCTCCACCAATATCTCTTTCTCCCTGTCAAAAACAATTCACGGGCTTACATTTTCAAACCATTTTATTTCAGTGTGTAAAATGAACGTATGCATTTTGTAAGCGCACAGTCCCACAGTCAAATTCAAAAAGCCAGTACTATCTATCACGTTGGGTAAGAACAGAAATATTTCAGGTGCCAAGAGAGAAGACACACAGGTATCCTTAAGCTGTGTACCTCTCCACATACTGACTCAACAGCGCAACCCTCTTGTTTTTCTGGACAAGTTTCACAGAAAGACTGTTAGGAAAATAATTCTGCTGAAAGCTAAATGCCATGGAATTGAACATTAAATGTAACTGTCTAGTTCTGGTTTTACTAGATAACAATTACTAAGTTTCAGTGGACATACAGCATTCTTCCGAATGTTTCTTGCACCGATCTGTATGCTCGGTTACAGATACTCACATAAATGCAAAGGCCTCAGTGTTAGCAATGTATCAAACGAAATCTTAAACAGAAAAATAATTTGTCTTACAAAGAAAATTAAGAATTAATTTGTGTTGTCCACATGTTTGATCACCTTTCAGAAGGTGGTCTGTTTGCAGCTCTACTTACCGGGCGAGTTGATAGAAGGTTCCTGAGCAGTCCCAAAGTTTTCATCAGAACATTTACATCAGAATCAGAAAGCAACTGGAACAACTGCTCTGTACTCAGACCTCGCAAGATGTCCGATTTGATCTTCTGTTCTGCTTGAAATGCCATATTCTGAAAGAGACAGAATTTTTTTGCTTGATTTTCTATGTCAGACTTGGTCTGTTACTCTTTTAGTAGACTATTACCTGCAAGCGTATGCCCTTGTAAACTTAATCTTGCAAAGGTTGTAAGGAACTGCTACACAGTGAATTAAGTTTCCATACAGTCTCACAGCTGACCTGGTTACTACCAGCTTTCATTTGTCCCCTGGTATGCTACTTACGCTACTTAACTGTTTCCTGGAATGATCTTGGCAACCAAACCGGTATGAGAATTGAAGGGTTTATTTTATTTGATGGCCTAATTGATGAAGTGTTCCAGGCTGATACTATACTTAGGTGGAAAGACAAGCCAGATCTCAGCTATGTTATTTTTAATAACAACTGATGAATTTAAGTTCCATTTGCAAGCTTTAAGACACGAAAAAAAATCACAAGCAGTACTTCATCAGCATGTCCTACTTACCATTAAAGCCCAAATGCCGTTCACTCGCAAGGCAAGATTTTCACTCTGTGTTAAACTACATAGAAGTTCTATGGCTCCTGATTCTAAAATAGGCTAAAATGAACAAGGGGGGAAAAAGTCATCTTTAAAACACCACTTACGACTAATTGGACATATATATATGTAAATATAACACAAAAACCTCTTGCTTAGATGTTATTCTTGAGTTCACAGCATGCTCAGCACTCTCACATGAGCTGGCCAAACATTAAAAGGTAGGTTTGTATGAAAAAACTCAGGTCAAGATTATTCTCACGTGCATCCACGTATTTGCACACATGTATATATACATACGTACATATACACACACACACAGCCTGCTCTGATACTGCATACATATCTGCCACACTCACACACAGCAAACGTTTTTTCCAAAGAACTTTCAGTTTAGGACTGCTCTCCAAAAACACTGGTCTTCCTTGAGCAATCACATCCTTTTGGGTATCAAATGCAACCTTTTAAAAGAGGTTATGGAGAATGGAAGCTACTTGATGCATTTCTTGACTTCTAATCCTCACATTTAGTAACAAGACCAAACTAAGATCCAACAGAAAAACTTCAGCACAATAAAGAAGACTGAAGACCGTTCTTGACAGTCAGATTGAAATGCAAAACATTGTAGTATCACATCTTTAAAGGACAGGACAAATATCAATACAGGCACCTTTTCTTTCAAACTGATGAAGGTAATGAAAATTAAATTCGGACCAACTGCTTTCAACACGAAGTGAATTTGAAGGTTACTACCTGAAGAGCTCACGTGCTAAAAGGATTCATCCTGTGACTTCAGCTGCTCTAGTACATAAGGTATTCCTTTCTTCCTGAAGTTACTGCTTCAAAAGCAGTGAATAATTCAATGTATCTGAGTTTTTGGGAAGTTGTGTGGTTTTTAACCCACTTAAGAGCCGAGTTCATAGAATCATAGCATCATTAAGGTTGGAAGAGACCTCAAGGATCATCTAGTCCAACCATCCTCCCACCACCTATTCCCCACTAAACCACGTCCCTAAGTACCACATCCAACCTGTCCTTAAACACCCCCAGGGACGGGGATTCCCCCGCCTCCCTGGGCAACCCGTTCCAAGGCCCGACCACCCTTTCAGAGAAGAAATTTCTCCTCATCTCCAACCTAAACCTCCCCTGGCGCAACTTGCAGCCGTTCCCCCTTGTCCTGTCACTAGTTATCTGTGAGAAGAGGCCGACCCCCAGCTCACCACAACTCCCTTTCAGGTAGTTGTAGAGGGCAATAAGGTCTCCCCTCAGCCTCCTCTTCTCCAGACTAAACAGTTCCAGTTCCCTCAGCCGCTCCTCATCAGACCTGTGCTCCAGCCCCTTCATCAGTTTCGTTGCCCTTCTCTGGACACGCTCCATGGCCTCCATGTCTTTCTTGTAGCGAAGGACCCAAAACTGGACACAGTACCCATCCTGTGTGGAAAAGGCTGCAGTTGGCAGGAACAGGTTTGTCCCACTGAATAGCAGCAAGGTCGTAACAGGACCAGGTGGCAGCGGTTTGTGCCAGTGTTCCCCTGGTCCCAGGCACTTGTGCACTGCAGTGAGCTGACAGTGATTTCTCCAGGGGCCTGGGAGCTGGCTGGCTGGCTCCACAGCAGGCAGAAAACATTCCAAAATTGGTTGTGACTCAGGTCTTTTACAGGGTAAAATACAGATCCACTTCAGGGTTGTTTACCTGACTGGTAGTTTACACACAATTTTCAAAATACTGTGTAGAAAAAAACCCCGTGATATATGAAATAAAAGTCAGATAACTTATACAGAGATGCTTTCAAATCTAACATTTCTGAATATTCCTTCATTTTGCATAAGCAGTATTTTCTCTTGGAATGATGTTCTTTACATGAACCATGCATCCCAATAGAAAATTCAGTGCTTCAATCCAATTTGAAGTGGAAACACCATGCTGTGACCTGCAGTATGAACAAGGAAGCCCACGGGCCAGCGAACTGTGCTTGGCGTTATTTCAGTTAATTTTCTGTCTCACTGGCATGACTAAAACCAGTGAGATCAGTTCATCGAGCCAAGGTAATCCAAACTGCCCTGCAGGAGCCCAGATAGGCCACAATAGTTTCACAAATGTTTTCTGTAATTACACAGTACTTAAGACCTGGGGAATTGCTCCATGGCTCTGACGTATTGGTGTGCACGTATGGCCTGTCTGAAATACAGACACCGCAGAACTGAAGAACGGATACCCTGGGTGGTCAGTCAGGAACAATTGAAACCACGAGACTCTGCTGTATCAGCATTTTCAAGGCTACAGCAGTAATCCTCTAAGACAATGGATCATACTGCCAATTATCAGTTTATCTAAAAAATTCAGAAGCAAGAAGAAATAGCATTTTACAAGTAAAAAACGTTAAAATTTCACATCTACTTCTTTTTCTTTAGACACTGAGTTTAACTACTCAACCACATTGAACTGTCACAGCACTGTAACTGTAATCTTTTTATGATTATTGTTCACAAGCTATCAGTGACACAGTCTGCCCACCGTTACATCTCTGTAATGCTTCACAAGTGGTGGCTACCAATTAAGAAATCTATGCTCCTTGAAACAGTATATAACGCAACTTTTGTCTGTTACCTCTCCTCATTTCTGGATAAATACTAACCTCCTTGCTTGGAGAGAATTCCAGAAGAAGATTGCATAGAGTGGAAGATGCTACTACGAGAATTTCATTTGGAGCATTCTGTAAAACCTGCAGTCACAGAGGGGAGAGTAAGGAAACTCGGTTAAGTAGCAAGATAAGGAAGGGATTGTGTTGAAATGGAGTATCTGTAATTATTCTGCACTTCAGGAGCCGTTTTGATGCTAGCAGTGCAGATCTAGATGGAGCTCATTCAACTCAACGTGATGATACACATCAAACGACAAGCTGGAGCACCGCAAAGTCATTTCCCAGCAGCCACATTTGAGAGCTTTCAGGTCCAACTCAAAAGAAACCAGTGGGAACAGCCCCCCGCTCTGCAAATCGCACACGTGCTGGCGGTTGTGACTGACCTCTGCAGCGAGCAGGCTGTGTCCCGCAGCACACCGCTGTGTCACACACTGCAGGAAAGAGGAGGAAGCTGCAGGAGGAAGCCTCCTCAACACTTCCGTACTTTCTGCAAAGCACAACGCTGCAGATTTCCTCGTGATCACCCTTTCAGAAAAGCAAGCAGCCTGGAACGAGTTACACTCTCTCTTATCTGTGCTGGATCTCCAGCCAGACTAACATACACATTCTTAAATGGAGCACCTCCCTTGCACGTCCTGAGAAAACTCAGCAAGGAAACAGGCATGGAAGATACAACTGCTCCTCCAACCAAGAAAGGTGTCACGGAGGGGTTGTTCTGTACCCCCTTCTGTTTCGGAGCAGTGAGCTAACTGCAGATATTAACAGTTACTGCATTCAGAGGCTCACGCTGGAGTACATCTGTATGTCCTATAGTTTTAGGCATTCTTCCGTGGCTTATACAGCTAGGGGAGACAGAAAAGACTTACAAGGTTGTTAATCTAGACTGAAAACTAGTGGCGGGGGTTTTTTTTTTTGTGTTGTTTTGTTTTTTTGGTTTTTTTTAAGAATAATTGTTGACATTTTAGAGTGAACATACAAGTTTGAGACTTCAGTTTATTTAACACAAATCAAAACGAACAACTGCCAGCAGCTGCGTTTACACAGAGTCTGACATCTACAGTTGGGTTTTTTCAGGCTGCTCTCCTTTTATGCCAGTTGTGCTTCTTCACGCAATCCTGTCATTTGTGTGTTTTACATGTATAAAGCTTTGACGTTTTCATGTTTGGCCTTTCATGAACTCTTAAAATACTCAAACCATTCCCTCCAAGCCCCTTCAGGTGACGATCATTGGTCCTGAATCACGGATTATTACACCACAGCAATAGCCAAATCTTGCTTGACCTCCCAATACAACTAATGAATTAGACACCCATGGATTAATATCACAACCCGCACACCCAAGTCAAGGATAAATGCTTAACTTGCAGGAAGTATATTGTGTGTATTGTCAGGAAATAATTTCCACTTCGTTTCCATCTTGAAAGTGTAGAAAAAAGTGGGCCCATAATTTAGGGCCTCCAATTCATACAAGGGACATAAAAGTCTGAGACAGTTTCTTGTCCTGCAGCCAGCAAGATGGCCAGAGAGTGTAGCGTAACTTGTGAGTCAAGTTTTCTTGAGCCTCTAACTTGTGAGAACAGAGAAAGCCGGGCCTGAACAAAGCGTGGTGAGTAGTATGCCCAGCAGGCACCTTTCTTGTGTTGAAATAGCACTAGAAGGGAAGGATGTCCTGATCTTTTACTTCCTTCCAGGCTCTGGAGTGAGGCTTTAGACAGTCAGCTCACATAACGGGCTCGTTATCAGGCTCATCAAGTTCATATCTGTGCCAACAACACTTTCCCTAGTCTGGCTATTTCTGAATAGAGCGTCAAGTTCACGCCAGGTGATTCTCCTGGATGTATACACTGCCCAAGCTTTCAGGCTTCTTGCTGACTTTGTTCCCCATTTTCAAGGTCTAAAAGATGCTGAAACTCAGACCCGGTTTAATCATCTGCACTTTTTGACAGTCATGTTCCGGGATGAGAAGCAATATATACCTTACACACTTTGATCCCATTTAATCACGTGGATAACTGTTATATATTAAAATGTGTCTTTTTAAAGGTCTCACTGAGCTCTTTGCCTTCAGTTTTAGAATCTGCAATGAGATCTAGAAGGTAGAGAAATACAGGATCTAAATTCTCTCGTAGGGCTTACAGACCAAGTCTGAACTGTGCCACCTAGACTAAGCCTGAAATTACACACTGCAGACACTATGTATCATCCTTTCACCGAACAGAATGCTTCAGTAGTTGAGACCTCTTTTCTTTACCTTCATTAAAGGTTTCCATACAGCATGATCCTGAAAACTTGTCCTGAGCTGCTGTACAGAACGGGACAAACTGTGCAAACATCTATAATGGAAGAGAAACTGTCATTGTGAAACGCACACACTCACACGTACACTACCGTAACACATACACTGCTTCTATACAAAGGTTCAGCTTAGAATTTGGTTAAGTAGTAAACCGTAAATGGCAAAAAGAAAATATTTTAACAGTCCAGGAGAACTTTTCCTCCTGGAATAATTTTTCAAGCAGTAGAAATTACTTTAGATTAGCTTTGGAAAAATTAGCAGCAATTCTATCAAGCACAGCATCAGACTTGACAAGACAAAAGTATTTCTATGAATCAGAAAAGGCCCCTACCTGACTGCAGCTAATCGCACCTTGATACTAGATTCAGACAAGCCATTAACAATACGGTCCATCATATTTTCTGTCTCAATGATCTGGAGGAAAAAGGAATTAACGTTATACAAATAAAATAATACGAGCATTTATGGGCTGTTGGGGTTTTTTTGTCTGCAGTGTTTTACATATTGCATATAAAACTCGTAGGTAAAACCAGCAAGCCACATTCTCTTCCCAGATTAAGTGAAAAGGAGTGTGTATCTGCATACAATTTAGAAGATACCTGCTTTCTGTGCTCCCCTACTGCTTTCAAAATGATTTTATTAATCATCAAGGAACCACAGAGTTTTATATAAACATATACATACACCTCTCTATATATGAATTACCCTTAACGTCATGCTAAACCAAAAGAGCACACGTGTGAGTGCACAGAATACATGTAATCTGCAGATTAGAGACATGTTGTGGAGCTACCTGGAGAAAAAATACACAGTTGTTCATCTGCCATATTTAGACATGGCCAGGACAAGCACTTAAGACAGGGATAAAAGGAGTTAATACCAAGATGAAAGACGTTTTTTGTACAATAAATCAACTTTGTCATGTACACACCCACCACTTATTAAAAGTGGTGCTTTGACATGTAAAAGGAGGATCCTTATTATTAACTAGAGAAGTTCATCCTGCATCAAAAGACGAATGTATGGGTTTGAAATCTGGAGATCCTGAATGGTTCCCCACTAACAAATCCTCCTGCTAGTTATCTTTTCAGTGCAGTGTTTTCTTGTCCATATCTTTCCTACTTCTGTTTTTCCCCTTTAACCAGCAAATAAACAGAAAACTCTCCTGCCTCTTGTACCTGCCATTTGTTTGACACAGCAACTCCACGCCTAATTTTTAAAAAATAATGCTTTTAATTATTCGTTGTTTTATTTCCATCCACTTTCCGCACACATTTTTAAGTGCGCCAACCATTCAATCACTTTCTTGCCACGACCAAGCAGAGTTTGTTCTCCTTCACACCAGTTGCTTTATTAGAACAGTGCAAGCCCCATTGATCATTTCAGACTCAGGGAACAAATTCTGACTTTATTTCCTAACGTCATTAGACTTTCTAGGGTTTATTTAAAACAAAACCAGTTTGGTTTAGAGTAGGATACGTGACAACAGAGGTATATTCTGCCCCTCGGAACACAGGTTTCAGAAATCACTCATACGCCACCGCAATATTCCTGAACGGCTTATGAGTAGCAAGGCCTACGACACGTTGAAAGACAACTTGTGAAAATCTACTTCATCACTGTGAAAATCTTTACAGAAATAAACTTTACTCTTATGCTTTGTTACGGCAAGACAATTTTGGTTCAAATCTCATGCAAAGAAAGTGCAACATAAAAATCTGTACTAACATAATAGAAAGAAAGCCTTCTTGTTTCAGCTTACTTATACCATGGGTGGAATTCCTGCGCTGCCCTTCAGCCCAAGTCCCAGCCAGGTCTTTGCCCGATTGCTATCGTTTTTGACAGGCTCACCTTTTTTCGGATATCCTCATCATTTGCTCCCAGGGAAGCATACAGCTTGAAAGCAGCCTGGCGCAGTTCATGGGCGTGCTTCAAATCATGGTCAAGCTATTTAAATAAAGCACAGATATCAACTTTAGACACTAAAAATTACAGGTGGTGTTTTCTTACGCTGTAAACTATCGCATATCTGCCACACCGAGGGCAGCCATAAATACAAATGACCTGCTGTTCCCCTAGCTGATGTCCAACAGAATGCAATAACTGAAGTTAAGAATGTGGTTAATTTCTCTGCTGAGTTATAGATAAGTCAACCTAAATAAAGAATTTGAGGCCAAAACAATTCTATATGTTATTGGACTGTCCAGACCATATGCTGGCAGAAACTACTCTTATTTACTCAACAGAAACTTCCAGGAACAAGTCGGAAGTAGTGAAAAATCTAGGACAGAATCAAAGAAGTTTTATCAAGAGAACTGAAGCAAAAGTGGGAACCGAAGACAGTCTCTAAATCACAGGAACTCCATTTTAACGTGGATGTTAACTTCCAACTTCTGCTGTGAAGGCAAAAAAGCGGGGTGCAAACTGTCTGTGAGGTTTCTGGGAGGCAAATTCTCAACCCAGGTGCCAGGGGGGTGAATTAGGGTGACAAACCCCCAGACACGCTGCTGACAAAGCAGGAAAAATGGCTTGGGGGTATGATAATCAATGGGAGCACTAGCTACAAGGATCATAAAATAGTGGAGTTCAAGTTCCTGAGCGGCGCGAGAAAGGCATGGAGCAGAGCACGAAGCCTTGACTTCAGGAGAGCAGACGGGGTGTAACCCTGGGGCTTGCTCAGCCAGGAGAAGGCTGAGCAGAGACCTACGAGCAGCGCTCCAATACTGACGCGGAGAACGTGGAGCCAGACTCTTTACGGAGGTGTACAGTAACAGAAGGAGAGACAACAGTCAAATTGAAACAGGTGAGGTTCTTACTGGATGTAAGAAATAAAAGTTCACTATTAGAACAGTCAAACATTGGAACAGATTGCTCAGAGAATTTGTTCCATCTCTATTCTTGGCAGTTTTCAAGAGACAACTGGACAAAGCCTTGAGGAGCCTCATCTAAGCTCAGCACTGACCCTGCTTTGAACAGAAAATTAAGACTTTCACACCTCCTTATGTCCTTTCCAATGCAAATAATTCTGACTCTGACTGCCCTCAAAACTCTGTACCAAAGGGTTGCCCGAAACAATGCAATATTTAAAGTCTACACAAAATGCCAGAAAAATACTACTATTAAGCAGCAAAGCACTGAAGTAAAAGAACTATCAAAAATTAAGCTGTATGAGTAATTCTTTCTGATGCACCTATATTAAAGCAGAATGTATTATATCATTGTTAAAAATACTTAAAAACTGACAAGTAATCTGTTTGGCAGAGTCCCCACTCATGTAGGTTTTACCTTGCAGGGTGTAATTCAAAGCATTTTTTACAAAGCAAGCACCCTGCCTTCCCAGCTGACTGCTTTTACAAACCTCCTGAACACTCCAAGCAATGCCATAATATTTGTAATTGCCCCAGCCACATTTGGAACCAAATCATTTTATGATGCTACAGTCAATGTCCTTTCCTCCTCAATCAGCTGCTAAACTTCCTTCCGCTTATTTAAATTTATACTGCAACTTTTTTTTTTAATATGTAATTTGCATTTTTACATAGAATTCAAGGCAGCTCTATATGCAGAATCAATCCCATTCTATAAAAGTCTGAAAAGTGAGTCTCTCTGTTGGGCTAGTTTCAGAGAAAAACCACGGCTCTGTAACCCAGGTTTTTTGGGGACCTCTCTAAAAAAATCAGACTCGGTAAGGGGAGAAGGGAATAGGTATGCAGAATATCAAAACCAATCTTGCTTCTGAGGTTGATTGATCCACTAGAGCTTTGGAAAGTGCAGGTCCGTAAAAAAAGTTCACGGACTGTACAACACTTATGAAACTATGTCTCCAAGGTGTATTTGGTCTCTGTTTATCCAACTTCTTGCAAGCGCAGATAACTCATAATACAAAATTCTGCTTAAACAGAACAAAAGTGTCTCTGAACTTATCATTTTTCACAAACCCAAGAACTGAAATTGATTTCTCATCACATGGACTATTGTCTCTTATGAAGCTGAAACGTACTAGTTCCCAAGGGTAAGACTTTTAAACTCTGCGAAGGAGAAACACGACAGACGTCCTGGTCTGGTACTTGACTGCTATCACTAGAAAATGTAATGAAACTCATATGATGAAGCTATATTAAACTCCCCATAGCCCATCTCTCTACCTTTGACATAGAAGAACAGCAGCATCCTTCTTGCAGGAGTTCAAACACACACAGTGATTTTAGTATGGATAATACAGGCTCCAGAAAAAGCAGGGAGCGAGCGAGCACAAGCTTGGGGACTATATGCCTAAGGAATCAAGTCCTGCTGGACCCCTGATCACCTATTTGAGGAACTCGGACATATGGTTTAAATAGAATTTAAAAAAAAACCATCCTGAGCCTATTTGTTATCATTTTTGCACATTTTCAGAGACTCAAACCCAGGTAAGGAAACCTACCCTCTTGATATCAGTGATGGCGCTCACTGAGCTGGGATACTTGAAGTAGTCAGCAAGCATGACAATGAGGTGGTCGGTAATGCTGGCAATCCTCTGGAGCTCCACATCTGTTTCAATCAAATAGGCCAGTGTTTCTGCTCCTTCTACTCGCTCCTCCAGCAGTCTTTCCTTACTACACATTCGAACCAAACATGGCAGAGTCTGAAAAGTTCAAAAAGAAAAAAAAAACAAAACAAAACAACAACCCACAACACAAACCCCACCATTATTCAGTAGAAGTTCACTTAAAAAAAAATAAATAAAATAATCAAACAGCTATCCTAGAGCAATTCTCAACAACGTTCCTTAGATCAATACCTTTAGACAGGAAGATTTTAGTGGTTTTAAAGACTCACACACGGACAAATCGTTCTGGCATTACTAAGGATACAGTAGGCTACTTTCAACTAACTTCTCATGCTATCAAAATTAGTCTGTGTGAATGCAACTTTTAGAAGTGACCGTGGTCAAAGTTTAGCAAGAGTTAAACAACAACAAAAAAAACCCTCAAAGGTCTGTATTTGCGCAGGTTTATTCTTACACAAAAGAACCAGAACTACCCAAGCTGCCCTCAAGAAGTACTTGACCCCTCCTGCCCTTTTGTGATGTAGGACTGACTAAGGACAATGCAGTCAAAAATCATCTCAGGGCTCCCTTGGCCCATGCTGGCTGCTAGAAGTAGGGGAGGGGGGACTACTCCTAAGCAGCATACACGTAATATCTGGTCAACCAGAAATGAAGTCCACTTGGAATCCAGGTCCCAGGGTGCCTTACCCACACCTTGGTTGCAGTCATATGGCAACACCTTTGGCACACCTTCTCTACTTTAAAAATTAAAACCAATCAAATCTATATTTACCTGAAGCTCAGTGAAAGGCACTTAACTCAGGAAAGACAATTCTCCAAGGGTTGGGACAGAGTCACTGCCTATCTGTCATTTAAGACATCAAGAAAGAATTTCAGCCTGAACCGCTGAGAACGGGTTCTACTAGCACCGGCACTCCTAAGGACCTTCCACCTCCTTAGGAAGTTAGGCAGAACTCTTTAAAACAGAAGACATGCGAAGGTCAGTAAAATTAAGCAGCCCTCAGAAGTCACCTCAATCCAAAAGGGAGATTTCTAGCACCTCTGCAAGTTTGCTCAAAGTCTGCTTTAAAGCCTTCAGGCATTTAATTGTTACAGTATTTTTTCATCTGTGGAATTCAGAACTGCACCACAATGATTAAATGTCACCAGTTTCAATTACCGAGCTGGCATACGGTATACTAAAAACTGCGACTGCAATAAGTAAAATCATAAAAGCTGAACGTAAGCTCTCAAAAAAACAACATTCAGGTTGACTAAAAGAAGTGGAATTCCATGCACAAATCAAAGATTTGTACTTCCCAATTCTTTCCAAGGTCAAATGGCCTGAAATAAGCTACTTCTTGGAATTCCAGGGCTAGATATTGTTAAGTCACTGGCCACAAGCACCCAAGAAACACAAATCTCACACCTTTCAACTTCTAGCAATTCCATCTGTTTAAAATTAAAGAAAATCAATTCTGAAGGATGCATTTTAACTGTTCCATTAGATCTACGGGTCAGTACAATGGAATCGATGCAGAGGAGTAGGGGACTGTATTAGAGGTGTAAGATGAAGCGCACAAAGTGCCCCTGAACTTCTTTGGCCAGCAGAGAAAAGTCTGAAAATGGACTGTAAAAATTGAATACTTAATTCACATGGTATCGCTGGGGTACGTCAGGGTTATCTGGACAAACGGTCACTTTCATTATCAAGATTCCAGAAAAATCGTTTTCCTTACAGGCAAATCCATGACTTATCAGCCACCTCTACCTTCTCCGCACCCCAACTGGTTTTCCTTTTTAACATGTTACAGGCCAACCCACTACTCCAACTGAGCAACGGAAACGAATCAAAACCATTTTGCAAACACACCTCCCTGACTGTCCTCCAACGGAAGACAGTTTGATAGTGAAGGGTCAAAGCTCTCTTCAATAATTTCTGAAGACTAAAGATGGCATTCGCTGTGTTTTATTTCACCAGAGGTCAAACTATTTGTGACTGGCTTTAACACAGACAGCGTGAGCTTAAAAATATGAGCTCCTAGAGTGAGCCCAGAGGAAAAAAAGAATCACACGAGTTGTTTGAACAAGAGAGCAAGGTTCTGTTCCTTCCTTCTGTCCTCACTCTCTCAAGTATTAACAACAAATTTTAGTTCAAAGTTTAAAAAGCTTGTTCATGCAGAAGCAGCTTCCATGACACAGGAAGTGCTCCTGTTGCTACAGGCTGGCAAGCAAATCTGTTCAAGTGTGAAAGGACTGCAGTTGTCCACTTGGCCTGCGTGGCAGAGCATGCGTAGCTCCACCTCGTTAGCGGTCAGCTATCGGCAATAACCGGTCTCTGCCTGCAGCAGTATCGCCCCATTTCTTCTCCCCAGAGCAGAACAGCTCTGGAACCCACAACACATCCTGACCAGGACATAGCCTGGGGCTAAACAGACAGTGGGGGATTTCTGCATGGGCTGAATTTTCAAAAGAATGAGGTTTGCAGGAGTAGGATAGGTTGGGAGCACGGAATTGTAGCCCGAAGTTTGCAGGTGGTGCGAGGAGACAGCTCAGGGAATTGGAGTGCTAACTTGGAAGAAAGCTAAGCAGGAGAACGAGGGGGGAGGATGCAGCTTGGCTCCCTCACTTGCTGGAAGACAGGTGCCTGTGCAGAACAGAGGCCGCCAGCAACACCAGCAACGCTGGAATTAATCCCATTTTGGACTTTCATGTGTAAAAAGACAGCAGAGGGGGGCCTTTGTCTCAGCCAACACATGGATTTTTCATCTGTCATCACCTGGGATGATGGATACCAAACCCTACTAACAAAAGCTGTAGATACGCCACGCACTACAGCCAGGGACACTGAAAGGCAGGAACATGCCTCCTTATGGCAGTATCTTACACACAACCTACTCTTCCCCCAGCATTACCAAAAAGGAGGACGTCGGGACAGTTCCTGACACTCTGGTGACAATTCTTCAGTTTAAACGTAAGCTTGCAGGAGCCATCGGGGGCTTGCGACAGACCACAGTGAGAAGACACTAATTGGCAGCCTTTGGTGGTGAGAAGTATTTGCTGCTTTGAGCAGCACGCACAGCCACCTGCCGTGCCACGGGCTTTCAGGACACGCTAGGGTCACACATAATGCTTATTAGCTGTCTGTTCACCAGAGGGTCTCACCACCACGGAGGGGTCTTCAGCGCCAAGGAACTCCCATAAAAAGTTATTGGGTCTCAAATCACACAGCCCCAAATCCTGAGAGCGACTGCTTTGCTGGTTAGACCCTTCGCTTCCTGTACGCGGTCCAAGAACACGCGTCGTCTTCTCAGTCTCAGTACAGGGGCACATATGGGGAAAAAAATTATTTTTGAAGGCGTTTAAGCAGTATTTCCTTAAGTCTGAACCAAGTGTTTTATTCCCTGGAATGAAGGATGCTAAAAGCCTGCTAAAAGCTTTGGAGTCTGCCAGACTGCTACGGTAATTAACAGAGAAAGCAAACATGTTTTCTTATTGCACCATGACAGTCATGCTTCAGTATCTCCTGGAGAAATAAGCAGTGTTAGTATCATCTGATCTCTGGCTCGCATGCTTGCTCATCACCAGCCTCTTTTTTTTTCTTTTGACTAGCTATAGAAATGTGACTATTAAGTGATAACATTCCTATGGTATTTAATGAAGTTTTCTTTATGGAATTTCCTGATAAAGTCACATGCAGTATCAAAATCAAATCCAGTATTTCAGCATGACAGTAGTTGGGGTTTTTTAATAACAAATTTCCTTAGCCAAGTATGAAGCAAACAAATGTACAAAAACATTGTGAAACCTGAGAATTCATCTGCTTGTGACAGACTCCACGTATAGATTGTGCAAGTATTCTGACTGTAGTCTTGTGAAACAAGCTATTGAAGGACAAAACCAATGCTTGGTTCATACACAGAGACCTAGGCAGTGAAGTTGTTTCCATGTTACGTACAAATGGTTACCAAAATGATCACAAGCCTCCAATGGATGTGTGTCAGACTCTGGGAGACATTCCTGAATATTAACCTTTTAGTATGAATCTTTATTTAAAATTTCTTTAAAAAGCCATGTGACTATAAATGCTTAAAGACACAAAGGGAAATTAGGGAACTTATTTTTTAAATTAAAAAAAAAAAATAATCAAGAGAACTTGGTGCTTTGAAATCTTCAGCGTAACGGATTTTGTGCTACTTTTTCTAAGAGACAAATAAAACCAGGACAGCCCTAACGTGAAAAAAAACCCCAAACATTTTAAACGGAAAACCATTTAACCAGCTCACCTTAAGAACGATGCAAGAATCATCTGTCCGTATTGCTCCAGCTCTGCACATGGAAGTAAGGCTGTAACAACATAACAGAGACACACCTACTTTTAAGCAAATTTCTAGTATGGGACATCTTGCTAGAACAATACATACAATACAGCGTCAGTAGTCCGACAGCTCAGCCAGAAACTGTTCAAACTTTTCATTAGGAACAGCCAAGCGGCTTCTGTTTTAGTTTTTGAACCAAGCCATTGTAACTGTTTCTTATCATGCCCCCGCTGAGGTTAAAAAAACACCTGAATTTCAGTAAAGGTGACTTAAAACTAGCATGTTTCACCTCTCAGTTGGGCAGGTTAAAAACGTACATTTGTTGTTGCTCAGCTAAGGAGCAATAATATGCTAACATACTGCAACCAGAGCACATTGCGCTGCATTCCTGAGCTCTTTCCAAGTGCCTACAGAGAGCTGTTTCATCTCTTAGAAGGTAACATCACTGATCCTGTTCCAAACACCCACCAGTGACAGGCACAGATAAAATTCCATAATCAGATGGCTTTTAAATATATTATTTCTCAGAATCGAAGAGGTAAGACTTGACTGTGAGCATAGAGAACATTTTATAATCTTTTATTGCCCAAGCCTTGGAGCCCACAGCAGGAAACACCCCTTTTCACACCTGGACAATCAGGAGGAAAGCACCCGTCTTGCAGTTGCCATTTAGTCCAGCTAGAACTTATTTGCCAGACAAAGTAGCTCCATTTCAAACATGAAGTGAAAGTATTTTTACTCCAGGTAAAACAGGCTTAGATTAGCTGGAAGCAATTCCTGTAACTTAAGTACAAAAGACTACTGCTCCAGTCGTAGCTGCAAATCACTCTCCCCCAAGAGGTTTAGTGCTCTCCCCTCCATGCCAACCCTGCTGCTCAAGTGAAGGATGCCCACTCCATTTCCTTCAAGAGGTATTAACTCGGATCTTCCAGGTCTACTTTAATTATTGAAAAACAAAGGAAACTTAAGATAGCCTCAGATGCCAGTCTGGATTCAAATAGAAATTTAACAAAAGGCTTCATAAATCTGTAAAAAACCCTTTCTACATCTGCATTCCAGATGCAAACTCTACTAATAAATCAGAGAGAAGCTGCAGATTAATTGACCAAAGCTGGCAAGGCAGGAGTGAAGTCTAATTTAGAAGGGAAAAAAAGCGCTCTGTGACAATTTCACCTACCACTCTCATAAGAAGGGAGACAGTCTGACTTAGAGGGAATAAAGTAGGGAGTGGACTTACAGAAAAAAAGCCAGTAAGTCTTTGTGAGCTCCCAGGACTGTCATGGAACTGAGGCCTGAAGTACCTACTAAGAAGGATGACTGCCCACGGACTAAATAGAAACCCAATCTGAAACTCAAGATAGTGGTTTGTCTTCCATTTTCCTTTATTTTCTTTTGCTTTCCACTATATAATTTTCTTCTATGCTTTCAAAGGTTCACTTGAGCCAAAGTACTGCAAAGCAACAGCAAAAGATGGGATTCTCTACCCAACTCCTTCCACTTTGAAGCAGATCAGTAAATACCAACAGACCTGGGAGCCAGAACAATTCTTTTAACTCCAGCCTGCCTTCATGACTTAACAACTGCCTTATACCTTGAAATCAGTTAAAAAAAATTTCTAATACTTCATTCTCTGTGTATTCTCTGAATTCTCAAACTCATAAATCAATCAGAATTGAGACTACTGCAATGCAGTTAATTTAACTTGCCTTCTTCCAGAAGAGCTGCCTAATAAAACCAGTGGAACCAGACTGCATAGATCAGCTGTGGCTGGAAGGGAACACGGGAGGTCCCCAGACGGACGCTCCCACACGGAGTGGGATTACCTTCCTAAAAACAACCTCCCCCCTATAGACGCACCTTTGTAACTGCTTTCATGAATGCGTTAAGTCATCATTACCTGGCTGTATCACAAAAGAGACCATCCTACCTACCCTGCTTGCTCCTCACCCAGAATCTCGAGACCTTGCACTGAAACAAGCATCAGTGAAATTTTTTAGTGAACTGAATCAGAGAACTCACTGATGCAGGTCAAAAATAAACTGTTGTACTCTAAAAGAATAATCAAACAATACATCAGCATCCAATCTCTTGAGTTATGGTTTATTTTAGTAGTTTACAGTGATGGGTAATTTTATCTCTTTAATCCCCTGAAGTCATTTATTCCTTTATTATCAATAAAACAAACGGAAAAATGTCTTAAAGGGAGTCAGTTCCCAGCTTACGAAGTGAGCATAACCCAAGTGTTGCTGTTAGAGAACTTGGTAACATCTTGTCAGAGGGTAGGAAGTCATGACTAATATGAACCCGCAGAAATGTGCCCACACCAGAAGGGAAAGTTTGATTTGAACTATAAAATTAACAGCATTGGTTCTGTTGTAAGAGCACGTGAAGCTTAAAGAATAATCTTTTTTTAATTAAAACAGTTGGGAAGAGGGACTAGCTCTTCTCTGTCATCATCTCAGTGCACACACTTCTCGGCACACCCCAGCCCTGGTCACCTGAGCCCTCTGAACAGTGGTGCAACAAGGACATCAGTATTATACTCTGTAAGGGCATACGATTGACCATAGCTTATTCAAAATAAAACTGTTCATAAAATCCAAGTTACTTGCAAAAAGTGCAGTTCAGCTTATGAAAATACATATGTCTGAATGCACTTCCTGCCAAAATTGCTGCCCAGCAACATTTTTTCCTGTTTATATACAGGAAGGAGTGAAAGTTATACTAGAAAGATTATTAAGCGAGAACCACTTCTTTAAGTATTTACATAATGCAAATAATATCTGTAACTATTCCTAAGAGCTTAGATCACATATTACTTTGCAATCAGCAAAGAGGGAATAGTTAAAAAGCAGGAATTAAATTGCATACTATTTCATTCTAATTCCTGATGGAAATTACCATTTGGCTGACGTGAGCTGCATTTCAATAGGCTTGTCCCTTTGTAACATCTTCACAAAAATTTGCGGTAACAATTCTCCATCAACCGACACTGCAAGCAACGAAAGAGAACTCCAAGTAATTCTAGTTCAGGCAGTCAATAAAACAGCTGTCAAATACGCAACAGCAGCATTATACTTACCGTTTACAAGCGTCATTGATACCTGTGGGTTTTCAAAGGCTAGAACTGAGAAGCATTTCAACGCTTGCATTCGAACCTGTGTAAAAACAGAATATAAAGGAAGCACAAACGTACACGTTAAGTTAAAAGCAAAATTGCTCTATAGCGCTGTATAGGATTGTAAAAAAATAATTCTGTACAATCAATAAGAAACGTAGATAATTAACACAAGGCAGATGGAAACATCTAACTCGCACCTTGACTTCTCTGATCTCCCTGTTGGAATTATCCTTCTATAGGGTACGTTGTGAACTGTTTGTGAAAAATAATAAGCAAGGATGGAACTAGCCAGTCAGAAATACCAGTCTTATCTGTGATGCCTCACAAACATGCAACTAACAACAAAAGAATGGAAGTATTGTAACAACAGTACTTTTTCTTTCCAGGCCCTGTAAGTACGTAAGGGAGTCAGAAATACATGTCTGAGCTTTCTATCTCAGAAATCTCTAAAGATGAGTTTAATAAAATGTCTAAAGAGAACTGACAGCTGAATCATCCATCCAGTTGAAGCAATTCTAAACTAATCTCAAAGCAAATATATGCCTTAAGTTCTACTGACATTACACAGCCTCAGGTATCTCCTGTACAAAAAGGGTTCACAAAATTTCTTCATGCTAGATCTTCCTCCTCGAGTCCAAAACCATGTCTTGGTTTAATCAAACAATATTTCATGGTTGCATAGTCATGCTGGCTATGAAGTCCTACAGCCTCTTTTCTGACACAGGGAAGACCAACCATCATCATCTTCGCCAATGAAAAATCTAATTTAGTTCAGATATTAGTCTTTGACTTCACCTTCAACAGCTGCACATATTTTAACTGTGTCCATGTTTGTTACCACATTCTTAGTGTGAAAACAAAGGAAAAGGAACAATACTTTGGATCTAAAGAATCCCATCACTGCAGAAAGCACTTACCACAAGTTAAGTCTAGGCCCATCCCACCCTCCTCGACAAAAAGTCGTATGGGAGTCCAGTGGCAGGCAACAGCAAAGAGTACCACATTTTTGTGCATTAATTTTATACTATCTAATCACAGACACAGTAAGATCTCTTCTTGTCAGTAGCAGGGAAGTCTTAGTCAGGAGGAAGGGGCAGCAGGCTACCTGGCTTCAGAACAAAAGCCTTGTGTGACAATTCCATTTACTCTTCAGACAGTCTAATGAATACAGCGTATGCTTCAAAGCAGCAGGCAGCAGAGACTGTGTACAGAAAAAGCACTGAAAAAAGTCAAAGCCACAGCTCTGTACTCCCGCCAGAAGGGAGTCAGGGGTGAGGGGGTAAAGGTTCTAACGAGAACAACTGAAGTCTAGCTGGAAGTTAACTACTTTATATAATATCGCTCTATTAAAGATATTACAATTACTACAATGATTCCTTTCTTTGCTAGTAAGGTCTACTTAAGGGTAATCAGTTCACTAGTTACATGAGAAACCGAGAATGTAAGCATCTGAAAAAACAGGTAAATACGGTCTTGAAACCATTATCCGTAACGCCGCTGTAAAAGTTGTACCCCCGCAGCGTCGAACGTCTCACCAGCGGTGAAGATGCACGCTTGCAACCACGTAATACAGTATCTACGCAAAGATACTCATAGAATCAGCTGGCTATGGGACAACCCAAAACCAAAAGGAAAAGAGGTTTTTGAAAACTAACAGGTAATTCTAGGCAGACCTAGACAAACTGTCCTCACGGGGACCGAAATCCCATTTTGAGGGGTTCTGCTCAACGGGGCCCTACTGCCTAAACCACCCGAGATACCTTGCTGGCCTTTACTGTAAGTACTGAAAAGTAGGCAAAGACTTTAAATGCTGTCTTTTCCTGGTAAGTCCTTATTTGGCTGAATATTAAGAAATTGGACAGAGAAGTAGAATAACGAGATGGCCTGTACTCTACAAAAAGTATCCGTTATAATAAAAGCCGGAGAACATCTAATTACTGCAGAACACTAAGGCGGCAGCCAGGACCACAATGAAGCTGTTAACCCCACGAGCATTAACAGAGGACAGCATATGAAGAGTAATAAAAAGTCGTTCAGTCTGTACACCTGGAATTTAAAGGCCTGACCAAACTAGCAAAGGAGGAAATGGAGAGTACTTCACACATCTCTCCAGTAAGGTAGGACTAAATACATATATTTAATGCAATGCTACATGTATCTTGCCTGTGAAAAAGCAACTTGAAAACTTTACCTTGCTCCGATTCCCTTATTTTCTTTATTTTAGGGAATTAGGGAAGGTTCAAAGCCACTAGGAAAGGTTCCAGGCCAAACATAGCTTGGAAAAGTCACCTTACGATAAAGGTCAGCTAAAGGGAGAAAGAGTAAAATGTTGCCCTACCATGGTGAAAACTATTTAGCACAGAAAAACAGAAGTTTATCAGTCTCACTAATAAAATACTGAATACTGGATACGGCCTACTGGATTTCTGGGGAGAAAAAACAAAAACAAACAAACAAACAAAAAAAAACCCCGAAAAACCACCAAACCCCAAAACCAAACAAAAAGCACCACACGAGACTAACAAGACCCTGGAACCAAGCACTAAAATTCCCTTCGCTTGAAATTCTCCTTTAAAGACTGGTTTTCCTGCTGAAAGACTATTTAATTATCAAGAATGTTCTGCATTAGGCAGGAGATCAAAATAGACAGGCACAATTATCTCATCTAGTCTCAATCAATCAGTGAACAGCCTACTTCCAATAAAATAAAACCAGCATAATAACACATTAGATATTTTGTATTTGATATTGTAATAAAAGTAGCTCAAGATAGACTGGGATACTTTAAAGTGTTTCTCACTTTCAGAATGACAACATTCATACTTGGGGGGATAAACTGATATTGTAAGAAAGTCCGTGAAAGTTCGACTCAGAGATCACAGGATTGGCTTCCAACAGATTGATTTCAAGATCATTTGCATAGTAGACTTCTGTTAGCCTCAAAACCACAAACTACATGCAAGAGCCTCAAAAAGCATTTTGTGCACTCAAAACGTTTTACTCAAGTCATCTACAGCAGGCTGCTAAGGCTGTGCTCAGGGTTTGAAAGCTTGGCCTTAGACTGAAAAGAGCTGGTCGACCTCCTTGCCACCAAGTTCTTGGTAGAATGTGATGCTTTTCCCCAGAGGTGATACTCTCAGACAGCCCAGGATGGACTTTCAAAATCTCTCAGAGGGTGGAGCTGAGGCTCAGGAGACTCAGTGAGCACAAAACACAGGCACCTGGTGGCCTCCACATGTTCCGTGTCCATGTTTTCACAGATCCGACTTCTGTTTAGGACAGTTCACCTTGTCTTCTCTTCTGCTTAATTTCATTGTCTCATATATTGTTCAATAACTTTTTGTTGGGTCGCCACGTGAGTGTTCTCCTCTGGATCAATGACTGCCAGCTCTGTTTTAATTAACGGTGTTGTAAATTTACAGACCTCTCCAGGTCTCGTTTTGATAGAAATCCATAGGGCAAGTAAAAACAACTGTTGTTCTAAAAATACACATTATAACTCTTTATAGTTTTAGTTCATATGCATAGACAGTTTTTATAATCTTCGTTTGAATTCCTTTCATAAATACATGTAAAACACCAAACAATTTTAATGTCTTACTTTGTAGGAGGTGGAGACTAACAGATGTGCGATATTCTGAACAGCTCCGTGGTTAAATAGGATTGTCTGGTGATCTGGACCCTTCAAAGGAAAACATAAAACATGATTTTTTTTTTTAAAAGCACCCGTAAGAGGTTTCCACTATCTGCAACTTATTGTTAAGTATTTAAGGTAGATTTACCAACATTTACTTTGTAATCAGTTGTCATACCAACTTTATTTTTTTAAAATAAGTAAGTCCAACTCCGTTTTTAGAGCATTTGTCCTTTTCCAGTAATCTCCGCTCTTTTCTTCAATAGGCAATGAAGTAAGTTTTCACAAATGAAATGTGGATACTTATGTTTCCATTCTTTATACTGGAAATAATCAAAAGCTCCTGATTTTCTGTACAAATCATATAAAAGATCCCCAGCTAACTAATGTCATCTTCTTTGGTAATATTAAACATTTTCAACCATTCTAACTTCACAAGAGAGGGAATTAATTCTGAAACTGTTTCCAGACATAACGTGACAGTGCTTTGAGAACAGATTCACGTTTTCCTCCTACAGATTATTTCAGTTTCAAACATATTTAGCACAATCTAATCGGCCTTCACCCATTTATCGACTTCAAGATCTCTAAGTCAATGGCTCGTACGTCAATGTTTTCCCAAGATTTAAAAAGCATTTAGAATTAAAACAAATACCAAATTTTGCAGCAGAAAGGTCTCAGAACTTCTCTAGTATGACAAGGTTCAATGAGGTTGGAGAGAACAACATGAAAACTCACTGGGGCCTGCAACCCTCAACAGTCTCTTGTGCAGTCTGATCCGTGGCTTACAAACATCTCTTCAGAAGCAGACTCACGATCACAGACATCTTTGCATTAAGCACGGGCCATGCACAATTTAAATTCAGCTTTTTGAATGTCACAGCGTTAATCGTACCTCCATGCATCTTCCTGACTAATCTGCAAGTGAAGGAAGCATCCTCACTCCTTCATCTTTTGTTCAAACCCAGCTGAGTTTATGGGCACATCTATACACCCTAGTATGCAGGAGTCAGGCTTTATTTTCACATTTGAGATAACAGCTGAAATCAGATTCCTCTTATATTCAAAAGAATATTTTTAGAACATCCCTTACCTCTAAGGAAAAGACCGTAAAATTATTTTTAGATGTAACATATCTGGTGCTTTAAGAGATGCTTCAGCTGCTACTGCCACCAAGAGCTTTCTACCAAAAAATGCAATTAAAACAGCATGGTTTAAGTAAGAAAACAACTTACATTGGCACACAGAAGTGGCTGAGGCAATGATTTAAAGCCGCAGCTATGCCACTGTTGAAGCTGAAGAACAGATATTAAAATATGTGAAAAAAATGAATGAAATTAAAGTAAAAGAAATCATATTGACCTAGATAGTTTTATTAATTCACAAGTATTAGTGATTTTTCAATGAGATGCAGACAGTAAATTCTGTGCAAACAGAACAAACACATGTACAGAGGTGACTTGGGTGCCTTCTCCCCCGCATAATGAAAACACCTGACCCGCACACACTGTGTTTGTACACACCAACCCAGCTTCTTCAATGCACGATTAGGTTAAGCACTAACCCATAAACAGGAACAGCTTCACATATAAATGTGAAAACTTAGGAAGGAATGATACATTTTACTCTCAATTCCAAGCAGCTCAGACAGCAATTTAACAGCGAGGCCTTTTGCTGTCCTTCCTCTTTGGGTATACTGACAGAGTTCCAGGAGCTGGTCCTGTTAGCGATATTTTTCTCCAAATACAATTGAATAACATAATATTTTGGGAATAGAAATCACACTTGTTGCATGCTTTTCCATCCTAAAACGTCAATTTTCAAGAAAGCAGCAAGACAGAACGACGTAACAACTCATTTCACACTGAAATTTTAAATGCAAATGTACCTTGGTTCAGGCCTAAGATCACGTAAGAAAATATTTTCAGAACGGGCTTGGGAGAAAGCTGCCTTGATTACAGGCTTTATCCTGGATCTTTCCCAGACACAAGATTTTAATTTTCAACTGGTGGTGCCACGTTCAAAGGTAAGTTCCAGAACTATCTTGTCAAATTATTCATACAACCACCTGTTTCCAAATGCATACCTATTCTTTTAAATTTGACCATTAAAATAGTAAAGCTTAGCTACTCACATCGCTTTCTCTGGAAACTAATCAGCTGTGATAGAGAGAATCTTAAAAAGGAAATTTTGACTTGCACTTTAGCATGCCTTGTACATCAACCTGATTTCAGTTTACTTATTTGCTTATACGCTGATAGAATCCTGGCTCCATACGTTAAGAACTGCATCTGCTCTCCCTGTAAATCAACACTTCCCCTGGCTTAGGATGGCTCCTCTCCAGGCTCAATGTTTTCCATCAGCCAATTTTAACTCTAAAAATGCCGTGAGAAGTAGTAAAAGTAAGCGGTAAAAGCAGAGAACAGCAGCAATGTGCTAGGAACCTGAATTAAGGATTTCCTAGCTCAGGAGAAGAGGTCTGTGCTTTTCCAGGGAAATTTGAGCAGGCCAGAGGGAAAGAAATCTGAGAAGCCCAACCAAACAAGGCTCTGGCCAGGACGAGAGAAAATGGATGCACAGGATTAAGCAGTGAGCAGTTTCCAGGAACAAGGAGAGTTCAAGCTATGAAGCATCGCTATTAGTTTAATGAATAAATCTACTAAAATGAGAAAAAAAAAAGAGAAAAGAAAGAAAAGTATCGATAACTTACAAGATATGCTAAGCCTTACTTAAATACTAAAGCTTATAGTAACTCATTTCTTCAGAAAAAAATTAGAAAGGTTCTCTCACTCATGGCCTTCTTGTGGGAAGACAGTCTTCGTTAAAAATTTACTGAACACCAAAACTTTCAGTATTTAATATGGGGGTTTTTTAAGTTATAAGAACGTACTTTGCGTATCCATATAAATCAGAAAATCCCTGCAAATTCTGCTTCACTGCATTAGATATACTTTGTTATGTTTGAAAATACAGCTATTGACCTTGATAATCAGACCTGAAGCACAAAACTAAAACAAATTAGAAAGAAGGGGGCATTTTAGGTTTTTGCTGAACAGCTGCATGTGCCTGGGCAAGAGAAATGAGTTCCTGGTCAATTTAACATTTGTGGTGATCTATTTACTTAACCTCAAACATTTGCCTTTGTTATGCAGCTACTATCTATTCTGTAAATGCAACTGTCTCCTAATCCTCATACCCGCTGTACTGCTTTCCTTGTGCATCCGTGTTTGTATCTGTTCACACAAATTTTGCTTTCCAAAACCTTGGATTTTCCAAAGCATTCACATAGACATGAGATGCCTCACTGGAGCATTTTTCTTGTTAATATACCAAATTCTTTTTCCAATATTAGCTATAGGACTAAAACTCCACAGTCCAGTGTAGGATTCTGCCTTAATGTTTTCTTGAAACAATTCTATAAATATCAACAGCTGAGTTATATTTTTATATCACACTGTTTTCAGTCCTGAGCTTCCCTTAACAGAAAGAATGCAAATGGATGAATGTATGTAAATAACAGGCAAGGTAGAGAAAAGTACTTTAGCAAAGGAATAATTCAGAATTCCAGAAGATTCATTGTGAGTGATGAGGTAGAATGCTCTTTTTTTTTTAAATGTAAATACTTCCAAATTCCTAAATTTTGGAACTTTTTCATTTGTTAGACTGGGAGACAAATATAATCTATAACCTTCTAGTATTAAACTGTCTTAAAAAGGGAAAGATGCTGCACAAATCTGATTTCCTAGACTGAATTATTTTGATACAGTTACTGTATAACCCGTGGGTACAGTAACCACCAAAAAGCACAACAATAATCTAAAAAGTGTGGAAACTTGAGGGGGGGGGAATGGTGTACATGTGTGTGAGGGAAAGAAAAACCTCTGTGTTTGGGGTGGGGTTGTTGCTGTTTTTAATAGTTTTCCCATATCAAGAGAATTGCGTTACACAGCAGGAATGAACATGTACCTGGATAAACCTGTAGCTGGTAGAGCTCAACTAAGAAAAGCATTTTTCTTCCTCGCAGCCTACAGTACCTCTCAGGAAACATTCTCTGGATTTAAAACAGCTGCCTTGAAAGCAGATGCAAGACCCCTGCAAAGGGATGCTCACAGAGTCTTGAGACTTCCAGAGGAAGAAAAATGAGCTCTCCAAAATTTGTACTGATAACAGTGAGGATTGATACCTGCCTAGACTGCTGACTCTTTTAGTAACCAAAAGGTATACACACATCCCTGATTAAAAAGGCACTTATTTGCATGTTTTATTTTACTGTAGAAAAATATATCAACTCCGATAAATCTGTCAGCAAATCCAGAGCAGTAACAGTTCAGTCATCACTGTCCTCATTTTCCTGCCACAAAAGGCAGTATCATCCGACACGCTTTCTTATACGCCAGAAACACGACAAGTTGCACAAAGAACACGTATTCTCTTCCTTACTTTGCAGCAATGTGAGAAGATCTGACATATGTATTCTTGTGTATATCGAGACCTACTGAGCAGTGCCATGAGGTGGGAGATAACTGTAGCATCCTGGAAACAAGTCAGAAAAGAAAAAAAAAGTATTAACACTGTATTTCAGCATAGTTTGTTACTTAAGATGAGTACTCCCGATCTGCATTCCGGTGTTCTGCCTTCCACTGAAACTCGTATGGACACAGGACAGACTACAAGGCACAAGTGACAGCTCTGAGCCAAATCCTCAGGGAAAAAAATAAAAATGTCAATTCAAGTTAGTTATAAAACTTCTGGGATTTGTCTCCAGAATTTTTACTTCATGAGAAAACAATAAAAGAATAGGGGATAAAAAAAGATACCGACTGCAAACAGGTCACTGAAAGCAATTACTCCAGCAGTTGTCTGAGCATTTTCTTACAAGTGTGATTTACTTACCGCTTCATTTCAGCTCGGAGCAGAAAAGCGCAGGGAGGGGAACAAGGAGCCAGACTGAACAACGTACAGTCCACCTCGAGTTCTGTGGCACTCACTTTCTAACCGATCAACACGGGGTAATCATCTCCTTTGTCTTTAAGTCAAACACGCACTCTAGATGCTATTAGTATGAGTGACACCAGTGACAGAATTCCAAATAAATCAGCAAAAAAAACCCATGACACTGAAGTTCCCTTCTGAAAACACACCCAGTTACCTCACCTCTGCAGTGAGTTACAAAACCACAACGTTTTAAAGCTCTCAGTTACTTTTACCAGTACCTTTCAGCAGCAGCAACCGCAATATTAAACGAAACACTGGCCATTTTAGCTTGTGAAGGTGGAAATCTCAATTATTTCCAGGAGATAAAGGGTGCTGAACAGAGGAGATGGAAGACTGAATGGATCGCCCATTCCAAAGAACTTACGCTGTGCTGGCCCTGTGTACAAGTCAGTCAGACTGTTTCACCTGCAGGAGAATGCCGAATTGCAAGACCTCGACTAGGGAGAGGTGGATTAAAAATAGAGCGAGATCTTCACGCTGCTATTACAGCAATGAAAGCAGCGCTAGCCTGCTTGTTTTAATGGCCACAGCTTCAGAGACACACAGCGGTTTATAAAAAGTTTTATTTCCCAATTACTTGGGAAATCTCCAATCGCGCTTTTGATACTAGCAAAATACACATGCATAAGTCTCTCCTATTTGCCTACCTATTTGAGATCAGGCAAAGCTTTGCAATATTTAGTTTCGTTATTTTTAGTTGGTTTTTTTGTATATATACACGTATAAAAATCAGCAGACTTATTTGAGAAAACTTTGCTGCCAACAATCCAGCTTCCTTGTTCTCAACAGAAAACAACAGGACAGAGAGCCAAGAAACACAGCAAGAATAAAACCAACTTCTGTTTCTACAGCTTGTTTCTCAGTAATGGGAAAGGATCAATGTGCAACAGCCTCATCTGTCGTTTCAGCATCCTATAGAGAGGAAGTTACTTAGTAGGGGCTGGAGTTCTTCAGGTACACCAGCCATATATCCATGCTTATCGCATACTTATGTGCATAGGAAAACAAGGGACAAACTGTTCTAAGCAGTGCTCTTAGGGTCTGGTCAACAGCAACTCTACCTGACCTTCTGCGTTTAACTACATACAAACACAACTATTTCTTTGCAACTTCAGAACCCAAAGGCCTGCAAGGAACTGGTTTGGTTGCAATAGTGGACGCTAAATCCACAAGTATGTTGTAACAGCACTCATGGTCGTAACCATGGTGAAGTGGCTCCTGACTCTCCCTGACAGAGGTAAGCCTGCAGTGGTGGGTATCAGGCTTTGGGCAAGTGCCAACCAGAGCAGCAAACTTCCACCAGAAACTGAAACAGCTGATGAGCCAACCTTGTTCTCGAGAACAGTGTGTTAGAATCTTACAAAGTCATAGCAGGTCCCCAAAACTTCTAAAGTGTCTCCTTCTTTGAGTTAAAGCAAAACAAACTGACAATATGCGCAGGATTCTTTTGTGATTTAACGCATTTGACCCATTAAACCAGATTCTTGTCATTTTCTGTAACTCTCAGGCAGCTGAAGCTATCAAGCCACGTTACTGTTCAACACAAGATAGATATATACATGCAAAGAGGCTTATCAGGCTAAGTGCACCTTAGAGAAAACAACCAAGAAGTCAGGAAGGTTGAGGGAAGAGAAGAGAGACACCTCATGAATTAGAGGCAGTAAAGATTATTAAAAAAAGAGCTTGATCCTTGAGGTCACTTCCAACCTTAATGATTCTATTCTATTCTATTCAAAACGTAGGATGCAAGATCTGAAATCTCCTGCAGGGAAATCACTGACTGGGTAATCTCACTTATTTCAAAAACTGCAATTAGAAGGATGTAAATGCTGGTCTAAAACTCTAATTAAATTGATTGAGATATTGCTTTTGCTAAAGATAAGAGGTACAAGAATTCACAACTAAAGAAATACATGTAGAGTGAGCTGAGTGGAAAAAATCTGCACCAGCTCGGTAACCCTTGGCCAGAGGAGATCCCCAGGTACTACACAGGATTCAAACTGCTGCTTACTGAAGAAGCGCATACACAGTGTACCCTAATGTTAGCAACTTAGGGTTTTTTATCTACATGTTCTAGAAAACCACAGAACATTGCCAAGTGTGAAGAGGTCAGCAAGCAGAAAACAGTTGTTGTGTTTTGGTCTCTTCCCCCAAAAGAAGGGGTTCTAATTTACAAGCACCCACTATTATACATGGCTTTATAACTGCGTTCTGTCCTTACCTTAAACTTGGGTTTTCTCTCAGCTAACCAAGAAATCCTAGATAAGAATTTATAGATGTCTGTATCCACACAGGTTCTTCGGGAGAAAAAGAAAGCCAGAACAGTAGCATCTGATTTGTCTGCTAAATCACCCGTGACTAGGCTGCTGCCAGATGTGGCCCTTGCATGAGGCAGGTAGTGCTTACGGACTGCTCCGTGCAGCAGAGACACCGGCAGGTAGAGGTCTGCATTTTTGTCAGGCAACAAATACAACTCGCACTCGTGACCACCACCTTCATCAGGTGACCAGTCCACATCTGGGTGCTGCGTAACGCTGCCGACTCAGAAGTGGTCCTGCAAAAGGCTATAGGACCTTCTCTCCTTCCCTTCAGCTGACAGAAAAATTTTGCATCTTGTTTTATTTTTAAACTTGAACTGGTGGAATTGCTTATAAAAATCACAATACTAACATTTAGATTGTTCTTCATTAACTAAGAAAGTACTTGAAATTTACAGAAAGTGCAAGGCAGCAAGCTTTGTGTCGGGAGCCACTGGCAATGGAGCTTAAGCTAGAGAAGCAAAGATTTCTGAAGTTAGCTTTCACAGATTCTACCGGAACATATCTTTCCATATCCTTGTTTTCATCTCCCAAACTATGAATAAAAATATTTTGCTTTCATCTTTGAACTAAATATTCAGTTAAACTCTTTTATTCAGCACAGATGAATGCATAACATCTCTCTATCTGTATCTAACACCAGGGAAGGAACTAGCAAACTTTTATTTCACACCCTAGCCAGTGACATCACCACATGGTAGTTTAGTTTCACCTAAAACTTCAACTGATCACATGAGTACTGAGTATTGGAGAGTTTTGATCAAGATATAAGTACACAGAAACCGAGACTCTAACAGTCTGGAAGCTCTACGATGGAGTTACAGCAACGGGAACAGAGCGATTTGCCTAAGATAACATTTCACTGACCAGCCAGGCATCAGGGCCCAACCGTAAGGTCCTGGATAGCAAGGTGCTCATGGTGGATGACAAATAGCATTTTAATTTAGTGTTATGAGACTGGGCTGTGACTCCAGTGATGATGTTGTATATATGGTATGAGGGTTAATGAATCCTTGCAATCAGGATTCATCAGAGTAAGGGTTCCCTGAAATTCTATTAACAAAAAACTGTATTATTAGATATTCTGAGCTATAAAAGGATACATTTGAGAAGTGATTCTTTAGAGATCTCTTTTATAGAATTTCTCACTTTGATCTATCAAATCAGAAATGTTGGGGTACAGAAAGGTTAAAAACTCTTTAGAAGTTGCAGGAGTGCTTCCTTAAAGCTTGTCAGAAAGTTACCTTGATTTTGCCCCTTGATTCTACTAAAATACATCCAAGTTCTGTAATACTGTTGGTGTGTTTATCAGAAAAGAATTTAGAAAGAGTAAAAATATGTATGGACATTACTGACGCCCAACTAAATGGGAACAGCAACTATATGACAATATGAGGTTACATATTTCCTTTTTTTTAACATATTAATATATAAGTAACAAAGGATCTTTCTAGCAACCCTCATAAGCAACACTGAGTCTACACTCATAATTCGCAGTTAAAACTGAGATTCACAAATCCATTCAAATGCCTGCTAACGAAGAGTAGTTCCTGGCAACTTGTGACAAACCTCTATACATCACGCATACTGCCACAAAATTACTGCCCATCCAAACAGAGTTAGAGAATTCAGAAAGAGAATTCAGAGTCGTATTTACCTGCTTGGATCCTAATACCTACCTACCTTCTGCACGTTCTCTTTAACATTACAACAAAATTTGCACGATCTGTTTTTAAAGCGTTTCTTTTTAAGAGAGGATTACTATTCTTTTTCCAAGTCATAGAATCATAGAACCACTAAGGTTGGAAAGGACCTCTGAGATCATCAAGTGCAACCATCAACCCAACACCATCATGCCTGCTAGATCATGTCCTGAAGTGCCATGTCTACACATTTTTTGAATGTCTCCAGGGACGGCGATTCAACCACCTCTCTGGGCAGTCCGTTCCAACACCCCACTACTCCTTCCGTGAAGAATTTTTTCCTAATATCCAACCTAAACCTCCCCTGACAGTCAGAGAACTGAAATTCTTACGTTCATCCAAATAACTTAAATTCAAGCTTTCTAAGCTAGAATTCATCGTATTACAATTCCCATTTTTAGGAACAGGTCAGATCGGAGAATTTAGCCTTGCCGCACAGGCTCAGTCATCGCAAACAGGAGGAGTGAAAGGAGTGAGGCATTGCTTTTTTGGTTGGTTTTGTTTTTTAAAATGAGATTTCATGTTTATTCTCTCCCAAACCTATTAGAAACAGAAATGAATATTCTCAAGGCCCTTTAAGCAGCTCTCTTTTAAGCACTTGTGTATCCCAGAGCTGAAGGGAGAGATCCCCTGAAACCTCTAGAATGACTGTAACATCCTCAGAGACATTGATCTGAGTCATAGTATCTCCTCTTGGGAATGGTCTTGGCCAAGGTTTGAGAGAAAAAAAATTCTAGGAAAAGTTGCCATCTCAGATACGACTCAGGAACCAACTTTTCAGAAGACTTCTCCAGAAGTGCTGGACAAGAATGAAAAGCCATTGACAAACTTAGTCTCTTACCTTTCCAAATAGGACCGGTTAAAGGCAGAACTTGAGAAGCTGCTGGATATGCCCTTCAATTCATTCAAGATCTGAAGCTATCTGGAATGATGACAGTCTCCCTGGAGCTGTTATGATCAGAAACAAAGCGGGAGCAGGATGGCTAAACAAGAACTTTAAAGTTCTTCCTGTTATTCTCCATGTCAGAAAAGCAGAGTGTCTGCCATAAAGAGTTGATGAGGTCCGTAATTACTTCTTCAATTGTAAAAGCAACTTCTCACCTGCTGCCTTGTGAAACACAGCCTGCAGCACTGGGGTTGTGGCTACACCTTCCAAGAGACAGGAAACGTCTCCTTTTCAAAGGATCTGCATTCATTACTTTTCCAAACACAGATTTGGGTATTCCCAAAAGAGAAGCAAAAAAAGAAGCTTATTTTTAGAAATATGACCTTAAGCAGTCATAAAATATTTAACCTTTGGGCATCCAACTGGAACGGGAGATTAGAAAATGGGTATTACACAGTTGACACTGAAGAACAAGGGCACCCTCACCAGATGATCCTTTGCTGTAGCTATGGTTAATTAAGGGACATCACATTTGCCTGAATAAGGAACAGGGTGGTAGAGTTCTGATGTCACTGTTGTGCAGCAAAGGATGAAACAGAAAACCCAGTATCTTACGCTTATTTTCCCCCACAGTGTTAGTGGTAACACATATGCTAATACTGGTTCTTTCATACTTCTGTTCATACTCTTCCACTTTCTCTCCCTTCAAGATATCAAATTTCTCCTCCAAATAGGGAGCAATTAACAGTCTCCATTGAGCACTGCTCCCCAGGAAGAGGCATGGATTGTTAATGGCAACGATCATCTTAAGTCCTGACTTGGGATGCCGAGAGCAGGAAGCAGATGCCCCTGGAATTACAAGCTCTTAGAGGCCAACCAGGGGGAATCTGGGAGCAAGAAGTAGAGGCAAGGGAAGGAAGGGAGACACAAAGAGGAAACTCCCAGATCGCTCAGGAAAGGTGCCTTGAGTGGCCACACGTACCATCTGTGTCGAGAGTTTCCTTGCTGAACAATCAAAAATCAATTGGGGAAAAAAAAAAAAAGGTAGTGAACAGTGGAAGACAAAGCTGGCTGATTACCTCCACATACTAAATACGAGGGTCACTAAATACAAGTGACAAGGTGCAGAAAGACTTCATGAGATGGACTCACTTGAAGATGAAATTCAGAATAGGTGTATGGTAACACATATAATCCATGTAAAACAAGAAGTTTTTGCTCCAGAGTGGCAATATGTATGTAAACGTAAGAAATCATTAGAAGAATGGAGAAAAAAACCAGACATGGCAGCACTGCATAACAACTAGACAAAAAAAACACGATGAAAATCTGTTGAGGACTAGTAACACACAGAAATAGTCTCTGGTCAAGATAGAGACTCCCAAACCGTAGAGAAAGTACGGAATCAAAGGTCAGCTGTATCGTTTTCTGAAAGCATCAAGTCTTCCTCAGCAAGTGACAGTCATCCCCTTTGAGTGGTGGGATGCTTGGCACCGTGGACTGCCAACTACCCTCCGAAATTGGATCTGCTTGGTGACCTCCATTGAGACTGGTGCAACGCTACCCTCTTCCAAGCAGAGAGAGATTGCTTGTATGGAACGGCTTTCAGGACACAGCTTGCTTCATCCCTTGCACTGAGACAAAAGAAGAGGGAAGAATGCAAATCCTTCTTTCCCTTCCTTCCAAGAGACAGTGACAGATTTTGGGCAATGCCTTTTATGCCTACGCTGCCAAGAGACAGCACTACCTTCTGACATCAGAAGCTCCACATCAATGATGTGCCCAGTCACCTCAACGTCAGCACCAAGAGCCTTATTGCTCCCATGCTCCAAGCTGAACTCACAATTATAGCAGTGGTGGAGGATGTTTTCTAGCCTCTTGTCAGTCAAATATAAGCCACATGTACATTAACCAAAGGCAGAGAAATGCTGGTGGTAAATCTCTTCCACACAAAGTGCAAAGGCTAAGCAAGCACCGTGACACCAGGCGTGGGAGGACAGTGTCAGATAACATTAAGTTTCAGAAACTGACTTTTGCCAATACAGCTGTGATAATGGTACGTGTAAATATCATTTAGACACAGTTTTATTCCTGAAGATTGCAAGCAAGCCTGAAAATTTTAGGGTTTTTCTTTATCAGTGTGCTACCTTGTTGACCATCTCATATCAAATATTGCTATAAATGTTAGGTGAGCCAGATGTCTTAAACACAGGTGAGAAATGCTACCATTGTTGGTCAAATAAGTCCTCATTACTACTGGAGACAACAAGACCTTTCACTTCCATCAACTCTACAGGTTTTGAAAGGACATAATAATCTCCTTACGACTTACTGTGTATAGTAGTTCCTCTGGAGTTACAGGGCTGATGAAAATGGTACGGAGACATCGCAGGCAAGCTTCAATAAACTTCAAATCTGGTGAGAGTAATCCTACAAATACAGGCAAAACCCACTATTCAGTTTCATTATCTTTGCTTATTTGAGTGCTTTAGGAACATTTACTAACAAAGATCCATTAAGGAAAAAGTACCTTGCAATAAGGCTGGGATAATATGGCAGTCTAGTAGGGATTTGACATTATTCTCTGTACCCATTGCGAGGCTCCCGAGGACCACTGCACATTCTGTTCTCAGTTCCGTGCTGGAGGTTTCTTGCTGAAGTAAATACAGCAACCTGGAAATAGAATTATTTTTAGAGGAAAATTCAGCCAGAAGAGAACTTTTAAGTCCAGTTTCTTTGAAAAATCTGAATCCTGCTATATAAAGAAGATGAAGTCCTTAAGAGAAAGATGAAGACCGAACAAAAGAGTAAGATGAACACTTCACTGTGTGCTCCTACACAGGTTTTCCTCATGGTTATGATAGAAAGACACCACACTGTTTTCTAAAACTGTAGTGCCACAGTACTAATATCCGGAATGAGGTCTTTCAGGATACCAGGAAGATCCCAAATTTCAATTAAAGGAAACGAGTCTGCAGTTTGACGTCAATGGGAAAGAGAATCTCATGCATCTCCCTAACACCTAGGGACAGGACTACCGCAATCATGGTGGTTGTTATCTTTGGCAGTGGTTTCTTCTCTGTCACTGTTGTAAAATAATTCCATCATCAAGCACAAGCATGAGGACTGAGAGTTGCATATCTGAACACTGAGAAATAATCACATATGAACATAACGAAAGCCCAGAAAAGTTTTACGTGCCTGAAGGCAGCTGAATCGTAGCTGAACAGGATCACTTCAAGCCTAAAACACATCTTGCCAAATGCGTAGTTTGTGTCTCAAGCATTTTGAATTCTTTATACAGTGTGAAGACATCTAGAAACCCCTGTGAACATACTTGAGATTACACCAGTAGCACCTGAATCACAGCAGAGGTCACCAAACACTTTCAGTCTAAATTTGAGTCATGCAAAGAGCCCAGATAGCAACCAGATTCCTACCTCGCATCAGCACAGAAGATTATCACTTTAAGATTCACACAGTTTATAAACCTAAGATGAAAACCATTTAACTAAGGGCTCCCACACTGCATAGGAGTCTGAGCAAAACTATAACAGGTAAAGCAACCTGGATTTTGAGGCAGAATTCTCTCTGTATATGCAACATACACAGTCACTTTCCCAGATTCAGCGAGCCAATTTACCTCACACGTCATTTGTGCAAACTCAAGATTAACCATACCAGTATTATGGGTTTCTAGAAAAGGAACAAAAGTTATACTTAAGGCAATTAAGTTATGTGTTTCTAAAGATACAAATTCAAGTGCTGTATTCTGTTAAGTATCAGCTGCGCTGTGTTCAAGGTAAAGGTTAGTGCTCTTCTGAAAGGCTACAAAAGCAGCAAAACACATAATCAGCATTAGGCAAACTCATTACAAAGGAAAAAAAGCACTGCAGCCTGAATGGGACAGAATAACCTTGCACGACTGTTGCTTCTTCACAGACAGCTGGGTTTGCTCTCTGCCTTCCAGGTCAGGAAGCAGAAGCCTCACTGGGTGATCCTGCTAAAATTCATCCTTGAAGAGAGTTCTTTTCTGGACACTGAGCTACTACATGGCAAGTGTGATCTCATCCACTGTTCTAACTTTGAGTGACATTCGCTAATTGCCAAGAAAAATCCCTTACTGTGGAAAATAAATTGACAGGAATTCCCATGAGCAGATCAGAAGATCAATTCATTTGTTGCAGTAACCTGTCCAGCTGCTTTCTTTCAACATCAGGGACTTGACTTTTCTCAACCCTTCTAACATAACACACATACATTATGTAAGCTAACGTTGCAGAACAGTTTTCAACATGTTCTATTTATAACTCTATTGCTAGAAACAGTTTATTTCATGGCAAAACCTGATTTTTTTTCCCCTGGTATTTAAAAAGTAAGCTTACAGATTTGGCTTTAAGTCGTTGGCAGTTTAGAAAACATACTGAAAACCACCCAGATCAGTGAGCACAGAAATGAGCAACAACACACATCCAGTCTTCCATCTCTGCATGAGGAACAAGGAACCAAAAGTTTTGTTTGCTTCTGAAATTATTTAGCTTCAGGAGGTACAAGTAGTTTATTAAAAGCTACTTTTTACAACTATTTTAAGTGAGACCATATATGACAGTAATTTTAGTAAGACCTACAGCACTTGGTTCCTACTGTTTTTGCTACATCTTCTCAGTCTGCTCCTTCGAATGGCCAAGTGTTAGAACCCTCCAGTGGTCAGATCTGTAAGGACATACCCTGCCTCACTCATCACTCACACTGCTGTAAGCAGCTCTAAGATGTAGGGATATAAAACTTATTCACATAGTCTAACTCAGCACACATAGGACCAACGTGCCACCAAGCAACATAAAACAACTTCCAAAGCGGGACTAAAAGGCTCCATTTTCCCAAAATCCTCAACTGTACCCTGAGACGAGTGATCTTGCAGCCCGCTTTAAGTTGGGTTGGGTTTTGTGGACTAAGCTGGGGAACATGTTTCAGAGTGTAGGGGCAGAGACCTGGCCAGAAGCATCTGTCCCCCTGCTGTGAGACAGGCCTTACCCTCACACTGTTCCTGACCACCATGACCTGGGAGATAGGCTAAGCTTCGTTTCAGAATCATCTGATGGAATACTGTTACCAAACACCTATTCTTAGATCACTTTAGACCCCCAAGCTCCCCTGCTAACCAAGAATAATAAAACGCAAATGACCCCAAACCAAGAATCAAGACAAAACCGATCCTTTCACCAACTATTTTCTAACAAGCTTAGCAAGCCCTTCAGCAAGCTTTTCAGACACAGAGCTGCCTGGGGAATACCAGGAGCCTCCTCTGATGCAGGCCTTCCTAAACAGGGATCTAACCACTACCTAAACAATGTCAGCAACACTTTTTTTTTTTTCTTAAATAGCTTTCAATAACCTAGATGTCAATTTAGAAATGCAAGAATATTTCCATTTTCACTACAAAGTCCTGAAAACCTGCTCTGACATGTGTCTTCCCTGTACAAATCACACCAATAGCCATCTCTGATTATTAAAGACTGCGATAAATAATATTTTCCCTGTATCCAGAAATGTCCAGTCATGACCTAGAACACTTGTGGTTTTTTTAAAAAAAAGAATTTCTACAAAATCCAAAAGCACCCTAAATTCTGAAGGTGGTTCTTTTCCAAAGAAAATAATTGCTATTTTCTTTCCCATTAACACTCCACACTTGGAACAGATGTTACAGCTACGTTAAAGAGTGAAAACGAAACACACCGACTATAGCTATAGTTCTTCTAGCACTTGAACACAGAAATCCCTAACTAAGCTTTATAATTAGTGAAGATGAAAATTTAAGTTCAGATTTTACATACAGCAAGTTTTTTAAATATTAATAATACCCTCTTCTAGATTTTTAAAATGTGCTTGTGTTTCAGATTAGGTTTTCCAGAGCTGGACATCCATATCACAACATTCTCTGTTTTTTTCCTTAAAAAGAGAGAAAGGGCACCAAGTAAAAATGAAAATTAAGTAGTTAAATGACAAACTATAAAATTATGAAAAGTTTCAAACGAGGAGAATCCAGAGAACTGATAAAAGATGAAACTGCGCATTAAAAAACTACTGCTAAACATTAAGGACAAAGATCACATCCTTCCACTGTCGCATGAGACACAGGGACAGCACGCCGACATACATCCTGGACTGGTTTGCTGCTTCCAGCATCTAGCGTAGACAAATTCAGCAAAGGTGTCTGCAATACATTCCTCCAATGCATTAAGAGGATAAAGAGGTAGAAAAACGGCATGTACATGCAGGGGATAAAAGGGAAGGTAATAAATTGGGGTTTGGAATTTTTTTTTTTTTTTAAATGAATGATTAAGGTACTCGTTCACAGTCCACATTTTTTAAGAACACGATGTCCCTGGTCAACCCAGGTCTCTTTTCTCCAGCCTGACCCCTTATCAGCCAGCCATTTGACTTCTACCAAACCTGCAGAAATACAGGAACAAGGCTCAGCTAGAACTGCCATAACTCACTTTTGAAGAGCCTGAGAGCTTCAGGAGATGCCAAAAGCCCAGAACAGATACTCTAAAACAGCAAAAAGGTGCTAATGTTTGTGTTGACTCACTCTTCAGGCTGTGGTCCCGCAGTAAAACTCAGGAAATAAAGCTAACGGAAAGATCCTGCAACAGCTTCATGAATATTAATCCAAGGTTTGATGCTAAGTAGTTTAAAACACAATATTTGGACTTTCAAACTTCTAGAAGGCTTCCCTAAGATATTTTCCTCTCACGCTTATATAGAATACTATTTTCTTCCATTTGTTAGTAATGTATCCATATTTGAATGAGGTAGGTAGTAAATCCATCCAGAGAGATACTTCAATGAAATCCATGAACAACTACGCCTAGAAACCAAAAATTAGGTCAGCTGGAGGCACGATGTATTTCGAATAACTGACAGAGATTCATCTAGGAAAACCACACAACGTCCTAGATAAAGCAGAAAACTTTCAAGGGAAGTGGCAGCTGAACACATGGTAACTTCAGTGGCTCAGCAAGGAAGATAAACAGTTCCGATCTTCCTTTCTTTCCAAGATTATCAAGACGGGTGCAGCGCATCAGAGCTGTGCACTGTAATACACTTACGTGATTCAGACCTCATCAATCCAGTCTGAATAGAGTTCTCCGTCACCTAAATTTAACAGACGTTTACTCTTTGACATTCCGTCCCACTTACAAGTTGTCACAACAATCTCTGAAGTTCTTAAAATACCTGGGAAGGAGACGAAACTCAGCTGTCAGTAAAAGCACATTTTCAGCACTTCACCAAGGCCCATAAGCAGGCACATGGAAAAAGAGCTCAGGGTAACAGTTTGAGCTATAATACCGTCAATCTTAAGATACCTTTTATCAAAGTATATGAATAAATAAGAGCTTTAATCCAGCCACGATTATCTGAATATTTATTATTAGTCCCCTCGCAAACACAGGTGAACGTGCTACTTGCTGGAATGGGCGTGATTTCTTATTCTACCTCGGAAGATGCCTGTGTTCCAGGCCGTTGGCAAGAAGGCCTGAAAACTGTAACATGGAAACATGTAATGAATGTACAGACCAGAGGTACTACTGAGGGCTATTATTTACTGTTGGCTCAAAGAATACTGCATAAGAAGTTAATGCATGTGTAGAGGTTGAACCCTGAACACATGGGAGCATCAGTCCCAAACTGTAAAGAATTAAAGTATGAGAATAGATCAAACAGGATAGGAAAATACACACATTTTTTTAAAAACTGCTCTTTTAATGCATTTTAAGCATTACTTTTCAAACAACATAACAGGAAGCAATCACTGGCCACAGATTTTTCCAAAGCAAGAACTAAGTATTACTTTAAAATTACAAGAATAATTTCTGTAAAATATCTGAAGCAACAAATAATATAATTATGGATTCTTACACACGAGGACTCAAAAATATGAGCTATTTTTATGACTGCTAGTCAAAGAAACGTAACCTAAACCAAGATATCATGGTCTCGTTCCTAGAAGCAACAAGTCAATTCAAAATCTCCAAAAGTTAGATCCAAGGGGCATGGGCTATCTCTACTACCAAGCTAGCAAACCCTCTACAAAGCAAAAGATAACTGCTTCTGAAAAATTCCATAAAAAGCAAATAGTACCTGTGAGGTTTTTAAAAAAAGCCAAGTCGAGAAATGTGATGGTAGGACCCAGCTTTGAGTTATACTGTTGAAAACGTTCAGATTACTTAAATGTCTGTAAAGCAACACAAACACTCCACTAAGACTCAGATTACAAAGAAAAAACATCCTTCTACTCCTACAGCAGTACAGTTTTATAGCGCTGAAAGCTTCAGGAAAGCAAGCTGCAATGAAAGCTTTTCCTTCAGGAACAGAGTCTCAGCTTACAGCTCCGGTAATTTATCCTAACACTTAACACCTTCACTCACATCAATATTCTATGATTTGTTCTATATACATCACAACTTGCATCCAACCTGATTCTCTTTCATTTACTAAGCCAGTGCTGGAACATTATAGTAGCTACTGAGCTGTAGGAGGTCTGAATTAAAAAAGAAACACAACATTTTTCATGTAAGAGTAAATAAGGACTATGATAGAGTTTTTCCTCACCTTTCTCTTTAATAACCAGTTTCATTTGAAAGTAACTCTTGCTACTCTACATGGAGCCAGTGCAGTCTGATTCACCTCTATAACATGAGTATTTCCACGCAGCAGAACACGCTAACCTTGTCCCTAGTTCTCACCCCAAGGTCTCGAAAGCTGTTCACGCACACAGATTTTTAGTGTAACTGAAAGGATACTGAAGTTGCTCCAGTATGGCCCTTCCTTAATGTTACTGGGGAAAAAAGCACACATCCAAGGGCATTAGTGCTGTCAAATCTGCACTCCGTATGAGCTAAATTTATTCCATTTTCAGCCCTACAACCACTCCATGAGCCATTTAGCAAAAAACAAAACAAAACAAACCCAAACATCCTTTCCTTGCATTCCCAGTCATTTATACCAGCCTATGTGGGATCCACACACAGCCCCTGAAGACTGACAGAAGCAAATTTACACTAACGACACTCAAAGCTTTTGAACTTACACAGTGAATTACACTGATTCAGTTTAGTAATATTTTAAAGTGTGAGACAGGTTCAAATATTTTATAGGACTAGGTCAGTTGCCTTCATCAGAGTAAGGCTGCTTTTAAGGTGATACAAGCTTTTTGTTTTCAAAGAAATGTATTAATAGGCATTATATAAAACAACATCTTCATCCAGACTTGCTTCAACCACCTTACCACTTTGCTCAAGACTGATGCCCTATGAGTAAGTTCCTCGTTGAACTGTTCATTCCATTTAACTTTACAAACTGCCAACACGCAAACTTTATTGCAACTCCTTCAGAAATCCTTGCGTGGAAGTATTTTTTTCCCTGTTGAAACATCAGTGAATCACACAGTCTGTCGCCACCATGTGAAAAACCACTGTTCATTTAGACATCCAATTTTAAAAGGTTTTTGTCTGAGGATGCTAAGCAACCTTAAAACAAAGATTAAGCTATGTTTTGACTTCCCATTCACCTGCATTTTGGAATTCTCCACTGTATACAAACTGGCTGCACTATATTCCCAGCCCACCTGATATCGCTGCCCAACATTCAGTATTTGCACATGAAAGAGGATGTCACGAATACATTTTTAATACCTTTTTTATGGATTTGACTCTTACTTTGAGTCTTATTTGACTCCTTAGGAACAGGTATTATGAGATATCGTAAAGCTTTTACATGATGTTTTTAAAACTGAAACTTAAAATTCCTATAAAAATACACAATTTAAAAGATGCCATTAGAAACAGCTTGTATTAACAACTTCCTTTTTGCCAATAGAAAAGACACTTCAGAGATAGAGGGTTGCACAGCTCTTAAACAAAAACAGCTCTAACACAATTCTGCTGACTGCAAATATTTGCCTTGACTCATGCATACTTCATAGCTGGGTTAGGAGAATACCTTGTTCCAATTATACATAACCCTCATGATGAGGGTTATTCCTCACAGAGAGACGTATAATTATGTAAAGAGGCCCTGACTCCTGACTTGCTTTCAAGAAAAAAGCAAGGACAACCACAGGAAACCTATTAGGGCCTCTGTTCTCCACCTCTTCCACTGTTCTAGAGCGAAGGAAGCCTTTAAAAACACCAGCATCACAGATGAAGTCCCTTCACCTATGGTGCAAACCACTAGGTCTGGGCACAGATCCCCGCCCTATGGAGTACATGGCACAGAAAATCCCAATGCCAACTGCAGCCAAGAACAGAACAAGGCATCGGGAACCAGCAGCACCTTGCCCTCATAAGGATGTCCACGAAGTTTGGACAAAACACCTCACTAATGTGCATAAGAGACCTGGTATGCTCTATCCAAACATACTGCCCGAGTTCTGGAAAGAAAGCTGAAAACATGCCAGAGATCATGAATGTTTCAAAAGATGTGCGTAACTGGTAACGAGCACACCTCTTACTAACACCACTAGCAGCGGTCACGCAGTGCAAGCAGATCTTCTGAACACCTCACAACTTCTGCAGGCAGCAGGTCAGTGAGGTGGGAACTGAGGATCACAGAACCAGAGCCATCAGGAATCTCTACAGACCCTCTAGTCACTGACCTCGCTCCACAGCAGGATCAATCCTGACATCATTTGAAGGATTGATGCCTTGTTTTTCCACACTTCCATTGGTTGAGATTCATCACGTTGTCACCACCTGCAGCCTTTCAGCCCTGCAAGGTGCAGATGCACATAGATTTCTCTCCTATGTCTGTGCTCATCTGTCCGTTTTTTTAAACTCAAGAGAATACTTACTTTTTTGTATAAGTTAGTCTTTCTGTAATTATTGAGCTGAAGCAGCTTTCTGTGCCATCCCACAAACATTAACACAAGAAGTGGTCGTAGGATCAGAAGTACAGAGGGGTGGTTCTGCAAGATAACCCTCTGTCAGACAGATCTGTTAAAACAACTTGGCTTTTCACTTGCACCTTTACATACACTGCCTAGGTCAGAGCCACCAAAGGCATGTTCATTAAACCCAGTGCAACAGAATAAGGAGATGCAAGCCACAAAAGCTGCACTTCTACTAACAAAAGGTTTTAGACAAAGACAGGCAAGAAAGTTGCTACTGAGCACTGAGGCATTAGGGACAAGATTACTCCAGAAAAACTAATTTCAGAGAAGAAAGACGCCAATTAAAAATAAAGAAAAAAGTTCAAAACACAGGCATCAAGCTTGAAGGCCCATCTGAACCGAAGTCATCACTTCATCAGATTATGTTTAAAATAGATGGCAGCATCAGAACAGCAAGGCGCTAGCATGTTGTATATTCAGCAACCCTTCTCTAAAAAGAAAACCCAACCTGCAAAAAACCTCCAATGCCATCTCATGTTTGTGCTGTTCCAAACAGTTTCCCACTGACACAGACCCAGTTGAACGGGTAACTAACACTGGAAGGCCAACTGGAGATCGGAATCAGTATTTCCTGGCTTTGCTCACGATCTCGCCAAAAACCTACTTTATGAAAGGTGATCATCACTATTTTGTGCATCACTAAGCATGGCACGTCTCTCTTCTGGAGAAGAGATACCCTACACACTTTCTTCTGCAGTTAAGAGACATCTTGCGCCAAAACAATTCCTATAATCGTAACCTATGGCTTTGTTGGGCCAATCGAATCAACTCTTCGGAAATAGTAGTTTCCAGTTTTAAAATGTTTTTGTTCCCCAGAATATCAACTGACCAAGAGAAACTTAACAGATTCCTAGCTTTCTCTAAAATGCAATTTCACTACCCTAAAAAAAGACTTTGATTCCTTTACTGGTAAGTATTTAAAGTCTAGGGAAAAAAAAAAAAAGTTACAACATCCAAATCTGATACTTAAAATTGGCATGGGTTTTTTGGAGCTTAAATCATTTATGCCTTTTTTTGCTCCTCCCAGCTAGATTTCTGAACACTGTTCAGTCCTGTTAGAAACAAAGATCCTACCAGCATACTAATGACAGGTGAGCTGGCATATCAAAGTCCAGTTTATCATCCAAAACACAAAAAATAGCAACATTGCCAGCTTCGTATCTGTCACTTCACTAACGTTTCTAGAGTCTAGGCCTCAACCTTGAAACCCTTCTTCCCATGTCGGCAGGAGTGACTACAGGCACGCTGCATCCCCTCATGCTTAGCAGTGGTTTGGGTTTTATCCTCTCTTTAATAAGTGGTGTTGCACGGACAAGTTAGACAGGAAGGAGTTGCCATCTCCTTTCCATAAAAGGGGGAGATCCTCCATGATGAGGTTTCTTCTCCTCCCTCTTCCATTTCATGAATGTAACCAGCTGCTCCCTCTTCCTCATAGGGAAGTGTGTGCAGTGAATCTAGAAATCACCCAAAGGTGCAGTTCTTCGTATTTTTATTATTGTATCGAATCCCGGGTTCGTACGATGCATCAAAACTGGCAACCCTGCAATATTCTTCATCCTTTATCAGGAAAAACAATCCCCAGCTACTACAGATTTTTAACCTTTTTAAAATGATTTAACACAGAAACTGAGAAGATAAATGAACAGATACAAAAATAGTCCACAGCAGACACCATTTACCATCAGTCTCTCAGTTAATAGAGGAAAAAAACCCCCACAGAGACATTAAATATTTCTCATACCAGTTTTCAATATTCATTGGCACTTTCCACTTCACAATACCAGAACTTTTCCAGCAAGAGAACTCTTCTGTGGTGGCCACCTTAGGATGAGAAACTAGAAAGCGTTCAGAAAATTATCTGCTCTCACTGCTAAACCTGATCACATCTGTCTAGCGAGTCAGCCTTAGACTGTGATGAAAACTGATGGCTGTTTGCTCTCTGAAATAGTTCAACAGCTGTACTGCCCCAGGTACAAAGAAGAAAAAGTCGTGTCAGATCTATGCAAGTTAACTCCTAATCCCTTACCGCACCATTCCTTCTTCACCAAAATCCACTGTCAGGTCTGTGGATCGGTGCACACCTCCAAAGGTGGGTTACAGAACCTCTGTCCAAAACCATTTTGGGACAGCACTGGGTTCAATATGCTATGTCTAATCCTAACCAGCCAGGAATTAGAGATTTGCATGACCATGTGCATGTATACTTGCACAAACACATCTTTCATGCATAATTTAAGCATAAAAAGTTATAAATTAAGACTTTCATTGAAACCATGGCCTCATTCAAAAGGCAGCGTTTCCTTACACTAGCCAACAATGGATTTAGAGCTGAGTACTCAGGCAAGCACTAATACATCCCCTCTGCACAGGACATGGTGCTGTCAAGCAGATACTTGTATTCCTACAGTTAAAGGACGGCCAGCCCTTTAGGAGTACCATTATAAAAGACACTAATTAAAAGACCTTCTAGAGTGAGTGCCTGAATTCAAGCACAACCCCAAGGAAAAGTTAGATACATAAAGGCAGTTCTTCATTAAATCAGACTGCAGAACCACAGAACAGATGATGTTGGAAGGGACCTCTGGAGGTCACCTAGTCCAACTTGCTGCTCAAAGCGGGACCAGCTAGAGCAGGCTGCTCAATACTCCAGTCACAAGGCCAAGCTTTCCAGGGCACAAACTAACAGACATACTTTCTTGGTGTTAAACTAAAGTCATACTTGATACATGCACAAACCTCTTTATTCCTAAATACCGGAACCTGAGGAATCAGCGAAACAATTCATTTAATGCTTAAGTAGAAAAGCAACTAAGAACTTTATCTGACATTTTTCTCAGTAACTCCAAGAAAATCTGAAAGCAACAGGGGGGGTTTTCACCCTGCAGTCCTGCAACTGCTCTCACAACAGTCAGCATCCTAGTATGAAAGTATTCAATACACAGGGGTGCTCTTCTGCACCTCCATGCAGGATCAAGTATCAACATCATGGGTCAGCTACAGATCTGTAATACCATGCATTTAAACAAAGCATTGATCAGGATACTGGTGAGCTATGCAAAACCACCCTGCCTGTTTTCTTTTTTACATCTCAGAACAAAAGGAACACACACTCTTAACATTTCAAACGCTATCACAGATACATTAATTCCTCTACTTATTTATCAGTACATCAGTTTTATTTTTTCCAGTATTTGCCAGCCAATACTGCATGCAAAATCTTCTTTAACAGATACTTTTCTTGTGTCTAATGGAGACACTAGCCTACATAAAATCCTTTTCATTAGCTGACAGACTTGGGATGTAACAGAACCTTCCAGTTAACGGAGATATCGTCTCACCTCATTAGTAGGTTACAGTTACCAGTCAAAGCAGCAGTCTTATTATCTGGCATACTCTAAAAGAACACTGCCTGAAGGAATTTGATAATATTTAATAATAAATTGAAACATAAAATTTCACAGGTGTCCATGTGGCATGTTAACAGCCCTAGAAACAAGTCAAAATCTCAACAAATTATTAGTTTTCACTTCCACGGACAACCTAACAGCATGCTTCACAGAATCTCTAATAAATTACTTAGGGAAAGGTAGAAATTGAAAGTTCTTTGAGGTGCACCTCCCCACAGACAGACCTTTTGCTTTAGGAAGAAGTATACTACCACGTATACAGCTCCAAACAACTGACTTTACACCTTGAGAATCTGAAGAACAATCAGCTGGAAGTTCAAAAATCATTTTGGTAAACAACCAGAACAATTCAGTGCTTTTGTTAAAGGTCTTGGATGGTTAGGTTTTAAGATTTGTTTTAAAAAAAAACTCTGTATTCATTTTAGAGCAAAGGAATAACTGAAACTCTTAATAAGAAACTAGCTCTCAAGTGGATTAGACTTTAAATATTAAACTCTCAGTAACAATTAGATAAGCAAGAACTTGATTCAGCTAACAGTTTTGTCAAAAATAGCACAGGTCAGAGCTTTACTAGGTAGCCACAACACAGAGGAAGACAAAGCTATGCTCTGATGACAGGAATTTAACATTGCCTTCTCTACAGTCTGTCACCCACCCAGTGAAGGAAGAGGAAGAGGGGAAATATGTTACAGGCTTGAGAGGCCTCAGTGTTGTCTGGATTACAAACCACTGATTGCTGTATCTTTCAGGGTACCAGAAAGTGGTCCACAGACTTGCAAAACAGAGTTATCAAGAACTTACTCACATGTACATTTCACTGAATGTTTTTCTTTTCCAATTCCATCTTTGTAAGCCAGAAGCTTTAGACTGTTTACTGCAGAATTCAGAAAGAGCTTAAGAGCGGTAACTTTTGCCTACAACAGAACTGAACCTACTCACTAATCCGGTGGCCTTAAAATGTAGCTGATGCGGAGTTTGTAGGAAAGGGCATAAAGGAGGCCCAAGGTACGACAGCACAGGGAGGGAAAGACTACTTAGCTTCTGAAGTTATGTCAAAGAATGGCAAGACATCTGGGTGGTCCTGGTAAACACATTAATCAGAGTTTTTAGTTCCCCTACGCCTTAGGTGTTACTAAGTGGCAACGAATACAAAGGCAATACGATTATCAGCCTGGACTCCGCAACAAACAAGCATTTTTTTCTAGCCTCTATTATAAATTCCACCAGAAAGGGGCTTCGATTACAACTCAGAGGATTGGGAGCCAGAAGTCCTACCAAGACGACTTAGAAAAGAATAATTTACATTTGAACTGAGGACTCAATCACTTCCCTGATATTTAGGAGGTAAGAGGAACTGACAAAAAGCTTTAAATACTGAACCTGGACTCGGAAGAGGCATCTGACATGTTGATAGGCAGAACAACTGCAGTACTCGTTCTTACAAAACTGTCAAGCGAAGGAGCACACCAATAATTACTATGGACTTTCTCATTCTCTGCTAGCACTTATGTTGGGCAGAAGGGGAAAAAAAGCCTAGAAAAAGGGAGGCCAGTACAAGTACTAAACCACTTTTAGGCAAGGCTGACTTTTTGTTTTATGTGGCCTGCCACTGGTGTTATGGCATTAAAATATCTCTTTCTCCTGTGAACTTTAAAAACTTAGTTTTCTGTGACTGCTACTAAAAGTAACAATTTCAAAAAGCAAAATTTCTGCAGTCCTGGCAAAGGTGCCAGAGGCCAGCATTTCACGAGAATGTAAAGGAATAACACCCATTCTGTAGAGAAGAGATATAAAAAAAAAAATAATTTCTTAAGAAACAAAATCCATACACAGGCTGGCTACGTTTATATTCTTAACATCTAGGACCATGTTTGTGTAGATATTTTTACAGTTCTTAACACCTCTTAGTTCTTAAGTCCAAACATGGCAATTCTGCAAGCATTCTTCAATCAACTTTGTTTTTCTTTGCACCCCCTCCAGAACAGTGGTCAAGAAGTGACCATAGGTCAGATTGAACTTCAAAGGGACAAAAAAAAAAAAAATTAAAGGTATAGATACATTCCACTTTCTAAAGATGACACCACTAAGCAGCCAGCTCATGGACTCAGGAGGCCACTGGCCTAGAAATGATAGTGATTCAGCCATTCTGCCCCAGCATTTTCTTCCTGCATGGACATCTTCAAAGACTTGGATTTCTCTCCAACCAAGCAGCAGCCTAGTATTTTAAATTAATAGGGATACTTCATACCTACCAGTAAGTATTTGGCCTAATTTCAAAAAGATACTTCCTAAACTTGTTTCCAAACCTCCTATGAGTCTGGTCTAATATCTGAATATACTGTTTTCTTTTCTACTGACTGACAGAAACCTGAAGGGGTTCTTTGAGTCTAACAGGTGTCTTCCGAAAGCTTGCTGGAAGAATACTTCGGGAAGAAGAGAGAAGCAAGAAATGAGTAAACAAGAAGTTGAACCATAGGACAAAGCAGCAGCATTCTAATAATTCTCATGCTGTCACAGAAAAGAATCAACTTCCCTCGGGAGACTGCAATCTAACTGTGAAAAGGAAACGTTCTCCTCAACTTTGCATAGGAGACTTAAAACAAAAGAACGCTAGCTTGCTTATTCCTATTCTTATTGAGAGGGGGGTTTGACTATGCAGATTGGAATTCAAAGCTTCTAACAGCTTCATTGGCAATTTCACAAACTAGAAGGCATGTCACAAAAAGCCAGTGAATTCCCACCACCTCATTAGAGAAACAGAAGGAGTTCTCTCAGCCAAACGGTCTATAACCTCTGAAAGTCTGTCTGCAACACCTTGAGGAAATTCTGAAGTCTTCAGAAAAGTACTTGGGGGCAGATGATACCACTTAAGTTTTAGCCACTGAGAACTGCCTTTTCTCACAATAACCTAGCCAATTTACCTTCATCTATACTTGTAGTCTGAAAAGCTCTGACATTAGATTTCCTGTCATTTCAGGATAACTTGTACTGAAGTGAGACGTGTGATAGTTTACCTTCTAAGATTTTCCAAACTCAGTCATTTATTTGCAGTTACAGGTTAACCATATAATTTACTTGGACAGCCAAAAGGCATTAACAACAGAAAAGAAAAAAAAAAAGTGTATTTTCATTACTGGGCAGAGAACAAGTAACAGCAGAAAGCATGATAACTGAAGGAACATGAAGTCCTACAAAACTTAAGAACAGGCAGATTCTAAATTTGGAAGTCGGAGATCTGTTGCTTTTGAAATGGGAACCACAAGAATCAACAGTAGTCACAAGAATCTCTTAGGGCCTGTTGCTGAAAAAAAATTCCTTAAGCTTTGCACAGTCTTCAACAAACGTCCACTGTGATCTTTTCATCTCATGTGAAGTCTTCTCTTCACCTGTTTATATTTGGTCAAAACGGAAGATAATTCAGCAGGTTTTGTAGAAAGGGTTTCCCCACAGCTAATCCCTAGAGAATGTAAAGGGCTAGCCTTGACACAAACTCAATCTGTAAATGAGAAGATACCCCCTGCAAATAAAAACCGTTTTTTGACAAGCAGCTTTCTCAAGCAGGACAGCTTGGGACCTAGTTGCCATGTAAGGAAAAGGATCTTAGGTGGGTCCCACACTGCTAGCACAAGTAAGGTAGTGCTCAGTGTTTTCCTTCTCCATTGCTGCAAACTCTGGCTGAAAGAAAGCTGGAGGAGAAGAGGGGTGAAATGAAAGCTGCAGTGAGCAATCCAGTAGCTAGAGTTACCTGTTAAATTTGTACTACTGGAACTGGGATCCAGAAAACGTTAACATCAGCTGAAGCAGTAATTCAGCCATAAAGCATGATCAAGTCTTTAATCCTCTGAAGCAGGTAGAGAAGACAAGCAAATTATCTCAGATGATGGGTTTTTTTAATATTTTTAAATTATACTTTTAACATAACCTTACACATTTTTCACTTGTGAACTCACCAGGCAATTGGCTTATGAACAGGATTAAGATACAACTACTTTCACCCATCATTAATATCATCAATGTCAGAAATTAGACTTCATTCCTGAGCTGATAAAGTTTATTAAAAAGTCACCAAGACTACTTTAGAGAACTCTATGAAATTCTAAATTAAAAGCATTACTCAACAGCCCGTTCTGTAATACATCAGTTTAACAGATATTTGAAGTGTGTCTCAGTTACGTTAAAGTATGCAGTCAACTACAATCAAAGTTAAAACAAAAAAGTGCCTGTGATCTACGGATCATTATTCCAGACCTGTTGTGAATCAGTGAAAAGGAGAGTAGCAAAGGACGTACCTTGGAACTGCTCCCAAAACAATCAAGTTGGCTTTTTGTTTGTTGTTTCCAATTACAGCATTTTTCATATCTCTGTAAATCCAGAAAGAAAAACAAACCCTGGTAAATTATGCTGAGGTACTGAGGGCTTAATCTACAGAATTTACTATTTCCATGAAGGCTTATCAAGTAGTCTTCCACATCTCCATGCTGTGCCTACAGAACTGAGTAGCGCTTGAGGGCACAGTTTCTACAGCCCACAGATAAATACCCCAAAGCTCTGGGATTCCATTACATCCCAGCTGATGCAAGTGAGCAAAAACCCAAACTATCTCACATGCACATCAGACATGAAGTCTCATTACTGAGGAAAACTAGATATCCTAGTTCTTTGTGCCCGTACATTCACTGGACTTCTAAAAGAAACAAAAAAAAAAAGCAAACACACACTATTTGTTGGGAAATCAAATGTTGGTAATTTAAAGTATTAACTGAATATTCTACTGGGTGCAGGAAAAGACAGGCTGGGGGAAGAAAAAGAAAAAAGAAAAAAAGAACAAAAAAAGAAAGAATAAGGAACTATCACCAGTCTCCAGAGACCAGGCTTTCACCCTCCTCTTCACCACAGGCTTCCTTTCATGAATTTCAGCAGGACACCTAAACATCTGTATGTCAAAATCCCAGGAACAAAGCGGAAACAAAAGCATTTTCCTGTCTGAGAGTCACTGCAAGGTTACATACATTAAAGGCATCCGTACTACGGTAAAGGAACAGGGGAAGCGTGTTGGAAGGAGGACACTGGTTGCACACTCTGAGAAGTCCTATGAAAACATGTGGTTTGATACCTTGCTCAGAAAATGGCTACTGTATCCTAAAAACCACCACCACCTTTAAGAATTTTATTCTTCAGATGAACATATTCAACATATACAGACGTCCAGAGAATCTGAAAGCAAGCTAGCAACTTATGATCAGAAAAATCAAGATGACCCATTTCTAGGAAACTTTCTAGTTTTAGGGACCTTTAGAAGAGCAGAGACAAAACCAGTCCAAATTAAAATAATCCTTTATCAACAAAAAAGCAAAACTAGATTGATGATAGTGCTAGGAGTTGCAAAATTGATTAATTAATCACTGGCTAACTGTGCCCATAACTCATTCAAGTTATTTGGGAGCTTTAGTGGTTGCTTTAAGTCAGCATATTTTCTTGCCACTACATCACCCTTTCACCTGCTGTCTGCAAGTGTTAAAGGGATTTAGAGTAGCCCTCTTTAAAAGCCACCCTGGCCATTACACAGTCCTTACATACCCACTGAATGTGCAAATTCCACAACAAGCAGTTGTCCCAAGTGTTAAATTCACTTCATTAGAGGTTTTTTCAAAAAAAACCCCCAACTTCTTCGTCAAGGCAGGCAATACCGGGACTGGCACAAACAGAACATCTATAAACCTCAATTAGTAAAAGGTAATTGCCCATTCCTCCTGAAGTATTTCTCCATGTGACTCACTCTTCCGTTGCATACAGTTATCTGGCCACAGAAGAGTGCTCAAGGAATTTTAGGCAAATGGAGGCTCTCTGATTTCTCAGGTTTGACTATCGATCTTGGAAATCCAAAGAGGGAACAACACTAAAAGCAGCTGAACACTGAACTGCAGTTCTGTATCTCTCAACACAGGCAGGATCAGGAAACCATCTGACTTGTCAACTGAGCCGTTAAGGAACGGGAATCTGCCTACCCAGCACAGCTTTACACAGCTGAGTATCAGCAGAAAGCGTTGGACCTTTCCCTTGTATCTCCCATTAGTTTGGCAACTATACACCACAAGACAGGAGCTGGAGAAGAAAGAGCAAGATCAGAATACAGGCTAAGCTGGAAGCCCAAGAAAATTTAAGGAACAGACTTGAAGATTGCACTAACTCAGAAACAGTACTTTGGTGGTTTCTATGCTGAACGCTTGATATTAAAGTACCCCAGCCATTTTTAAAAGTTTTTAAAAGACAAGAGTCAGTCCAAAACACTGGCAGAAGCAACGATCAGATGTCTCAAAGGAATGGAAACTGTACCAACAGATGTGCTAGATTTAGGTACTAACTGCCCAGGCCACTCTCGGACTTCTGGAAAGGCTACCTCTCTCCCTGCTATCCTTGGGCACCAGCTCTCCGAGTCATCAGAAAGGCTGCACCGTATCGCGTATCTGCAAAGGCATCTTGAGAAGCTAAAGAGAACGCACTTCCCAAGCACTCTAAAGAATTAACAAATAGATTTTGGTGACGTTTTAATGCGCTGCTTAGGTGATTTTACAAATTGTTTTGTGTTTAAAATAACAACAAAACCAAAAAAATCCAACACGCTTCTGCGACTCCTGCACCAACTCCAGAACAGCATGGCCTGCTAACCTTATAACCGCTTACTGTGTAACAAGTATCGCCTGTTAGAATTTGATTTAGAGACCTTTTCAGAAGCGGCAGGAACATGGCCAAGGGCTTTAACATCCAAATTGAGAGCTTTAGTGAGGTCACAGTCCTGATCTGTAAGTGATTCAGATGAGTTTCTCCATCCTAATTCATAAAGTTCCTCCGAAAGGTCATGGCAGATAGACAAGAAATATATCACAAGCTTGAGATTTCTGACAAATCCAACACGTACATTCAACCACATCAACTTGCAAGTAAGATACTTCCAAATTGGTAAGGTAACCAAAACCTGTCAGAGATGAGACTTAGCAAAGATCACCATGTTTGTGTGCATTATGCCTCGGCACTCCCATGTTCCGTGCCACACTTAACTCTCCAAATCTGCCACTTACAGAGAGGAACCTATTCAATACACAGGAAACAGGTAGATATGGAAACCATGAATATCCTTACAATGCCATAATACGATGCTGAATAATAGTAGACTTTTTCATTTACTATGAAAAATAATTATGTGATTCCACATTACATTTTATGGAGATTTTCCTCCAGACCAGGAAGCTGATCTCTTTAAGAAGTAAAGTAGTATCACGTGCTGTTCTAGTCTACCAGGTCCTTTGTGAATGATGAACCTTGGAAAAACTGGGGGCAGCTCCCTTATTTGAAAACATCATCTCTAACAAGTTTGAGCTTGACTGATTTCATATCCAAGACAACATGAGATTCATCCAAGGAGAAGAAGCAGTAAAGATCACTATCTTCTATGAGAGATAACAAAGGAACCTCAGAAATTTGTAGGCCAAAACTGGCTACTCACTTTATTTCCAATGTCATGCACACCGCTCCCACTTCCTGCTGCAAAAAGCAGTCCTTGAATCGAGGAAGGAGGAAACAGCAGCAAAAACACAATTGCAAGGAGCTGAGAACTTCAAAAGAACAACTAGTCTCTGGTGATCCTAGGCCTAATCCGTGAGAAGACTGTGATCCAGAAGAGGGATACACAGGCTTTCCAATAATCAGCTCCAAGTTCTCAGGCAGGTTATCATCCCTACTGCCAGGCAACAGCACAGCATGAGCAGCTCCAGAAGTAAAATGCAGATCTTACACAGGTACCGAGTACACTCCAGCACTACTTTGTTTCTCAGCCTCAAAAAGGTACCCCTCTGTAGAGCCAAACAAGCCAGAGCAACTTGATGAGGAAGCAGTAATAGGAACTACACGTGAGGAAATAAACAGCCTGCGTAGCATTTTCTCATCTTACATCTTTAGAAAACAGAGCAGGTAGCCATATTTATGAGGTTCCTAGAAAAAATAGGATATCAAATGTGAGAAGAACAATCACAGAAGGAAAAGTAGTCCTAGACACTTCAAGCCAATGCTTTCACTTTTAGTATGAAATAGTTACAAGAGATTCTGAGACAATTACGCACACAGAGGAAGCATCCAAAAACAATGCCTTGTCAGACCAGATTTATCTACCAGAGGCTGACCAAAATTATGAACAATAGAATGACGCAAAGCATCGTTCTGGAAATGTTTTCAAAAACTCAAAATGCAAATATCTAAAAAGCTGAGGTACTGGTAGTTGATACAAGGACATAGCTCAAATAAAAACCATCTGCTCCAGCTTCAGAAGAGTTCCTAAGTTTCAGTGTCCTATAAGCAAATGGTACCTGGACTGGCTGGACTTGAATCTGGAACTGACTGTGGAGCTCAAGTTCTGACAACATGCTTTCTGTAGCCTTCTCCTCCTCTTTCTCCCACTCTTCCATTTTTATGGGCAGATGCAAAATAATCAACAACAGAAATTATTGACAAATTTTATGTGTTAAAAATATGTCCATCATTATTTTGACAGAATTAATTTCTAACATGGACACTACTATGGCTTGAATTACCCAATTGAGTTGGTTTCTACCCCTTCAGCAGGGAGCATGTCTGTACTAACATGATTACTAAGTAGTCCAACCAAGTGAATTAAAATGTTAAAAACTCCTGCCAACTCAAGCAAACCACAGAAATCACAAATCAGCTTATTTTTAAAGTTAATCATAAGGTTGGAAAGAAAAGTTTCAAGATTCCTACTCCCATTCAAAAAATGCCAGTTGATGCAAAGAAAAAGATGATTTTACAGGAAAGAACAAAGTAGCACATAGAGACACTGTTGCTCAACTTGTCTGAGTTTTAACACTTAGAAACTGTAACACAATTAATATACAGTGCAAACTAAACAAACTCAAGGTTTAAACAAGGAAACCCTAGATCCATGGTTGCTCCCCATCTTAATTCTCTACTCTCGGACACTGCATAAAATCCAAGTGCTACAGAAAAACAGCGTATGGCTACAATTACAGCAATGCAGAACACTAGAGTTTAATGTACATAATGCTAAAGTGATCACTTAATCCAACTTCTCCGTATCACAGCACCACAGACACCGCTTGAACTCCTATCCGTAGTATCCTCTTTGGAGAGGCAACTTACCTTGTCATAAGTTTTCTTGCCAAGGAAAGTCTACCAAACAGAAACGCAATGATTCATTCCTGTAGTTAGAAATGTTTCTACCTTATCGCTATCCTGAATCTATCTGAGTTTCCAGTACTTATTTTGCTACATGTGCGTGTCACAGAATGAAGAAACTTCTCATAACAAATCTTTATTTTCATATAGGAGCTTATGTCCATCAGTTCACGTGCTAGCCTTCCTCACCAACCTTAACAACTCAGGCTCTCCGTGTCTCTGGCTGCAGTTTCAACTCAAGTTCCTTTCAGATCTCTAGGCTGACTGACAAAACGGAAGATGCTGCTTTTCCCAGCTCTCTCAAGCATGTTTTATTGCCTCATCCTTTTGCACCGAGTCTGAAAATTGTAGTACAAGTAGCATGAGATTACTAATAAATAGAAAAATTGCCTACTCAACCTGAAGAATGATGTAGCTCACATTTCAAATGCTTGATGTCAGCAGAGAACTGGAGTTTAGCTAGCTTTCATTACGCAAACTTTTTAAACTAGGAAAAGCGCCCCACACACGGGATCGCTAGAGCTAGGGATCAGCATTTCGATTTCAGCATCAGTCTCTGCTATTTAAATACACTAGGTCATAAAAGCAATGAATTACCCAAAGAGAGGTGTGGGGAAACAGCTGCAGTTCTGCTGAACTCTTGGGAACCGAGAGACCTGCTCTGTGAGGGAGCAACCAGATCAGCAAAAATACTTTTTTCACAGCTATTCCAGAACAGCCAAACCACATGAAAAGAACAGCCTTCACTGTGGCTGTTTCAGATGAATGGTCCAAAAAGTCACTATGTTACTTTTACCTTTTTTTTTTTTAAATGTTGCTATCCCCCCAAAAAGATAATTCCCCCACTCCCGATGAAGTACTGCCTTCAGCATATAGCAATAAGTCGAAGCAAAACTAAATGAAATGTCATTAGGCAAAGAGGCATCCCATAGCACTCCATTTTTCTACCACTATTTTTCATCCACTGTCTCTTGATTTACAATTATTTTTTACCATTCTCCCGCCTTAAGCACACCAACTCATTATTGAAGGAATTTTGTCCACCACAAGCCATTCCCACAAGAAGCCTTAAGTTTCATTCAGTACAGGAAAATTCCTTAAAAAGGCTTTCCAGCACCTGCCTAGCTGTCCCCAGATGCGAGCTCATCATACTGTATGGCACTCTGTCCACTTCTGCTTCAGCCAGCAATCACTGAAGGATCACCAAAAGCTCTTTGACATAGCTACTACCCATTAGACTATAACCTGAAGTCTTCCCGATGCAGAAGTATAGCCTCAGATTTTTATCTCCACATAGTTATCAGGTGAGATGATGCACTGGCCTCCATATACTTTAGTCATGCCTGTATTTCCTTTTCCAAATGGGTGTTAGTAATGCCCACTAGGGCAGAAACTCCGTAACTTACTAATATTCAAAGAAACTCCCTCATTCTATGGATGGGGGAGTCACTGGGTATTTCAGACAATGCATGTTTGAAGCATGTTGTCGCAAGTCATTTTATCAGCTAGCCTTCCTGTTACTTTTCCATTCCCAAAGAAAAAATAAAAATTAAAAAAATCCAACACACTTAAGTTATCAGCTCAGCACTAGCAATACAGCATATATACTGAAATCATTTTAATCACCTGGCAAACAAATTAACTGGTAAACAGAGCTCTGTCTTTTCACGTTACCTTTTACAGGGAGCTAGCCTAAAAGAACACAGTTCCATACCACAAAACAAGTTCATTGTCAGTTTGCAAAGTAAGTTCAATGCTTTTAATGCTGATCAGTTTGAACTGGCAGCTTAGAATCAAAAAAATCAAAGTCCAAATATTAAGAATCACAAACTCGGTAGCATTGCTGATCTTGTGGTACACATCCCTCAGGCCCAATCTCCGGTCTTAGTAACACCCCACAGACCTCCAAAAAGAGCATAACGACTATTTCTCCCTCCACTGCCCGCTACATTTTTTGCTCCTTTAGAGGCAGGCAAATGTGTCTCTTCTCCACGTGTCTTCACAGATTAATAAAGTTAAAATCTGAATGACCTCAAAGTATTCAGTTGTGCTCAGCTTGAAGTTCATCACTTCTAACTCAGACCTCAAAACTTTTGCGACCAATACTCACTTGATTTTCTCCAGCTACAACAAATAGTCTGATAGAAGTCATTTCTCCTCTTTCACCCTACTTACAGCCTGAAACCATCACAGCAACAATATCACTACTCTGAGACTGGTAGCAAGGGGGTTTGGAGAAAAGTGCCTTCACGCCCTTCTGAAAGGCAGCACTGAAACAGATTCATTAATCATCAATTCTCTCTCGCAGGCTCAGAGTGGCAACTGCAAGGCTTGAAATATTGAACAACCCTATTAGGCTGAAGACTGCCAGCCAAATGTAGTAGGTACAGCTTATTTCCTAAAGTTTAGCCTACCTCTGCATATTAGACCAGGAGTTGCAATACGTAACAAATTACCTGAAAAACAGCATTACACATTTCTACCTTTTGCTGCATTATAAAGAAAGCACAAAAGTATCTTATTCTATAACAGGAACACACTTCCTCCCTATTGCATCTTCCTCTCTTTTCTCTGTATCTATGCTATTCTTCCATCTGACTCTACAAAACCTATTGTATTGAAAACCACTCTTCACAGAGCACTACTTAATTCTCAAATGATATTTGAGGCCTTTCAATTTCATCTTCTATCACTGTGAAAAGCTTGTCTAGCTATTAGATTCCTCAGCTTACCTCTTGAAAAGGAGAGATCAACAAATAGAGTAGTGCTCCCAGCACCCTCTCAGCATCACCAAAGCCCGCTCAAATTTCTGTCAGATTCTGCAGTCTAAAACACACGCTTCCCATTTCCAAGCCACAAAGAGCCAATCGTGCAGTTCATGAAGTATCAACAGAAGAGAGTCAGAAGCCTCTTCCCTCAACACATGAATGACACTGCACAAAAACAACACTTAAAAAAATTACATCACTTGTTCTTAGCCAGTTAGACCTCAGAGTTCCCTACTGTGTCTGAAAGAACAGGCATTTACTACAGAGTACTGTCTAGGAGATAACAGAATCGATCAAAAATGCGTGGAGGCAAAGTATAACAGGAACAACTCTCTAAGGACTGCTCCATTTCCACAGGGCCAGTCCGGTGAAAACTCAAGCAAGGGAATATGCAAAGAACAAAACACGGCACCTGCAGAAAAACTTAGGTTCAGAAGTGCCCATTGAGACTGAAAATGTGATTGCATACGTTCAGGATGCACAATGTGAAAACAAGCTCTGTTCAGTTAGTCATGAAGAAGGTTTGTTTAACAGGACATGAAGAACAAGAGGCAGAAGTAGCCTCTTCATAATTATTTGAAGGGGGGTACCTGTTGCTCCATTAGAGCAGAGACGGGAATTTCTTCTCTTCCCACTCCATGAAGCTGCCTGTTATATTTCACACAGCTTTCCCTGCAGGCATGTGTGGAACACTGCACTGCTGCTCTCATTCCAATAGCCATGGCTGAGAAATACAAGACTCTATTATACAGTCATCTAAACACGTGCCTAGAACATTTTAAATTTTTTTTTTTTCCAAATCCAAGGATACACAAATGAAAAAAAGTTAGATGTAAAAAACCACACACTGCTTGAAGTGTTCCAAATTAATTTCAAAGCAACTGATCACAAAAGAAATACTAGATAGACTCCGTGCCTTGAAGGTGGCAGAAACCAGCAAGCAGTACAAAACATCTACAGTCAAATGCAAGTACAAGTCCATGGTTCCTCAGAAGAGCTTTTAATGCATACCTAACTTTGCATCCAAGAACCTACAGCAAAGGTAAGCCAAATTTCATCTTGGTTGTACTCGGATGTCAGTTGCAGAGTCTTCAAAACACTGAGCATAACCACTAACCACTGCAGCACTGTCAGTCTACACCTGCAGGAACCCTGAAAACATAACTGTCAAAGTGGTCTGCAAGTTCTTACCCAAATGTCAACAGTTACACCTTCCTTATCAACGTCAAACACTCAGAATCACACCATGCACAAAGCGTGTATAGCTCAAATTAGATGTACTGCCAAGATCTGTACCAGTATTCCCAACGAGAGCACTAGGCGTGCTCCCCGGGAAAAAGGTAGGTAATGTAGACGTAAGCTTCAGAACTGGTTCTTCAGTACCAAGTGCCACTTCTATCGGGTGGTTCATTTTCCTGAGAAATAAAATGCTCGCACAAGCTTGGAAAATGCTTGTCTAGTAACTCAGGCAGACCGGATAAGCACATCCATAAAGGACAAACAGCAGCGGCACAGGAATTCTCAGCGCACCACAAAGATGACTATTTACAAGCCTTAAAAGATGACACCCTCTGACTGCGGAGGAACAGCCTGATGAGAAACAGTTGGGACCTTGGGTAAGCCAGATTTGTCAGAAAGAACGCTCCTTTCAAAACCAGCCCTTGAGATGGAATTACACAGCTCTCCATAAAATGACAGATTGCCTCTTTGAAGACATCAGGCTAAACGTAAGCACGACAAAATGTCTCTCAAAGAAGCCCCTGGCCAGCAAATAAGAGCACAAAACTAAGTATCAGTCTTGCATCTAAACAGTGTGGTCCTGAGCTTAAGAGCAGGTGAAAAGCAAATGATAGCCTAAGGATCTCCACCCAGAATTGTTTTGGTGAAAAGCAAATGATAGCCTAAGGATCACCACCCAGAATTGTTTTAACAAAAAATAAAATATTGCCACACTGCAAAGCAGAGGATAATGTTGCAGCAGTCTTGGAACAAATGAAGCTCTTACAACAATACAGAAATTTACAGAACTATCTACATTCTGCTCCTCTGCCAATAACAGCAAAACATTTAAGAGAACACAGTATTTAATCCCCTACAGTATCTGTCTGAGGTAGTCCATGCACTGTCAACACTACACGTATCCAACAGCTGCACACCTGACATTAATGCTGACCGTGCAGAAGGCAGTCAAAGCGTATTTGAGAAAATTTGAAGCGTAGAACGGTATCTAGAAGATGAAAGGTTTAGAAGAGCACCTAAGCAGGTACAAAGCAAACCTGTAGGACCTCTCAATCATAAGCATGACCACGACGCAGAGTTTATGTTTACAGAAGAAAACTACTATATTAAGCTGGCTCATTTATGAGGGCAGTAAATAGGAACATACATACACTGCCGTACAGAGATGTGGGTAAGAAGATGTGGGCCCTGCACGCTCTAAACAGTTCACCATCAGGTACAGTAAGAGGCAGCAGTCATCCTTGTAAGAGCCTTTCAAACCCTGAACTGAAAGTCATGATTTACTGGCAGGTACACACAATTCCCCCCTTCCCACCTACTATTAATACCCAGATGAACACGATAGAAATGATGTGAACAAAGGTTCTGCAGGAAACTTGGTATCTTGAAGTAAGATCAACAGAACCACATTCAGCAGCATATGGGACAGAAGGGAGATAAATGGTTCCTCAGTGTTCCCATGAGGAGGAAAAGGACAAAGCTCCTGGCCAGGTAGGACTTCACTGTCCAGACAAAAGAAGATTCTCAACACAACCTCTCTGACAATGCATGGGAAAGAAAGGAAAAGAGATCTGATCATTTAAATACTTTCAGAATATGTAATTAAAAGCTTTCTCAAGTTACAAGATGACAACTCGATTGGCATGATTTTCAAGTTCAAGAGGCATTTAGCTATATTTTGCCTTTATCAAACCTCATTCAGAAGTTGGTTTTCATTAAAATTAAAAGGATGCAATCAAAAAAGGCCCCAAACCCAAGTTATTCATTCAAGCATCTTAAATAGCATATGAAGAACAGGACTATTGTAACTGAAGACAATCTGCAGAAACAAAGCCCCTTAAGACAGCCTATTTTCCGATCCTTGATATTTGTACAGTTCCATCAATCAAAATAAAAATCTAGGTCACCAGTATTTTCAGCCAGGATGCAGGGAAAAAAAATCAGCACATCTTAGAAATCAAAGATGTTCAGCAAAGTATGCAGAAGGTAAAGCTTCTGACAGACACTTCTGGTAGAATTTTAATCCTCTTCTACTCCACACCAAATACCAGTTCATTCCAACCTCAATATCTCTTCAGATACCCTGAAATCAAAGGAAGAAGGGCAAAGCAGTGTTTTTGTGCCCAAAGATAATCTTGAACTGACAGAAAATTTTTATATAGAGACTATTCTGAAATCTATTTTTACATTTACACTTTTCTAAACTGGACTGTTTCACACCCATCTACCAATATTCAGAAAAACAACAGATCCACCACATAGGATTTGCCCAGTGTCAGGGAAGATATACTCTCAGAATTAGGATTTTAACCAGAGCATCACAAATATAGTTTACCGCACAAATCTGCCCTTTGAAAGATACCGTGAAACAAATTAGTGTTGTAATAAATTGTCTTTAAAAGCAAGAAAAGCATCTCAGCATAGAATCCACTGACATCCATGGACAAGACGAAGAATTTCAGATGTTGGCTGAGACAAAGATACTGCCTAAAACTTTTGTTTCTGGAAAATCAGATAAACTTCAAAAGAAATGAACAACACATCAAAAGATAGGGAAGGGATTACCAGGGGCCGCGAGTTCCAGCCTTTTGAAAAGAAAGGAGAGCAGGGAGGCAGTGCCACCCAGGGCTCAAAGCATCTGCCAAGGAGAAAAGAGGGGCTCGGCCAACACCCCAGGCCATAGGGTGAGACACATCCTATGGTGGGACCATCGCACCAGGCTTATGAGTAGTGGACTAAGAAGGCCAAAGGGTGGAAGCAAATCCAGACTCTCCTACAGGAAAGGGTTAACAACCTGTACATAGTTATGATGGTGTACCACAAGTTTTTATACTGGTAAGGGGGTATTTCAACCAATAAAGTTTTTCCAGGACAGTTCTACATATGTTGTGTTTTTCATGTACTTCAAAGGGACATTAATTCTGACATGTCACCCCTGGGACACGTTCTGGAATAATTTTTCATCTGTTACTGGAAAACACCTCAAACTGTCCTAAGCAACACCACCAACGTTCTTGGCTTTCTGATTCACTTGGTCCTTCAATGGTTTCTGTTCTCCTAGACAGCCACAGCCAGCAAGTCACTGGTAAGCCTGAAAAGGTCTGGCTTCACCACCAAAAGTCAGTCCTGGGCAAGGACTTGTTTGCCACATTTCTGTGTGGTTCTGATGGAAAGCGTATAGCCCAAGGACAGCAAGAAAACCAGATCTTTGCACCACTTTTACCACCTATTCAGCGGGGCAAGTCGTCTACTCTTTCAGTCATTACCCCTTATCGCTGGCATGCAACAGAAGTACTGAAATATAATTTGCATCCAAAATAATTTCTGTGGAAGGATTTTCTTTCAGCTTGCAGTTCCCATCGGTGAGATAGAAGCCATGCATAGAGAAAAAGCCAACATTCAAGCACAGCAGCAGGGGAAAAAGGGGCAGGTACACTGACTTGGCAGTGCAATAAGAGAGGAGAGTCTCAACAGACCTGGAAGAGGAGCAAAAGGTGGCCAACAGGAAGATACATATAAAAAAAAAGTATTTTGGAATGCTCACAGAATGTTTAATCTTATTGCTGGCAACTGGGAGCCTGCATGATGAACCATATGCACTACAGAACGATAGTCTGCTAAAACAATACTATCATCTTTGTATTAAAATTTTCCAACAAGATTTCTCAAAAAAAAGATGGGAGGAGCTTCTTGCCCTTGACATACAGCTTGAGTGAAATTCAAGTAAACCTAGCCTACACACAGTCAACAGCCCAAGTGTGCTTCAGATGACTTACATGACACCTTGCAGGACTTTCTGAGGATCGAGGTCAAATAATCTATCAACATAGTGGCGGCTACTAGCAGTTACCTCCTGCGGAGAGAAAAAAAATAACAAAATTGTAGTTTTTATCAAGTCACATCATGACAAACAGGAATGGCTAAAGCAGCAGCAAGTCTACAAAACCTATCAGGCAAGATCGCAGCAAACCCACAAAATCATATTTAAATGTACAGAATGTTACTGCCGGGCAACATCCACACAAACGATTAACCCTGTGTTCAAGTGCGATTTAAAAGAAGATTATTTACTTAACGTAGATAACGTGTTACAAGTCAAAGCAAGTTAACAGAGTGCTCTTTAGGAACAGGGCATGCAAAAGGGGTCTACCACAGTCATCAGCACCGCCTTAAATTCCAATTTTATTATGCCTAATTACTATACAGAAAAAACATGAATTCCTGAAAGAAAAAGTTTGTAAGAACAGTTAATGTTGCTCAAGAAATGTACCCACAAACAAGCTCTTGAAAATAAGGAAGCTCGTATCAAGACATTTTTCTGTAACTTATTTTATTATAACATATCTACAAGTTTCAGAGATAGTCCATCTGTATACTGTCCACACAACTTCAACAGGGACAGCACCCAGTATTCTCCGTAACATTCCCATAGCTACTTTATAAGACAAAGTGAACTCTCTTCTCAGCAACAGGACCATGCTTGCAAGCTAAATATTTATGCACCAATGATTTGTTATTCCCTTTGAGAAGATCCAAAGTTGGAGGTGGCAAGCATTCCAAAAAACAAGGGTGGGAAAAGGGAAGGGAATTTTCCCTCCAGGTTCTCACGCACACGTGTTCAGGGTGCGTTTCCATTATATCACTTCTTTTTTTGCGAACTCGACCTTTTATTAGGCTTTTCCCATTTTTTTCCTTATCAGTTTTCCTTGAAAGAAGTTGTAAGGAAACTGAAAACTCTTCCTTGCTTTTGCAAGTATCTACTCTTAGGCTGAATCTGCTCCGCTTCCCCGGCCAGGTGTCAGAAGCAGGAGCAGCTTCTTGACCGTAGTCTCACATAACTCTGAAAGAAGAGGAATCATCCAGAGGCAGCAAGATTCTTTTGTCTCAGGAATACAATTATGCCAAATAAATTCTGCAGATACGCTTCCACTGTGTAATGAAAGACAATACTTCTGACAACAGCAGTAGCCTTCTGTCTACCTGATCTATGTACCTATATGCAAAAGTCTTCTGGACTTCAGAGATCCTGCTGCTTTCTCTTTCTAAAATATTCTGTTTCTAAAAATCCTGGCTTTCATCCCACCAACCAACTAGGTTTCCAATATGTAGACGAAGGGCATTCATATCCAGGCTAACAAGTTTTTCAGGTAGTCCCCAAAAATTAAAAAATTATCAACATCATCAGTTTCATGGTTCTCTCACCTACTAAGAGAAAAAAAAAAAAGAAAAAAGAAAAAGCCCCGAACCTCAGCTCTTTCAAGCTGTACCTTCTGCATCGTTACTCCCGGCAGCAGAACGACTGCGACGAGCAGCAGGACCGGTGCACCAGCAGCAGCACCCCTCCTGCCTGCCCGCTCTCCCGGCGAGGGGACACCAGCGGGAGCTGCCAGACCCCTTCCGCAGCCCCGGCGCCCTGCCCGCAGCCAGCCTCCACCCTGCAGCAAAAGCCAACCGGGCCGCGGCGTGGGATCCCCAGGAGCTGTGACGAGCAGATCGGCGTTCCGCCACCAAACCGCCACCCACCCGCTAGCAAAGGCCGGGGGAGCGCGTTGCCAGCGCCGCCACAGCCCGCCCCGCGGCGGGGCAGACCCTGCTCCCTGCGGCAGCCCAGTTACTGCAGCTCAGCGCAACGGCCACCAGCCCTGCTTTGCTGAGCAGGACTTTTGGAAGCACCGAAAACATCTCCGGGAGGGCGGCTGGAGAGCGTGAGTCGCGTCACGAGGCAAAAACACGGTCAGAAGAACCGGCACCTCTAACAAAAAGGGGGACGCGCTCCTCGGAAAGGGGGGAACGCCGTTCTGAGGAGAAA